>VZRH01007627.1:835067-852050 GCA_013397555.1 Urocynchramus pylzowi
CCTGCAGCCCGCCCGCCCCGCGCCCTTCGCGGAGCGGCGGCTCGTCCGCCGGGGCCGCTCGTTGTTACCAACGCCCCCGCGAGCTCCCGTGTGCTCCCGGCTGAGCGGCCAGGCTCAGCTCGGGGCTGGCACCGAGCCAGGGCTGCCGCTCCAGGAGCAGCGGCAGAGATGAAGCGAAGGGAACAAGTGGGGGAAAAGCGACCTGTCTTGCCAAAGACCAGTCTGCTTCTTTCCAGTTTCTCTGTGCCGAGCAGGATATTTGGATGCTGCACCTTTCAGCTGATGCGGTTGGGTGGTGTTACACTCATTCGGCTGATCGAATATGCCTTGTGAAATATATTATGAAATTACTTGTTTGCTAAGGTATATTTAAGATCAATTAACCCGTCATGAATGAAAATCTGCATTACCCAAACCCAATGAAAAATACTTCTTTTGATGCATTGCTATTTCCACAATACTAATTAGCAGTGATAATCAGCTTTTGTCTTTCTTGCCATAAGAATAGAGTAATAGAAGTTAGGGAAGACCCATGAGTCATCACTTGGACTTTACCTCTCCATCCCAGACTGTTCCCAACCTCTTAACTTTCTTACAGCCCAGCTATTTTCACAGACTCAAAACTATGAGCCATTATCCAAAATGAATTATCACATCATCATTACAGAATGCAAATAAAAGTCAATGAGAACTGCATCTCTCTTCAGTTGCAGCTCTGCTTTCCCGTTTTGATTGTAAGCTCAGAACTACCAAATCTCGTGCCTGAAGTGCAAGACACACTCACTTGGTACCTGCCTCACACACCATCACTGTGCCCATCACCTGGCCATGTGCATCCCCTCTGCCCTGCCCTGGGAGTAGGGCCAGGCAGGCAGAGGAGAGCACTGGACCTAAGGGCAGCTCTGCTAGAGGCAGCTGATGGCCCAAAGCTGCTGTGCCCATCCTCTGTCCCAAGGGAAACAGCAGGGAGCACACGACAGCATCACTGGACACAATACCTGCCTAGCAAGTGACTGCCATGGGAAGTGTTTCCATGATGTGTGCACAGCAATAAAAACAAACCAGCTTTAGCAGAGAGCTGCTAAAGTGATCTCTGTGAGTGAAGGGTCTTCCCTGCAGAGGAATAAATGTTTGGGGATGTAATCTTAAGTAGAAAGCAGGGTGACAGCACTCCTCCAAAACCCTGCAGCAAAGCCTCTCCCTAGCCCTCTGCTATGCAGATGTAAGTACAGATATTGCACTCCCTGCTGGGATACTGCACCTGTCTTCCTTATGGCAAGACTGATTGAATTCCATCCTACAGTTCATGGGTTCCCTTTCCACATTTCTAAACTACATATTAAATCCTTTTTATCTTCCTGGATAACTTATTCAGTCCTGTCTCTTCATCTGTCTTTGTTCTTCTTAAATTTCCGTTTGTATTCTCCACTTCATGTTTTTTATCTTCGACTTTTATCTTGTACTCTGTCCTGTTCTGCATCACAGTACTGTTCCACATACTTAAGTTGATCTATTGCCTTTGAAATAACAGGCCACAAATATTATAGCTTGTGTATATCATCTCCATTTATGTCTATTGCAGTGTTTCTTTCTGCATTTACAATAGTCTTTATCTAATGAAGGTTAAACCTCCTGAATTCTTTCCAGCTCTTTCTGTTCCATTTATTCTTCTGGGCATTGCTGAATTTGCATGTTTTTTCTATTTCTAGTTCTTTTCTGCTTATCAATTTGGATAGTCATTGTTTTGAATATTTAGTAATCTGAAACAATTTCTAGTTTTTGTTTCAAACCAGTTTTCAGTCTAAGGTTTCAGCACTGCGTGGGCGTACATTGAATGTGGGTTGCCCTTTTCCTTCTGGCACCAAAGGATCCAAGTAGTTTCAGGGAGGAATTGTCTGTGGCTGATTCAAATTCCTGCTTGCATTCCAATGGTTCTCCTTGCTTTATCAGTGCCAGGCTGAGTTCATCTTTTCAGCATAGTGGATTTCTGTCAATTAATATTTTTTAATATACTTTATCTTAGGCTGTGTTTTAATATCACATTTGATCTTGCTGTATACTCTTTCCCTTCAGCACCTTCCTAACAGCACACACCCTGATTCTTCAAACATTCCCTTTCCCTTTTATCCATTGTGTTGTTCATCACTGCTGTTCCCCCTCCCTTGTTTGGCAGTTTGGGTTGGTTGAAAGATCTTTCAGCATCGTTCATCTTCTGGGTGTGCTGGCGTGGAACCTGGATAAAGCAAGGCACCGCTGGCTTGCACTTGGCTCTGTCATATTAAACATTTATACTTCTTTATATTAAAGATGGGAGAGCACTCCTTGTTCTTTCCTTAAACCAAGTTAGGAAGGCTTTACTGTCAGACTGTACTGCTCAAAAGAAAATGTTTTATTTGTTCAGTGGCACTGGCAAAATGTGGTTCCTCGTTAATCCACTGGGCATGTGAAACAAGGAGGAGAACAGCAATAACACCCTTGCTTCAGCAATGAGCTGTCTACCTTTACATGGGCTCAGTGGTCGGCTTCTTCCAGAGAGGATCAGTGTGGGCTAAGTGTCCCATGGATGTGTGTCCCTGACAAAGTATCCTCAGACTATTTACTTGCTGTAGTTCACTTGAAAAAGAATTAATTCTCTACACGATCTCCAGGGTGCAGGTGTCATCATCACATGCTTATCTGACATGCTCTGCACAGGTTCATCTGAAGTCCCAGCAGTCCCAGGCAGTTGGTGCTGCAAGCACTGCTTGCAGAGGAACACTCACAGTCTGACCCTTTAGACAAGCAGCAAAGCCATCTTCCCTGGATTAGTGGGAGTCTTAATGCAAAGACTTCCAGTTGAAATGCCGTGGTGTTTGCTGCATAGGCAATGAAATTTGCATCCACATTGGACCCTTTTCATTGTAACATTTCTAACTCTGCACTCAGAGCTTTGTTAGAACAGACCAATAAATGTTAAGGAACTCCTAGAGGATAAAATATATTTCTTCTTTATTTAGAAGTGGAAACTGTGAAAGACTTTCTAAACAAATGGTTCTTAACATGCCAGGAAGATGCCTGGTAAAGTAACTGGAAAAATGTTTTCAGTAAACAGCCTGCTGCTTGTCTAAGAGTAACTTTGCAGTGTAAGCTCAGAGTTAATTTTCTGGAGCAGTAGCTCATCTTTATCACTTCAGCATTCCAAAAAGAAATTGTTTCCATTATCTGTCAAAAGAGTTGCTGGACCATTATTACTTTAAATGGCTATTAAGAAATGAACAACGAAGACTTCGGTCAGTGAAATCTGTGCTAGAGATAAAAATTGCTGTCTATAATCTACACTAGCTGCTGGATATTGTTTTCTGACTATAGACAAGGATCTAGTTCTCCTTAGAAGTATTTCCACAACAAGGCAACTGATTCACAGTGTAAAACTGTAGTAGAGAGAGAAAATTATTTTAGCTTTGTAAATCTGCAACTGCACATTCAGAAACATGAAAATAGGTTCATTGAAATGTTTGAATGGGCACTGTTACACTGGTGGTCAGAAATTACAAAGTGAGTGGAGGTTTAACTGAGATCCACTTGGTAATCTACCAAATGCATGGGATAGAGCAATCCTACCACAGCATTTAAAACTTTATGAGATAATTCTGTTGTACAGTTCTATAATTAAAAAAAACCAACTGAATACACACACAAAAAAACCAAAAAACAAAACCAACAACCAATTTTTTTCCTTCTCTAACCTTCTCATCCTTTAATTTTTCCTCACCCTTCAAAAGCTGTGTGGGACATGCAGCACAAGTGCTGCCTCTTACAGCACCACGGAGCAGTGGTGTTTCCACATGAAGCAACGTCCCTGTACCTAAAGCAGGTTTTTTAGTATGCATATGATCTCTCACTACTGCAGCTTTAACCTCTGGAAACAGGCCAAAATCTTGTCCACTGTAGTGCAAGAGCTGCACAGCACTATTTGTGGTAATACTGTGCAGAGGTCACCTCTGATATACTTCGATCAAGTATTGAAGGGAAATGGGATTGTTATTGCTCGGCTGCCCAAGTGTGGGCACGGAGCTTAACTGGCAGCTTAACTGGATGAAGAGAATATGTACATCCCTTCTTTTGACAATGAGCTAAAGGAATACTTCACAGACCTGTCATTGTATGAGCTGCTGGCTTGGCTGAGACTGTTGTTCTTACCACAAGGTAAAAACAAGACAAACCAGAAGTCAGTACATGGAACCACAAATCAGACCTACAGTCTGCACAAGATTTTTTTCACTTGCTAAAATATGATGGAGAACACTGACATTGTCATAAGTGAGCAAATGTTCAGATGTTGGAGAGGAGGTGGGTTTAAGGCCCTGCAGGAATGCTTTGTGATTCCAGCACAGGGATTCTGTGCCTGCTGGCTGTACCTGGCCGTGAGGGCTGCAGGGGGTGCGGGCAGAGCCTCGCCTGGCACTGCCCGCAGCTGTGCCAGCTCTGCAGCGCTGTCCTGCCAGGCACACACCTCCTCTCCTCCAGTAAAGCAGGTGTCAAACACAGGGAACAGTCGTGTAAAAAGGCTTTGTGGAGGCATTTCTGGTGCGTTCATCTTTCAGCTTTTGGTAACTTGTGCCTGCTATATCTTCATAAAAGGGTTTATGCAACCTTACCCATTTACAAAGTCAGGATTCACTGCTGCATTCGAGTGCACCACATATAATGGAAAGTAAGACAGCAAATACATTCTGTTCTGATTTACCTTGTTCTGCCTGAGAATAAACAAACCTTTTATCTTCAGCTCATGTATTATTACTAAGAAGTTTCTGAAGTACACACGTAAGATTCTAGAGTCCGCTGTACTGCACACAACTTCCAGAAATGGTAAAAGATTTAGTGTCTGCTCTGTGTGAGACTTCAAAGAGTGTGTGTTTCTGCTTTGCTTATAAAATAAAATGCTTAGGAACAAATCAGATTTTGAATGCACTAAGAGCCTAAAAAGAAGTAAAATAACTTTGAAGGAGATCATTCTAATATTATTAATTTAATAGCTCACTTTATTTGATCCCAATATTTTTTTAACCAGTCTGTTTTGTGATATTCACTGGCACCATGATATTCATATAGTATTATTTCCATGTAGTGTTTTCAGAACCCTAATGAGTTGCAGTTATTTTTCCATATTTAAAAGAAAGGAGTAGTACTGGTTGATACAATTGTACAGATAAATCAAATAAAGTCTGTAAAAATTCATGAAGAATAGGTTATTCAATAAATTGCATGCCAGGAGGACCTGGAAAAGTGAATAATTTGTAGTTTTAAGGAATGGGCAACCTTTCACCTCTAAGTTTTTACTGCAAGTGTGATATATACAGGCATCAAAAGTATCCAGATGCACAGTGTAATAAAGGATAATGCTCGACTGGAGAAAGAGACTGCAAAAATGACACCATGATGTTCTGTAATTGCCTTTCAGTGGCAATTTATCAGTTATATTGTATAAAAAGCCTTGGAAGCTCAACTTAGGTTATAGGAGAGCATTATTTCCATTTCACGCATCACCGTGACTGATGGAGAACATAAAGACCAAATTACTTCTGCATGCATCTGCATAACTCCACAGCCTGCAGTGATGCAGCATTGTTTTATCTGTCTGTATAAGTCAAGGTGGGTTTGTTTACAAAATAGCCTTGTGGATTTCATTATTTCATTATCTTTCTTCTTGGGGTCTCTCTGAAGGAGTAAATGGAATAAAATGTACAGAAACCCCCTTGGTTTGACAGTAAAGGCAGCAAAATCACCCTGAAACTAGATGATCTCCAGAAGTCCCTTCCAACCCTAACAATTCTGTGATTCTGAGTAAATGTCAGGAGGAGAAAAAAGATATTCCACTGAATTTGGTGTAAAAAATCCAGTATTAGTTATGCAGAACTAGACAAGTCATTTAACAAACTACTTTGCTCCAATTTCACCTAATCCTAATTCTTCTCAAAAATGTCTTGGGAAAAGAGAAGGAAACTAGAAAAATGTATCTTTCATTTTTGCTGGCAAAATTCTAGTTTCCTTCCCATAAGACTATCTGTAGTTAGGT
The DNA here is from genome assembly GCA_013397555.1 of Urocynchramus pylzowi. Classification (NCBI taxonomy): domain Eukaryota; kingdom Metazoa; phylum Chordata; class Aves; order Passeriformes; family Fringillidae; genus Urocynchramus; species Urocynchramus pylzowi. The sequence goes on from VZRH01007627.1 coordinate 841,123, forward strand.
TTGAGTCCTTTTTAATTTAATTGAGTTTTTAAAGCAAGCTTTTATTTGTAAAGAGCTGCAGAGCATGGGAGATGTCACACGCGATTTTGAGTCGCTCCTCCGGTAATTTGCAAACTGACGCGGCTTGCTCTGTGTCTGTATCTGTTCTGTCGCCAGGGTCAGCGGGCTTTCTCCTTTCATGGGAGACAACGACAACGAAACCCTTGCCAATGTCACCTCAGCAACGTGGGACTTCGATGATGAGGCTTTCGATGAAATCTCTGACGATGCCAAGGACTTTATCAGCAACCTACTGAAGAAAGACATGAAGTAAAGCCTGGAGTTACTTGCTGCACTTTCTGAGTTTGCATTTAGCCGGAGTTGCCATTCGTGTTTCCCCCCTGTGCATCTCCCCATGGCCGCAGCACCTCTGGCCATACTTTATAAGGAGCTGTGCGTGCTGGCTCCTCGTGTGCAGCTCTTTATTTCACTCACGGGGTGCAGGGGCTGAATGGAGCTTCTGCTTCAGTCACCGGCTCTTTGTGCTCTTCCCTTCCCTCGGGCGAGGTGCACCAGGAGCTTTTGTGTGGCCCCTCTGATCCCCAGTCTTTGTGACACACATTCCTGCATGACATGTTCTGCCTTGCTCTGAATGGGTTGCAGTTCTGCCTTGTGTCGTTTTTAAGTGTGGTACCTCTGAGTAGGCAGCTTCCCTATAAATTACTACTATAAATGTAGTAATTGGGCAAGGAAAAAAAAATCAATTGGAAGCCCAAATCAATTGTTTGCAGAAGTGTCTGAACAAACCAAGGAAAGTAAACATACTTCTTCCAATGAGTTTGCAAGTGGATGGATGGAGAATGGAGGGTTATTTACACCCTGAGCAAAGTGAAGAATAGGTGTCGTGAGAGATTTGGACATTTCTGTTCTGCTAGATGTTCAGGAGGCTATTAAGTGGTGGGATGGGGAAATCTCTGTAAGTGAAGGAAAGGCGATCTGGGACAGGGCTCTGTCAGCATGAAGCAGCTGAATCGCTGCCATTGTGGTTCTGCTGTATGTGTTTCATGCCTAAAACATACAGCTTTTCCTGCTCTGTTTTATACTGTTTTATTAACATTTAAAAAATGCACAGTTTTCTTTCAAAAATACCTACAGAAATTGTGAAAGTGAGTTTAAGAAGTTAGAATGGCTGGGAAAGCAAAACCGTGTGATCTTTGTTGCTAAATTTAGGAAACAGAAAAATCAACTTCCAGCAAAGAGAGCACAAAATAATGTTACAGCAGGTAGGTTCCTCTCTCGTTATTGGCAACACTGACTGGTCTTTTTATACAAAAACAGGAGTCGCTTAAATTGTACTCAATGTCTTCAGCATCCCTGGCTGCAAAAAGACACCAAAAACATGGAAGCCAAAAAACTTTCCAAAGATAGGATGAAGAAATATATGGCCAGAAGAAAATGGCAGGTAATGAAGAGGACATGGAATTGGGCTGGATGTCCTAATGAGTCTCTTTATTTTTAATGTTTATGATTCTGTGGAACACGTCACATCAGGGGGTTTCTGCTGCTGGTGAAAGCTGCAGTGTGGCCAGGGTGGGAATGCAGGACAGCTCTGGCATGGCCAGGGTGCGAATGCAGGACAGCAGGTCTGGTTCCTGCAGCTGGGCAGTAGGAGGGTGCACAGCTGTACATGGATTACACAGGATGATCCCATTTCAGGCTACTGAAAGGCATGAGCTCAAGTATAGTTTTTTCTACTCTTCTGGGGTTCTCTCTCCCTTCCCTGCCCTCTCCATGCCACTGAGAGCTGGAGGATTGTGTAATTCTTAACAAACCTGAACAGTTCAGGTAAAACTTGCCTGCCTGGCCTCCCTAAAGGTACCTTAGTATGTGGCACTTTCATTCTTCTAAGCCAATAGTTCTGTCTTGTTGGAACCTCCCCAGCTTCCCATGCATTCAATCAGACTGGTTTTCTGTAACATATTCAGTCTCCCTATCTTCTTTTTTCCTAATGCTGGAACTGGAGTAGCAGGTCCATCTGTGCCACGCTGATAGCTACAGGAGTTGCTGTGTGAAGTCCTGGGTCCTTTGGAGTAGCTCATGAAATACTAATTTGTGTAGATCTACCTTATATTCCCTCTTACATTCTACTAGTTTCTTGAAGCTCATGTAATACAAGTGTCTGTACTACAGCTCTCATAGTTTCAGCATATTTTAGTAGCCTGGTGGTTGATCCTGGGTCCTGTCAGAGGTCTGCTCCCATCATGCAGATGGTGCTTTCTCATTCATTTCATATCAGCTCGTTATCCATGTTGGATGAAATTCAGCCCAGCCCAGCAGGCTGTGGAGAGAGGCGTTCCCCACCAGAGTTCAGTTCCAGTTACACAGGACAGGGCTTCTCTGCTGGCCCTCCTCTCACACAGTGCTTTTTATCCACAGCTAACAGAGACATTCATTTAGGTATGAGTTCATCAGGGGAAGTTTATATCTGCAACTAAATTTGGTAATTCAGTCCAGCCTGCTCTGTCTCTCCTAGAACAACTGAGCTATATATAAGCAGTTTGTCCACCAATTCCAGTGAGGTTTGCAGAGATCCCAGATAATTTGTCCGAAGCACGATTGTTGCAGAAAATCACATGCCTGTTGGATTGGATTGATCAGAAGCCTTTTCTGTTATGTCTTAGAAAACAGGCCATGCTGTCCGAGCAATAGGAAGACTGTCATCCATGGCAATGATTTCTGGTATGAGTGGGAGGAAGGCCTCTGGGAGCTCACCTACAAGCCCTATCAATGCAGACAAAGCAGAGAATGAAGGTAAGGATTTTTTTCTGTCCCATATTTTCACCTGTCTCTGAATCAGTCCTACTAAAACTTTTAGCGAATTGCTAGAGACCAATCGAGTTGGATATTACTGTGCTCTCTATCTTCCTATTTTTTAAAGAAATCTGTCAAAAATTCACTGTTCTTATATTGTCCAGCTACTCAAAATGTCACAGTATAAGCTCAGGCAGTAAACTCTTTTCTTTTTAAAGCCAAAGAATTAAGGCAGATTTGTCAGCTGCACTTTCTCTGGGTTTGGGAATGCATGTTTATACAAAGATGACAGTGATGTATTGCCTTCTCATGCAAGCAAGCAAGCAATGAAGTATTAACACTTGCTGTAACCATGGCACACACCCTGCATTAACCACGCTCCTCAGACAGGGCATTTAAGGAAATGTCTGCCTTACTCCAGTGTGTCCCCAGATGAAATGTGAATTAGTGGTGTGAAACAGTCAGAGGTGCAAATGTTTGACACTGCTGAAAATCAAGCAATTTTGACAAATCCACATAGATTGTGAGCCTGATACAAGTGGAGCTCGTTTATCCCTCTGACTAGCAAAAGTCCAGGTTTGGTTACAAACAAATTCAAGGGAAAAGTACTGAGGATTTGTAGCATGGTGGCCTTGCACATCCATTTCTTTCTATTTATGGCCTGAATCCTTTTCCAGCTGCAAAAGATTGGCACAAAGCTAAGCAGCCAATGTCCTCGCTGTCCCAGTAGTCTGACAGACTTAAGTGAAATAAAAGGTGCTTTCATTACCATCTGGTAATTAAAAACTGAAATACATATTTGGAGAACATGCCCTGTAAAATTGTTCACTACCTCTTTGCTCTCCTCCAGATGCTTTCCTCGAAGAAGTGGCTGAAGAAAGGCCCCACGTAAAGCCATATTTCACTAAAAAAATCCTTGACATGGAAGTTGTGGAAGGAAGTGCTGCTAGATTTGACTGCAAAATTGAAGGTACTTTGAATAAGCGTACCTATTTCTTTCTTTCTTTCCTTCCTTGTCATCTTTCTGCACTGGGTAATTGTATTACTTCTTCAATTTTTTACTTCTGTATTATTTTTGAGTTGGTGCCATTTTGCTTTACCAGTATCTGCACAAATAGCACAAACAGCACAAATGTGTTGCAATAACAGAAATTATCTGGAGCTCATTCTGTACTTGCCATAGAACAGAAGTCTCCAGGAGTCCACATGTGAATCACTAATTTAGAATAGCAAGTAGGAACTGTCATTTGATTTTTGAGGGAACAGTAAAAGCAAGATGCATAGTAGAAGCATAAATTCCAATAGTATACTCTTAGAGAGTGCCAGCCAGACACCAAGAATTAGTAGTAGGTCATTTGTCTGAAATACAGACCAGTTTCAGGTCACCTCAAGATTACTTTAAACCATATATACATTTTATTATAGGCAAACAAGTCCCTAACTGCATATGCATGAGAAGTAAAGATAATATTCTTGTGCTGGTCACATAAGTCACATCTAGAAAATTCTGTTCTGTTGTTTGGGGTTTTTTAACTTATGAGTTCAAGAAAGAAACCTCAGACTGGAACATGCAAAGTATAAATTTATGAGAAGACACGTAAAGATCATGGGCATGGTCAGCCCAAGAGTCTAAGGGCCAAGACCACTGGCACTTCTCCTGCAATGAGATTGAACCTTGTGTATCTCAGCTGTGAATGGAAACTAGAAATTTGGAAAGAAGAGCTGTGAAAACAAAATGTGTAGGGTCAATTCCATCTTGCATGTGTGCAAGTTAATTTATAATCTTAAAATGAGGAAATCAGAGACTACCTCATCAATCTTCTGCTTGTTTCTATGCTCCCAATCTTTCCCTGCCTGGGTTTCCTATCTCACAGTGGAGATGTGGGGATGGATTATTATTGTTGATGGATGCTCAGCATGGGGGGTACGTGCACAAGTACTGCATGGAACAAAACAGATGGATGTACCACGGCTGATGTTCCAAACTTTGCAGTGTATTTCTGTAATGTTCACTGTGTATTCCTGCATTTTATTTCTGCCCAGTGGGGAGTTATCCTCCCCTGGGAGTTATCCTCCCCTCCCAGTCCAGAACTTGGCTGAGACCACAAACCTTCAATTTGTTACAGCAGCCAAGAGTACTGTATAAGGGATTGTTCTGCAGCAGGCATTGTACAGCACTGCTCCGAGGCTTAGCAGAGCCATTTGCTTCACAAAAGGCTCTGAAACTCCTGTTGAGATGCACAATCAAAATGCTTTTCTTAGACTTCCTCACTTACCCTAACAAATACAGAAAAGGGGAGTGCAATGTACAGGACAGGCTGGCTTTTCAGGAGCAGATTAGGAGGAAGATTCAGAATAACCACAGCAAAGCAACCTGAGAAAGGTAAATTTACTTAAATTGTAAACCCAAACCAGCTTACCCTTGAATTTCTAAATCTCGGTGTTGGGAGCTGTTTCTCCGGAGAAGCTGCAGTGTAACGTGAGCCTCGGATGCACTGTCAGGAGTTGGCTGATGGCTACAGCACACTAAAAGCTCTCTGCAGGCTCTGCTGAGGGACTGGAAGGAGGAATCCAGCGAGTACCGCAGTGCTCACGTGCAGTTTTTGCTATTCATAAAAAATAGTTTCAGGTAAATGTCAAGTAAAAAAAGCCTCACATCATCTACATTTATTTTCCATAGAAGTCAATGAAATATTTGTCTATCAACGCATCGGCACGTCCCCCCACAGGAATTAGAGCACAAGGTAATTAGTGCTGAGTTAATGCTCGTTTATCGCAGTCACTGTTCCCTCTCCGCTCTTGCAGGCTATCCCGACCCTGAGGTGATGTGGTTCAAGGATGATCAGCCTGTCAAGGAGTCCCGTCACTTCCAGATAGATTACGACGAGGAAGGGAACTGTTCTTTGACTATTTCTGAAGTATGTGGGGACGATGATGCCAAATACACCTGCAAAGCTGTTAACAGCCTTGGGGAAGCCACGTGCACCGCAGAGCTCCTTGTGGAAACAATGGCAAAAGAAGGAGAGGGAGAAGGAGAAGAAGATGAAGAGGAGGAAGAATGAAACAAGGCTAAAAAAAAAAATATTTAAAGACTCTCCTTATAAGGCTCAGAAAACCAAGTTATCAAAAGCACCTTGTGTGAAACGTAGGTCTTTGGGGGGTTCTTATTTCAGCATGATCAGTTGATACCTGTTAGCTTTATGTATGGGCATTACTTCAAACCAGCAGGCTTTTAAAGTTGCTAGCATGATCAAATTGACTTTAAGCCATCAACTAAGCTGCCCAGACTACTTTTAAAATCAAATGTATGGAAACTAAGTTATATTCTGAACATCTTAAAGAAAAATAGTCTATTTGCTGAGCTCATTGCTCTTTACCATCACTTTTCTCACCCAAAACCACAGCTAAGTTGGCTCCCCGAGATCTACTTTAAAGGAATTGTTGGCCAGACATGCAGTGAATCTCTCCAGTCCTGAGGAATAGGCTGAGCTGTATCTTCTGTAAGGGGATTTTTGACACAGCCAGCATTGCAATTTGTATCTTGGCATGGTTCATTTCTTGTTTGCTTTAAGCAGAGTCTCACAGACCAAACTTCAAACATTTTCACTGCCTCTGACAGTGAGGTGTTAGTGCCCTTGTATTTCTGGCAAGCATTAAACATCCAGGTGGTTTCCTGAGATATTCCCGATCTTGCTTTTAGCCAGCTGATCCCACTTTGTCATCTTTCCCTTATGGAGCCTGTCACTTTAGTGCAGTTGCAGCTCCCTACTTGAGAAACAGACTGAAAACACAAAGACTGAAAATATTTTCTGTGTTTCTGGTCAGTCTAATAAAGATTTACGATTCATTGATATGCTGCTGTGAAAAAACAGATTATTGCACAACCAGTGATTTCTCTGTGCATGTCTGTGAATGGAATCCCAGGTTAAAGTTTTACTTGCATGTATTTGGCAATTGCAAAACAGATTTCAACTGATGATAAGCTGGAAACTCCCACTGATTTTTCGAGTAGCCAAAAAGATAGTAGCCTGGATTACAAACTCCTCTATTCTTAGCAATTTCCAAAGAATCTTAACCTATATAGGACCTATTTCTACCTTATGAGCTTGACTGTCTTGTTTTTGTCTTGAACCTGCACCAGTAAGGCTGTTGCGTTTTTTAAAAACGCAGAAAAACAAAAAAATCCAAACCCCATTTTTTTTTCTCAGAAATGGTTAACACACTCAGACTTAGTAACTTTGCTTTCCTTTCACAGTATTGGCACTTTTTAATTTTTTTTTGTTGTTGTTCAGAGGTAATATCAGAGGCTGCAAGGTGATTATGCATAATCCAAAACCAGTGTGTCTTATATCTATGTATCATTCCAAAAGTGATTCTTTTTCTTTTCCACTTTTTGTGTGTAAAGTGCAACCATTTGCATTTCAAAGGTTACCTCTTTTAAAAAAAGACATTACCTTAAATCCTCACCATTAAGTAGTCAGTGTACTTTAATACAGGTGTGTACATTATCAACCTTAGGTTGTTTGATATTACCTAGTTGTGTATGTGTTTCATATGATTTGCTCTTCTACATTCAAAGCTCAACTAATGTGGGTGACACGATGGTTTGTAACTGCTTTACTCTTTGTTGCTAAGTTCAGATTGCCAGCATGTCTTTTCGATTGATAAAAACCTCTTGTTATACTAAACACAGTATTGCCACAATTCCTTATACAGAAAGGTTTTGAATCTGATTTAGAGCATACAGAGCTTTCCTCACTTTTTTTTTTTTTAATGTTTTAGGCAACAACGGGGTGTATTTTGTACCTTAATAAAAATATGCTAATGTTCTCCCTGTTTGTTAAACCATCAGAATTGCAGAGATGAGACCGCTACGGCTGTAGTTACTCACGGTTCCTAAATAAATACTACCACAAAGCACACTCCTCGTATGCTCTATTGCAGCGTCACCGCGTTACCTTGGCCAAGCCTCTCCTCCTGCCCCTGAGAGCTGCTGGCCACACAAACGCCCGAGGTGGCAACAGTGGAGTCTCCCTGATGTCTGTGGTGCTGCTGCCCTTCTCCTGCCCCGGCTGGTGCTGTGCAGAGGCTGCTCTGCCCCAGTGCCACCAGCTACAGCCTGGGGCTGGCACTCGTGGCCTGGTGCTCTGGCACGTCTGCAGCGTCACCACAGGCCTCAATGGGAACGTGGATGGGGCACCAGGGCAGCTCTGGGCTTGTTACTCAGTTGGGAACTCCCATACGGTGGGGAAACATAGAGTTCTGAAAGACTGTGGGAGGAAGAGAGAAAAAAAAAATCAGGCAAGTCTCAATGGAGATAGGGACTTACACCAATGTTTCTAAAAACTGTGAAGACAGAGATAAGGACAAATCTGCTTGTGCTGCCTTTATTCAGACTTCTGCTAACATGCAGCCCACATCACCACAGGCCATGCAGGACCACACAGACTCTCCTTAAAGCAAAGATTGTGCAAACACCCTGCTTGTAGCAACGTGCTTCTTGAGCAAACCCTGGGCCCTTCGAACAGCCATCTTCGCAAGGTGTGCCCCACTGCTGTGAACGTACCTGGCTTTGTTCAGGACTGCTGGTTTCCTACTGCAGGTGGGCACACGCCTGAAGCAGGAAAAGCTCTGCTCTGCTGGGCTGCTCTGCAGGCACAGCAAGGTCTGTTGGTGCATGTTCTGGGTATCAAAGCCCACAGACTCAGAATTGCTGTTCCTGCACAGATCTTCCCTTCCCTCTCCTCCTTCACTTTTGTGTTCCACAGGTTATAAACTGCCTATTTTTCTTTTGCCCCAAGGATATTCCAAGGACTTTACCATCTCCCCCTAGCTTCCTATTAACATTCATTCTATTCTGCAGGAAACAATGACCTCTACTTCCAAAATTATGTGACATGCATCTGATTCAGCTCTAAGCAATTGACTGCAAGCTGTATTTGACCTTGAATTTTTTGCTTTGATTGAAGAATAGAATTCTATTTCCACTGAAGAAAGAAATTTTATGTACTTGAAACCCTGTCTCATTTTGCCAGCTGTGGTTTAATAAAAGGCACCTCTTTCTATAAACCTTGCCTTGCTTGTATAATGTTTGCAGAAATCCACTCTTGGGGTGTCATAGGGCTGAAAAAGCAGAGGTTATGCAAAACACTGGTACTGCCCAAGGTGGACCACTTAATTCTTGTATTTATTTTTGTGTAACATTCAGTCTTCTCAAGAGACAGTGGAAAATTTGGGGCTGGCTGCTGTTTTTCACTACTCGTGTTTCTGGATTTGCAGAAACTTAATTTACTTAATGACTGTCTTGTCCAACCTTCCAAGCATCCTGTGCACATTGCTGGTTGATGAGGAGACCTTTGCTAATTGCATGTGTGGCATCCAGTCGCTGGGTCCCTGCTTCCCTTTGCTGACAAGGAAGACAGCACTGGACTGCACACCCCTCTCCTCTGCAGTGACTGTCAGACCTTGCAAACAGAGACCTTTTTCTTTTTTACTTGCATACATGAATAATGAATGATTTGTTTATCTAAAATTTCTCGGTACGTTTATTGAAATATCGCACTAAAACATAGCTGCTTGGAAATGGAATTCTCATAAATCATCTCTGCCTTTTGGGCCCTATTGTCTGCAAGAGACACGCACATGGATTTATAATCCTCAAAAGTACTCACATAGAAGCAGAATTTTCTGAGATGGGGAGTGAGGCTTATGCTGTGATTCTGCACTGCTCGTAAAGGGACTGCACCATGACATGCATAGGAAATAAACCAAGAGACGTTTATGGGAGCAGAGAAGTAACTCCACGACGTGTTTACAATTTTTGTAGGGGAGAAAAAATAAAAATTCCTCTGTTGTGGCTGTTCAGAAAGTCAATTCTGTCTGCCCTGAAGAGAATGTTTGTTGCTGGGAAAGTAATGCTTTCCAGGCTTTTGCTCTTGTGCGGAGCTTCAGCAGGAAATGAGTTACAACTTCTCACTCACACAGCATCACAGAATTGTTAGGGTGGGAAGAGACTCTGGAGATCATCCAGTCCAATCCCCTGTCCAGGCAGGGTCACCAGAGCAGGTGACACAGGAACGTGTCTGTGGGAACTCAGCGCATCACCTCGGATGCTCTGAGTCCCAGGGAGAGCCCCTGGGGGGCTCAGAAGTCCTGGAATGTAGCCAAAAGTACCTGGTGGCTTGATTTTGACCCTTCGAGAGTCATACTATCTCAACATGAGGATTCACAGGTTTCTGAGGTGTAAATGGTGAAGGACAAATACTTTTTTAGACTAGAACATAGGTTTTAGGATTTTGGTACAAGGGGGTATGATGGAAGCAAGATGGAGAATTTAGGCCCGACCTCGTGGTTCTTCTTCTTCTTCTTGTCATCCATTTTCTGTGTGATGTATGCACTTTGGATTGGCTTATACTAAAGGTGCACTGTTTAACAAAGGTGATGGGAATTGGTGAAAAATTGTAAATATCATACACGTAATTATCAGTATAAGAATGTTCTACTGCCCCAGGGGCGGGGAGTTTGCGTGTGGCTGCCTTGCTGGTCGGATCTCAGCTGGGCAGAAGAAAAACCTTTTAGATAAGATAAAATAAACAACCCGAGAAAAAGATCAAAAGAAGAGTCCAGACTCATCTGTTCATCGCAGGCTGTCTGCGGACCACCTTACGCGTGTCCGACAGAGACAGGCAGCCGATCGGACAGTGTCTAGGAGGGTTTGGAATGTCTCCAGAGAGGGAAACTCCACGACTTTGCTGGGCAGACTGTTCAAGTGCTCTGCCACCTTCAATGTAAAGAAGCTCTTCCTCATGTTGAGGTGAAACTTCTTGAGTTAATTTATGGCCATTGCTCCCTGTCCTGTGGCTGGGCACCACCGAAAAGCCTGGCACCATCCTCTTGACACCTGCCTTTGAGATATTTATGTGCATTAATGGAGTTCGCCTCTCAGTCTTCTCTCCTCTGAAGTACATTATAAAAGTGATGAAACCCTACGAGATATCCCAGAAATAACCGTACCAACTAACGCTGTTAAGGTCTCTAGGGACACGGCACACCTATTTCTCCCTGCAGAGGGATGTTTTGAACCAGCCCTAAAAGCCGAGCGATGAGGTCGCTGACCCCGGGCCGGGATCCCCCCGCCG
>VZRH01007627.1:852655-880354 GCA_013397555.1 Urocynchramus pylzowi
CGGGGCCGGGCCGAGAGCAGCGGCCTCTCCCGCCGCCGTGCCCGCGCTCCCGTCCGTCCCCAGCCCATGCGGCTGCACCGCCCGGCTCCGGGTCCGGGTCCGGGTCCGGACTATAGGCTGTGCCCCCCGGGCTGTCGGCGGCCCTGCCTCGCGCTTTGGGTAGCGCTAAAGCGCTCAGCCGGCACCGCGCTCGCTGCTCCTCGTGCTGGAGAGGGGCTCCTGCCCGCCCATGCTCAGCCGCCTTCCCGCTGTCCCGGCTCTCACCGTGCACTGTGACCGTAGTCCAGGCTGGGTGTCCGCGGGTCCCCCGAGCCTGTCCCTGGCGGCCCCTGCCCCGCTGTGCCAGGCCTCAGAGCTCCTGGCCCGGGGTGACCCCTCAGCAGTGCCCGACCGCCCCGCGGCTCGGCCTGTCTGACTCGCGGGCTCTGCTCGCAGCACGAGTGCGTGTTCCCTGGGAGCTGCCGGGCTTTATCACTGACACGTTAATTTGCTCTGCAGCAATTTTCACATCCAGGTGGCTGAAGGTTCCTTGCATCACCGTGTCTGTGGTGTAGATTCCAGCAGATTTCACTAGAGAGGTGACCCTCAATACAGGGAATTTGTCCACAGCAGTAGTTAAAGGCAGAGATCTTGAGCCCTGCAAGATTTCTCCATAAACCCTTCAGCTGCTCTGTAATTTGAGGTTGGAAGCTGCTTTTGGGATATGGGAGCTCCTGGACCAGCTTGGTGCTCTGCCCTCGCCCTGCGTGGTAGAATGCAGACTGGGGCCAATTGGTGCTTGCTCAGGTGTGTTCTTAAGTACAAAACTAAAAATAGTGACAACTGGGGACACTCAAGAGAAAGGAGACTTTTTTTTTTTTTTTTNTATTAGGTTCTTCTCGTTTCCTCTCCTTCTAATACACAGAGACTTTTTTTTTTTTTTTTTAATTAATTGTGGCTGTGGCATCTCATTGGAATCCGGATAAAAATAAAACCATATTTTGAAAGATTGAGGATATTTGGGTGGGAAAAGAGCCTTTAAAATGGACCCCAAATGAGTGTGTTCTCTGCTAGATAAACCCTGGCAGGTGAGGAGTTGAGCAAACAGAGCAGTGTCATGTTTGGGGGGAAGGTTAATGTAGAATTAATATAGATATGATTCACTTCAATAAGGCAGTTGGACATGAAGATTCTAGTCTTTGCTGGTGGCAGCTGATGCTATTTCAGCTTACAAGATATTTACACTTGTGTGGATCAGAGCTAGGGGAGCTGGGAGAGCTCAGTTCTTGTGGGGTGCTTGGTACACCCGTTACCCAACAGCTGTGTTACTGTGAAATGTTACTGAGCAGGTTTATGGCTCCATAGGATATTTGCAGGGTATTTCACTCAGAGGGCAAGGATAATTACCCACCAGTTTGATTTAAGTAATATGTTGTTTCAGAAATAATTACATGAGTAATACAACACATTGCAGGCAGTCAGGAGAGCTTTTCAGTTTTGTTGTGGCGTCCCTGCACAATGTTAACAAGTTCACCTCTGAACTCTTCTAAGAAATAAAAGCATTTCTCTGCTTATTTTGCTGCTCATATGCAATTCACTTGTGTTTATAAAGATATAAAAAACCTGAGAGAGAAGCTGTGGTATATATGGAAAGTTTTCTTTGTGGTCACAATCTTTTTGTCATGGCATGCAAGCTCCTGAGCATGGGAAATTTCTATTTCTTCAAAAGAACAAATTAAAAAAAAATTGAGCGCTGGAAACTCAGAAATAAATAACATAAACCTCTATTTAGCTTTCTGTTGTCATATAAATCTTGATCACAGTGTTACCCATTTTCTTGATTTACACCAAGCTTCTTAGAAAATTCCACTCTTGGGCAGGATGTGATTTATGATGCTTTAACATGAGCTGCTTTTTCTGGACATGGTTGTGGTTAGATGATTTCTGCAGTTGGGGAGTTACCATATGAGTGCTGTGGTCATGGTCATGTCTCATGTCTCTCACTTTTCTTTTGGGGTAGGTCACCGAGGGCTCTCACTGATAATTCCTCTTCAAATGGATGAGGAGTTGGCTCTTGCCCTGGCTCTTGCTGAAATTCCACAACATACAAGGTTGAACTTAGGAAAAAAACTCAATTTTTCTTATTTTTGTGAAGCCTTTTGAAAAGGTAGTTTTTCTGGAGTTGCTTGGTAGAAGTTCAGTTGTTCAGATGAAAAGATCCAAAGATTGATACACTGATTATTTACTGACCCCATGTCAATCAGAGTGCTCAGATTTAGTTTCTCCAACTGCACTGCCTTGGAAAGAGAATTGTGAAAAGAAAAAACCAAAAAATTCAAGGTGCTCAGGTGATGAAGTGTTGCTCTAACAGCACATTGGGTTTTTTGGAAGTGGTTTGTTTGGTTTGGTTTACAAAAGGCTTATAAACTGAAGCAAACAACAATATTGTTGTGCAGTAAATAGGTACTAAAGTAAATGTTTTAAAACCATAGTTGCCTTAACTATTAACTTTACTTAAAATCAAGTAACAGTTGGAAAATGTCATTATAGCTACTGTATTTACTTTGCTTTTATCTTGGCTTAGCTAAAGAAAACACAACTTACTCCAAAAATAATAGATCTTATTTCTAGTTTTATGCTGTAGTGCACATAGTGTATGGATTCCTACATAAAAAGCCATACAATGGTTTTTATAAGAGCAAAACAGTAGAAAAAGCATGTGTACCTGTGGATCTCTGACTGGAGCTGCATGCACTTACTATTTGGTTCATGTTTTGGGTGGGTTTTTTTTTTAGAAATGGGACAATCATAGTACAACAGGGGATAACCAGTACTGCAGTTGGTTCTCAGCTGTACTTGCTCAGGTTTTATTGCCCATGGTTCAGAGCATTAAGCTGCAGAAAGCTCTGCATCTTGCTTCTCTTGTGTTCAAGCAGATTCTTTTCCCATCACAGTATGAAGCTGTGTAGTCGTGCCTGACCTGGCATGGGGACCTCATTTCTGGGGGCAGAGATGCATCATAGAAATTATTTTTCTTAAAAACTATGCTTGACCAAAATCACTGAATAGTGCTGGGTGGGGAGAGAGGGCATGCTGTTGGAGCTGAGTGTAAATGTTAGATAAGCTGCTTTGAAAGTTGATTATGTTTCTTATTTTTAGTCAAGTGCTGTAACTGACTAGTACTTCTGGGTATAAGTAGCTGGTGGTGGTATAAACAATGAATTTAAAAAGGATTTCACTCAACAAGGTCGATGGTAATGTAATAGCTTTTGAATTTGCAAGGTTTGTATTAATCAGTGTTGCTCAAAGAGCGTTCCGGGTTATGAGTTTCATTGTCCACGTCTTCAGTGAGTGGTTGTTGAGAGTCAAAGTACACTTCTCCCTTTCAGGTGCACTCACTGCATAGCTCTGCTGCATTCTCTTGCATAAATGTTACAGAACCTCAGTAAACTTTGCATAAGAAAATGCCTTTTTATGACCTGTGAGAGAGCCAAGGGAGTTAACCTAAAGACCTGAGCACAAAGCTTGTCTATCAAGTCTGACTAAATTAAAGTAAAAAAACTCTGTGTGTGCAGTGTTCATTTTTCTTACTCTGGATTAATCAAAGAATGGTAATCGTCCAGTTTGGAGTTTACAGACAGGGTAGCAGTAATTTAATGAAGTGTAACTCCAGCTGGGCTATCAGTAGTGTTCAGTGTATAGGTCAGAGAAATGAGCTTTCATGAGACAGTGGTGCCTTTTGCTGCCCTTCTAAACTTCTTGCCAAGTTCCATTTTCAGCTGATATTCCTTGGTTTCACCTTCTCCTGTTCCATTTTGTCTAGTCCTAGAGGGTGAAGAACTATTTAAGAATCACAGAAGCAGGACAGAGATACTAAAAGCCTCAGCATAAACTAGGCTCAGCTTTTAATTTCGTATGGATTCATGCTCTGATCTGTATCAAATGCTTTTTGAAGGATAGTAAATGGAATTTAAAGTACAGTCTTGCTGGAGTCAGTGATCTGGCACGAGGGTGGAGCAGAGCAAAAGGCTGAAGCTCCTCTGGGAGCTGTGGGATTTACCAGTCTCTGTTCAGGTGAGAATGGTTTGCAGGCACAGCCAAGAACTGGCATCTTGTGCAACTGGAGAAATTGCCCAATTCAGCAGTTTCTCAACAAACATGGAAGATCAGGAAAACCAGAGAAACTTGACAGATAAGAAGAGTACAGTGTCAACCTGCTCTGATTTCCTGTTCTAAAGGAGAAGCACTTGGTGTTACAGGGGAGAATCACTAATACTGTAGTGCTTAGTGGTTTATTCTACCCTGAAGTCCAAATACAAAATGAATCTGATTTATTCTTTGTAAACAGCAATTACTTGGCAAATGTTTGTCCTTTGGTTTCACAAGATGGCTTTAACTGAAATAACTTGTCACTCTGAAAAAAGGGAAGGCTTTTTTCTCTTTCCCATTTATCTTCCCCACTCCCCCTGCTTTTCTTTGGTGCATGTCTTCCAGAAGTTAAGGCAGATTTTAATTAGCTTTCTTTCAATTCTGCTAACAGATTTTGTTACAAACTTGGATGCCAGCATTACTTACTGTTGAAAAATCTGAACTTTACTGTGTTTCAAACAATTACTACATTTGGGATAATATGTGCACATACTTTGCAATATCCAAGCTAATGTGGTACTTGTAAGCTTCTAATATGCTGTAAATAAAGGGAATTTCCTCATCATCCCTGTTACAAAACCACAGCTACACACTTTTTTCCAAAGGGTGAAAACTCTTGCTTAGTCAGTGGGCTTGCTACATGTTTATACATTGAGGTGAATTGTTAGCAGAGACACTTGGTGATTTACACGAGGAGTTTGGAGGGAGATAGAGGTAAACTTGGGTGACATTCAGAGTAATTGAGTGTAAGACAGCCAGGATGAGCCTGTCAGTGAAAAGTTTGGGAGCCCCTGTTAAGGATTCTTCTTAACCAGCCAACCCCTTCTCCCCCTGCTTGCCAAAAGCAATTGGAAACTAAAGTTCACTATGGATGCTATTTTCAAATGGAAAGTGTTTGACCAGGGTTGACCACTCACCTTGGGTTTGTTGCTTGGCATAGACTTGACTGAAGAATTTCTCATGTTGTGGGCAAGCACCAGCTCTGGACAGCTGTGGTAGTTAGTGAAAGCTTCATCAGCCAGAGTGAAAAATGTTTAGGTTTGTTTAAATTACCTGAAGGGAAAATCAGCAGGGTTAACAGGTCACATTGTTCACATACAGTTGCCATTATATGGGCACTACTTACATAGGCTCAGATATATTTGTTGGTTAAAAAGGAAAACCAGGATGGGAATGGCCATGCTGTCTTCAAGGCCTTGGCAGTCTCAGTTTCTTTGAAGTTATTTATCTATGACTATTTCTCATAAAATATATGCTATCAACTAAGCTGGATGACCTCTCATAATGTCTAGGGGTTTACTTTGAACTGAAATGTTAAAATCAATGCCTTCTGAATCTTGTTTATGTTATACTGCTGTAAGTTGGCAATAGGTCTCTGACTAGCTGTCAGGGGTTTCTGCTTAAACTAAACAAAATGTGATGCCAACCTGCCATGAATACATTCCATAACTAATTAAATAGAGCTCACTGAAAAATACATAGAGACATTACAGATATTGGTACCATGTTGGTGCTGAAAAATGCTTTTAAAATACATCATGTTTCACTTGGATAAATTTGCAGAAGATGCAAGTATTTAACATTTCCAGCGTTGCGGAGTTAGAGTATTTCAGGACAGTTCTGCCTGTTGCTTTCTCAAGTATGGAAAGAGGGATTAAAGATTTCTTTTTATTTATGCTTTGCTTACTGTCTCCCTTTTTCTCTCTTTCAGGTGGCTCGTTATTGCAGTTGGTCTCGTTCGGGCATATCTGGCTAAAGGCAGCTACCACAGCCTTTATTATTCAATAGAAAAGCCCCTGAAATTCTTCCAAACTGGAGCTTTGCTTGAGGTGGGTGTAGTCCTATTCCCTGGCCTAACTAATGTTTGCATCAATGTGTTGTATTTCTTACATTCACTGTAATTCTACTGAACAGCTCACACAAAAGCTGCGTTTTCCTTTTAGCAAGAGGGAGTTTTACTGTCTGCTATTCAGCTTGGGCAGCAGAGCTAAATATTAATCTTAATCATTGAAATGCAAATACTAAATCTTAAGCACTTGTAACAGAACTAAATGTGTGTCTGAATTGCTTAATTTGAAATGTTAATGAATTTGAATTTTTCTTTTTGTTCTAGATTCTGCACTGTGCACTTGGTAAGCTTGCAAATTTTCTGTTTACTATTTTTATAGAGGACTGAATTTTAGCAATATATTAGCAAGAAAAATGTTACAGTCTGTGAATTGCCGAGTTTAATTCTTGCATAACTTACTAATGTTTGTTTGAAATACATTCCAGTTTTTTACTCCCTAATTTGAGGAGTCAGAGAACAATAAAACAGTGCTTCAGCTCCTATATGAATGTTCATTAGCCCCTACTTAAAGATTAAGATGGTGTTGAGGTTCCTAAAGCTGCAACTACAAACTTGCTGGTTTTCATCATTGTCCAGACAGCCACATAATGGAGAGGTTATTGGATTGTAGGTTCATAGTGAGTTCTGTGGGATGTTTTCATAACCAAGTGAGGTGTTGGGAGAACTGGTGCCTAGGGATGTGTCAGCAGAGGGCAGTCTGGTTCTGTCGTTGATGGAGTAGTTCTGACCCTCCTGAATCACCCAGCTGCTCTGAAAATGTCTTAAGAAGGCAGTTCATAAACTCTGCACAGATCACCCCAAGAAATGAATGATCATATACACCTCAAATTAACTTGAAGGCTTCTCAGATAAACTGTGTGTATCATCTATTTGCCTGTGCTGCCAAGGCAGTCCTTCCAATGCTGTTTAATTTTACTAAATCTCAATTACTGTTTTTTATCAGTAAAACCACACCTTTTTAAAAAAACTTGTCAAAAATTAATATTGAAATGTGCCATTTTTAAGGTCTTATTTAACAAGTGGCAAGAAGGAAAAGTTAAGTCTTGGAACAGAAAGGAGAGAAAAGTTGGAGATAAAACCTTGGAGAGAAAACCTTGCAGATAAAGTGCTGTTTTTACCATCCTAAATCCGTAATGCTCTGCTATTTTCTTAACCTAAACTGGTGTGCAGACACCAGTGTTTACTGGTACTAAATCTAAGAATGAAAAAAAATGTAATTGGATTATCATTTCTTCACACTTGGGTGTCTATGTCCATCAAATCAGTGAGTAGCAGGAGAGAGTCCTGTGTTTCACCTTCCTGATGATGCAGAACAGCAAATAAGATGGTTATACAGCCTGCCTGTGTGCAAAACTTATCATTCTGGCTCAGTGATTTGAGGTGTGGATCCATTTAGCCCATGTTATCCTTAGGAGCACAATTTAATATCAGAGAGAGCCATTAGGGGAAAGTGGCAACATTTTATGCTGGTTTTATTCTGTCTTTTTGCTTTCCCTAACAAAGCTCTTTTGCAAAAGACTGGTTTTCTTATAACTGGCTGTGGATTATATTTTTTTTCTGTTAATGGAAGTGTTTGTCAGCTAAATGAAGTGAGGGGGTTTTGCACAGCTGGATGCACTGCTGCTGTCTGCTGCAGTCCCACTGACTGTAGCAAAACTATGCAAGGAGAAACAGGAAATTTGCAGATTCCTTTGCCCCTGATGAACTAATTGCTCTAAGTAGAGCTGTAATTCTCTGTCAATAGAAGAGCTTATGTGTGACAGATGGCTGTGTGTATCAGCATAACTTTTCTCTCCACATCTTTTCAGTAGAATCTGAAATGTTAGCATCTGTGAGGCAAGTCCTTCAAAATACAAAGACTGATAGGGGAGTGTCTCTGTGAAGTGTGGTTGAGAACAGGACTTTGACATATGGCTGAGATTTTAAAAATGCAGAGCTCTACCTGGAAAGGAGGTAACATGTAGCCCAGAGAACAAGACAGTGTGATAAAACTGAAGAGAACTATGTCTGTAGGATTTTCCTTTTTACTCTCAAAGAAGCCAAAATATATTAATGAAAATAATTCAACTGAAACTTGCTTTTGACATTTCTTACTCTTTCTTCCCATTTCATTTTTCTCTTTGGTCTCTACATTTTTCTGAGGCTGTTCTGTTGCTTGTGGTTTGCATTAGCTTTACAAGCACTTTTTACTATATCTTAGGAGCTACACCTGCACTTTATCATTTAGCTATTAGAAGAAAATAAAACTTTGGGATGCAAAGTTTAGAAATTTTGTGTAATCTTGCAGTTTAAAACTATTCCTGCTCTGACAGACCTGGCTGTGTAGGGTCCTTTTACTGACAGGTCAGTTGGCACCTCAGAACTTGCTGGAAGAACCAGTGATATCTGCTTCCTTGAGAAAATCTTCAAGTTGCTTTTGTACCTGCCAGTGCATCAGCTGTTGCCTGGGGTTTGTTTTTTGTGGGGTTGGTTTTTTTTGGTTGGTTGGCTGGTTTGGGGTTTTTTCTGAGTTGCATTTCCAGGAAGGAACTACAAACACTTAATCTATCAAAATATGGGCTAGATCAGTGTTTCTGAAAAATACTTATGATTTTTGATGGCTTTTTTTTTGGGATATACAGTGCAAAACATATTTATTATCTTTCCTTTTTAAATCACAATAATGAAGAGTATCTTGGATATTTTAATCAAACAGGATTATTTGAAAGACTGTATCCCAGAAGATCCCAGAAGCTGTTTGATTGAAATTGTCTGATTGAGCTGTTCTGTGTATTGAGGAGTGTGCTGTGATTGCAACAAGATGGATTACATTTGTTTGCATTTTGATGCAGAAGGCCTTGTCAGGGGATTGCACTGCATTATGCTGTATAAACACACTGAAGGACTGACTTCAGATTTTAAATTTAAAAAAAATATTAAATGCTTTCCTTCCAGAAATTTCAAATAACTGGACTTTGGTTTAGCTGTGTTTTATTTCCCCACCCCTACCTCCAACCTTGCTAATCAGGAATATTTACTAATTGCAAAATATCTTCCAGGCATTGTTCCCTCTTCTGTTGTTCTGACTGCTTTCCAAGTGATGTCAAGGGTTTTCCTGACGTGGGCAGTAACACATAGTGTGAAAGAGGTAAGTCAAGCTACAAATTGATAGAGAAACTATTGATCCATGCTGAAAAGCAAGTGTTGATTGCTGTCTTATTATCCTTAAAATGTCTTCTGTTTGTATCCCACCATGGGAAATTATTCATATAAATTTCTGTGGATCAAAAGAAATAAAAATAGATCTGATGTCATCTTTTGTTGACAGTCAAACAGAACAAGGTCTGATTCTCTCCCTGTAAGACATCTAGCTCCTGGATAGATTCTGCAGTCCTTACTGACAGTTAAACAGCTTCCAGTGTGGAATACAGGACACAGAATTTGGTACAGCCTTCTAGTGTTCATCTCACTAGTGCCATAATTAAAAGGAAAGTCTCATTGCCCTCCTGCATATTCAATTCACTTCCTGTGGTACCTGAAACTCCCCCTCAATTGTTTGTGCACAAGACTGCTTCCATGCTCTCCATTGTCACTCTCCAGGAGTGTCAATGTCCTTCATGCAATTTTCTTTCCTCTCTCCTTCATTCAATTTTCTTATATTCAAATGTAGGTAATTTTTGGGGGCTGTTTTCTCTCACTGCTCACCACACCAAATGGGGCTGTACTTCATGCAGATCTCTTTAGAATCTTTTGGAAGCTGTGTTTTTTGAAGATTATTCCTGACAGCTGTTTTAAAATCGAGACATGCTTTAATTGGTACAGGTTGTGGTGACTGACTTGTGTCATCTGGATCCTTGTAGTAGCCCAAATATGCTGCATCTCTGCTGTAACTTCAGCCAACTCATCTTACTGGTTTTCTTCTCATTAAAGAAAGAAATTAGTCTCGATACCAGTATCAGCATGGGTGCCTGAAATAAGTGACAGTCATTTTATGCATAATTTTATTTGTGACTTGACATGGAGAATGTCTTAAGGAACTTGACTTATTACAGAGTCTGAAGGGAAGCTGCTTTCTCTTCCTTCCTCCAAACATGTCATCAGAGCATCCATGCACATGTAAACTAACATAAGTCACTGTAGTTCCTAGCAATTATCAGTCCTTTCTGGTATTGTGATGCTTGTTCTTGTGAAGCTTTAGTTTCATGCTACTTAAAGTGGAGGAATGCTATTTTTCTCAATAAACATAAAACCTATTTTCTAATGGACTTCCCTGTTGGTGCAAATTAATGTACTGTGGTCCCTGTTAATTCACCAGAAATAAGTACTAGGTTTTGAACAAAAAAAAAATTAATAAAAGCCATAATCTCAAAATATTAGATTTTATATATATGTATAAAATACTTTAAAATAAATACTCTTGGAATTTTGTTTATTATCTATATGATGTTGGGATATCTGGTGCTTCACAAAAAACAGTGATAATGTTTTTATGAATTGTCTCCTGAAGTAACCCAAATATTAAAGGTTAGATGGGAAGGATTAGAATTATTCCATGTGTTGTCTATTAGACATCAAAGAAAAACCTGTAATATGATTGTGGGTTAGGTTTTTTTGAAGCTTATGCCCACATTCTCACCTGAGAAAATCAACAACATGGGAGCAATGAGTATAGCCAAATATTTGACTTTTAACAAGCATTCTTTCACCAATATTCCATGCAGACTTTTTTCCCCACACTTGTGTGGTCTTCTGGTTAAAGTCTTGCAAGAGACTGTATTATGTGTTACTTTTTTAATGTCTTAGAAAGTGGGTATATGAATGGCTTGAATGAGGAACCCTGTGATGAGTTTCTGACCTGTGACTTAGAGCAAATAAATCAATTAGGAGGCTGTATTCTGACCCCTTCCCTTGCCACAACCAGGGAGCCTGCAGGCTCACCTGGGGAGACATTTTGCAAGTGTCACAAGTGTTCTACTTTCTCTAAAGGGCTGTCTGCACAAGTGAGCTCCATGGTGAAGGCCAGGATTAAATTCTCACTCAGCTTTATGGAACTTGTAAGCGATGCAGTTGCATGATGAGGTTCTTGTAAAATAAAATGCAGTTTTCCTCTTTAACTTTTTGAATGAGACTTGTTCAGTATCTTGCTTTTCCAGACTGTTTTCATATATAATACAGCTAAAAGAAGAAATGTGTATTGCATCCCTCCTTCTGTCAGGATACACTTCTAGAAATGTGATGTGATTTGAAGCATGCTTCTTGCCACTAACATGTTTGTGCTTTTTGTGGACTTCAGTGCTGTTGTGTTGTTAAACTCAATATGAAGTTATTCACAATAAATGTTAAAGCATGGCAAATGTTAAAGCACTGCACACTGAGATTCTCCTCACCTGCACTGTAGGAGCAGTTGTTGGTGTTGTGGAGGAGGGCCTGGCATGTCATCGGTGCTGGCCATTATGTCAGAAAGGAACCAGTTTTACTGCTTCCCCTGAAAGGAGGGCAGAGAACAAACAGCCTGGTGTGAAGGGCTGGGAGGATTTAGGCACAGGAGAACAGAAAGTGCACTTCAGCTCCAAAGATGTCTTTTGGAATTTGTGTGAGCAATGAGATCATCTGGTGGCATCATGGCAAGCCTTCGTGAAGTTCCATTCTGATAGATAATTCTGCACCCAGTTCTGATGGGTAATTAAAAAATGGTGTCAGCAGGCATTTATTGCTTATTCCATTGGGCTCAGTTACACATGAGTTGCAAATAAGTGTAATGTATATTTAGAGGAACTTTGTAAAACACACAGGCAAGAGATGCTGTGAAAACAACATTTAAAGCATGTAGAGTTGGTAATTGGAATTCTAGTATCTGCAGTGGGGAATTGATATCTTCAATCAGTAGTAAAGCATACTTACTTAAAAGAGGGAAGAACATCTTACAATATTTAGGACTAAGTTGTAGTAAAAAGTCCATGATGGAAGGGTCAGAAGTCTGAATGGCTGAGTACAGTTGAAAAACCTGACTCATCATTGCTTTACATCTATGTAAAATTAGAGCATACAACACAATAGTCTGTCAGGCCCTTTGTGCCTACTGTCAAGTTTCCTTTTTTCCCCTGAATTTTATGTTTTATTTTTTAATTACTGCACCAGAGAACCAGCTCTTTGGAGAGAGACGTGCTGTTCCAATATTTTCCATCATTACACTTGCATAGTACTGCTGGTTTTGCTCTTCTGCATTGGATTGCTTAATTATGTGTTTAGCTGAAATTTTCTGCAAATTTGTCAAACTGTTACTCTTAACGTAGAGAAATTTCCCTTTCCAATCTTAAGGAGAACATTAAAAACCTCTCAGGCTTTATTTTGTCAACTCCCAATTCTCATCTGTGCATCTTAAAAGACAGTGGTTTCTTTTATATTTTAGCAAACATTGTCTGCTATTCACAGTATTTAAGAAAAGCTGAAATATATCCAGGACCTTCCTTGATGATGTGTTGGCTTGAAACACATGCCAAAAATTATGCCTGTTGTTTGATTGACCTGTATTAAGAGATTTGGATAAATAAGGTGTAAATAAAGTTTTGACTTGTGTCTAAGACTTCCTTGAAAGACTGGCATGAAAAAAGTAGTGGAGGAAGAGTTGAATTCTCAGGGAGCATTGGCCTTAGTGGTTTATTAAAGGTCTGCTGTGTATTTGCCCTATCTTCAGCCTGGAATGATGCAAATGCAGCATTAGCAGTGGCTAAAAGAGTAAGATTCCTGAAAAATTGTATTTCCTTAGATAGGGACACAAGCTATGAAGGCACAATCAGTGATTCTTTAAGTGACCTGACAGGGCTGTGTGTTTCATAGTGGTGTGAACTGTTTCAATAAGTTATAATACAAAAGAGAGGGGGGAGACCAGACCTTGAAGGCAGTGTTAGAGATGTCATGTGATAGAACTGGACTGTAACTGCTGTAATTTTTCACTTCCATGTCTATGATTCACTGTTAGTGTCCCAGTTTCTTGTCCTTGCTCATATCCTTGGATGCTACTTCAAGTTGCAAACCTTTGGGTTTTGACTTCACCCATTTCCATAGCTAGGAAAGAAGTGGGATTTAAAGCACAGGTTGAAGCCTGTGACTCACAGGTTTGGGTGAACTTGTCACTAAGCTGCTACTCCCAATTTGGCCAGAAGATGCAGCTCTGGAGTGCTTGTCAAGCACATTCCTCCTTTGGAGCAGCAGCATCTGGGAAGTGTTGTTCACTTTTCCCTGTTGAGAACTAAGTCTTGCTTATAAAGCAGACCTCAAACAGGGTTGGGATCCTGCAGCAATGGGTAAAAAATAGATTTGGTCTTTTCTCTGAAAATCTTCAAATAATTTTTGGATTTTGCTCTTCTATGATGATGTAAGGGAGATTAATATATAAACAATGTATCAGAATGTGGAAAAAGAATAAGGTGCTTTTGCTGCAAAATGCATTGAAAGGGGCCTGAAATGTTACATGGTGCAGAACATAGATTTACAGCACAATACAGATTACCAACAGCTCTGCATTCCAGGATAGCTCAAGATTTCTGTATAAATTTTTCTGGGTTTTACAGTCTGTAACAAAGCTTTTTCTGGGTAATTCCCTTGGAAAATATTTCCCTTTTTTTACCCAAAAGTATATGATCAGTCCCCTCCTGTTAAGAAGATTCTGATTGTCCATATATATATATATGTATATATTCTTGATCCTTTTTTTTTTTCCTGTTGATTTGTACTTTGTCCTAGATGAATAGAGTGCACCACACACATCTCCTGACTTCCTTTTCCCTTTTTTCAGGAGTTGGAGGAAAAGATAAAATATGAGCCTCTGTGGCTGAGCTCTTTTCATTCCCACTGTCCACTGAATTTGGGCTCAAGGTGCTCATACAGCTGGGAATTCTGTTGCAGAGGGGAGGCAGAGGGAGAAGGCTGAATAAAAATCACATTTGCTCCCTCAAGAGTTCGTACTGTGGGTATATGACCCACATATACTTGAGATCCATCAGGAACTTGAACCTCATAATGATGCTCCATAATCTAATAAATATAACTCTTCATTTTAAAGTACATGCTTTTGAGGATTGACCTTATAAATATCACAGATAAAGGCAGTTTATTACAGAATATTTTGAGCTGAAAGGGATCCACAAGGACCACTGAGTCCAGCTCCTAAATGAATGGCCCATCCAAGGATCAAGCCCACAGCCTTGGCATTATTAGCACCATGCTCAGACCAGCTGAGCTGATCTCAGGGTTAAAATGTGGAGGGGGTTACAGCTGCTTCACTGATGTGTGAGTGACATAAAAGCTCCAAGAGGTGTAAAGCAGTGAAACATGATACTGCCTTGAGTGTAACATTAGAGGAACTATGCTACTTACAATAAGCAGAAAATGGAGCGAGGAACAGTGAATCAGGTACCTGTCAAGCTTAACTGAGGTGAGACAGTCTGAGCATGGTTCTCTCCTCCCAGCCTGAGATCTGGTGTTAGCTGTGCTGCTGCTGCTCAAAAGTAGGACCCAGCTTCTGACCAGAAAAAGGAAAACAGTGCTTCTGATCAGAAGCACCATGAGAATATTAAGTGTAAACCAAGTATCAAGTGTTAGGCCTTTCTTTCTGCACTAGGAGACAGTCATAGGACTGAAATAGAAGCTGGTACTCTATAGGAATGGGAAGAGTTAAGAATTATACTCAGCATTTCAGGGGTTTCTTGTACCAATGTACCTTGTACAGAATGTGAGAGCTGAAGTTACCCAATCATGAAGCAGAGCTATTCTTAAGCAACTAGAAGAATACAGAGCACGATCAGAAGGGTTTTGTACTGTTGTTACTAATGTTGCTTTTAAGCTCATTCTTGGAGTCTGTTCTTTAAAATGATGCAGTAAAGTAACCCACAGGAATTGATTTCTGTGAGGTTTTCTTGGGTCTGGTGAGTAAGTGGTAATGCTGAAGCTCATACAAAGCCTTTTTTCCGTTCTCACAGGTACAAAGTGAAGACAGTGTCCTCTTGTTTGTAGTGGCCTGGACAATCACCGAGATAATCCGTTACTCTTTTTACACGTTTAGCTTGTTAAACCATCTCCCTTATCTCATCAAATGGGCCAGGTCGGTAGCATCATAAAAACTACAGCCTTAAAGCACTGATCTGACAGGGATGTTTATCTTGTAAAGTAGTTGCAGTGCAAAAAATTAGATTTTGCCTTCAGGTAATTGCCCTGTTTGTGAACGTGACTGCCTAGCTTCTTTCCAGCAGATTTTTGGATTACAAATATCTATTGCACTGCAAGCTGAGAGAGTAATTTGTCTGAACTCAGTTCCATTTTCAAAATAATAGTTTGTCAGAAACTGATATTTAACAGTAGGGGATGACAGTAAGTAAAGTGACATTTAGCAGTAATTCTTGAATCCAGTGGTTGTCCTTGAAATAATATTTAAGCTCGTTGATTAACTTCAACTATATTTGGCCCCGTTTTAAGTAGTAAAATGACTTCTACCAAAGAGTTCAGAAATCAAATTAATAAAATGCATATGTGTGGAGAATAGTTTTAAAGATAATTTGTTTTAAAGATAAAGATTCTCAGATAAAATCTTTAAGTATTTCCAAATGATTGCTGATTTGAATACTTACCTTGCAATAGTGTTCATACCTGGCCATGTTCTAATCTAATAAGATTTAAGAAAAATAAATACTGAGTGAAGAATTCAAATTTTGAATATCTGTTATATCATTTAGCAAATACTTTGTCAGAGTTTGTCATAACTTTCAATTCTTTCTGTGTTTCATTCTAGGTACACTTTGTTTATAGTATTGTATCCAATGGGAGTCTCAGGTGAATTACTCACAATATATGCTGCATTACCCTTCGTCAGGCAGTCTGGCTTGTATTCCATTAGTTTACCTAACAAATACAATTTTTCATTTGACTACTATACATTCCTGATCCTGGTCATGATCTCTTACATTCCAAGTAAGTATGAGTTTAGGTTTCTTAGTATTAACAGCTGTACTGGGAAAAGCAAACAATTGTGGGATTAACATACATAGAAGTAACCAATTTAGCCTGCTGATGACCTTGTTTAATTTTTGCATGGTTCACAAAGGTTTCTCATGGAAATTTCAGCTTTTGCTGTTTGTATATGTATGTTTTCCACCCCCTCCTTCATTGTTTTGCAAGCATACTGTTTACCATATTTTTAGAAATAAAAAGAGAAAAAGCTCTGGATAGAAAGAGATGAAGGAGGCACTGATGTGTACAAAATGCCTTAGAGTCTGAAAAAGTGACACTAGAATTACAAAAAACTCAAACAAATCTGGAAATTTCTCTGGAAGGACTTCTGCCCTGGAGTCTGTTTTCTCTGTATTGTGTGCGTGCAGTTATGGCAATTTTTGTCATCTGCTTCTACATTTAGAGTTAAATAAGGCATTTTCCATTTTATTAAAAAATGTGATTGCTCTAGCAATCAAAAAAGAAAAATTAATAGTACCTGAAGCCTAAGAACAATATCAGTGAATCTCTAAAGAGTGTAGAAGGTAATAGATAACTTAAGGAAAAAGTAGATAAGCACATCCTCTAATAGAGAATTGGTGACCTTGGCCATGTGACTGTGCATCTTGCAGGCCTCTCTGCAGACCTTATTGACTTGAGTCTGTTTTCTCCTCAGTCTTCCCTCAGCTCTATTTCCACATGCTGCATCAGAGGCGAAAGGTACTCTCCCACACTGAAGAGCATAAGAAGTCGGAGTAATTCCAACTCTTTTTCAGAACTTTTCAAACATCAAAATGCTGCAGTTTTTCAATACCCAGCACATTTGTAAAGAGTATACCAAGCTAAGTCAGAGGTAAAAGACCAATAATTTAGCAAGAATTACTAATAAATCTGATTTCAGTGAAATTCCAGGATGTCAAACATTGAAATTATTTTCAGCTTGCAGTGCTTCAGAAAACTTAAACTTTATATGGCTTGGCAATTAACCTTTTCCTTAAATTATGTGCTAAATGGTTTTCATTTATTACTAAATGCCTGAAGGTTGCAGTATGAGTGATGAAGTTGTTCCCACTAAATGCCTGAATTGGGATTATATTACTGATACCTCTTCTTTAAGTGCTTGACTGCATGCCAGAAACTGTATGTATTGCTGTGAAAGCAAACAATATGCTCTGGAATACTTCAGGATAATGTCAGAGACTTCAGTAGAGAATGTAATCTGGGCAAAGTATTTGAATTTAGAAAGGTAGGTTGTGTATTTAAAAGGTGATGGGAACAAGAACAAGAAACCAGTTATGGAAAATGAGGGGAATGTGGTTCTTTAGGAATTTAAACAGTTCAGTGTCTGACCAGAGTGTGCTCTCTGAAGATCTTGTTTAAGCTGATCACTCAAATGCTAATATTAATTCAGAGGCTGTAATTCTTACCTGAAACATTAAAACTGCCCCAAGTACTGCATCCCTGAATACTTTTTTACATATTAAAAAAAAAAAAAAAAGTAATACTAACTGTAATACTTTAGTGGTATCAGTAATGAATCTAAACAATATAAGGAGGTAGGTCACCCAGAAACAGGTGCAGTTCTCCCTTTTTTACTATAAATTATCATCTCTAGTCATTGTGATACTCACCTTTCAGCGCTGAGGACTACTTGGTCTGCTGTGTTTGGGGGCCTTGTTCCTTAGCCTGACTTTTGTCAAGTGACTGAGGTCATCACTCTGGCACATCCAAGCAGGCAGTTCCAGGCACTCAACTTCTGAAGTGTTGCAAAGTAATAATCTGCTCCTTGCAGAGCAAATTATCTCATGTATTACATGCTGCCTTTGCAGACTGGACAAGCCACCCTCATCTGTTCTTTGAAAAGAGTGGAAGACCACAAGAAGTTACATTCTCCTAGGTGCCTTCTCTGGGTTCTGAGGCTTAACCTTTCCATGGGAAGGTAAAAGGAAAATGAAAGAGCTGAGAAAGCCTTGTGGTGAGGCAGAAAGCACTAGTGCTATATTAGCTGTGCCCCAAGTCTAGAAGAAACTTTGGATTGGGAGTAACAGGGTGGGAAATAGAAGAAACAAATGAGAAAGGAAATGAATGGATATCCAAGCAGAGACAAAAGGAAATGTAGGTTATGGCTTTGCTCTGTTAGGAAATGATGGCCAAATAGTCCTGTCTGCATCCAGTCAGAGTTACTAGACGAGACCATGTGGGCTTCTCTGGCTTCCCTCTTGTCATGATTTAGTGCATAGAAGAGGTGTGACCACTCCCATGCTGCCTGCAGTGCTGCCTCGTGCTGTGCCTGCCAGCACCTCCCCTGGACATGGCCTGGTTGTGTTTGACACATCCCAGCTCTTCCTGAACACAGCTGGGAAGTACTGAGCACACAGGCTCTCTGTTCTAGCAGCTGGGAAGAGCTGGATTTACAATTACTCAGATTTATGCTTGTCAGATATTAAAAAAAAAACAACTTGTCATTTTTCAGTAATTTTCTTTGGCTCCATCAAAAGGACTGAATTTTCCTATTTCTGACTATATAGAGCCTTTCCTGTTCAACACAAACAGGATTATTATAAGCAGAGAAAGGACAAGAGACAATAATATTCTTTGCTTCAAATATTTCTTTGAAATATTTTCAACATTTTGGAGCCAATTATTGACTGAATTAAAAAACACAGGAGGTTGTAGCAAGTTGGGTGTTGGTCTTTTCTTCCAAGTTACAAGCAATAGGACTAGAGGATACTGCCTCTTGTTGTGGCAAGAAAGGTCTAGATGGATATTGGGAAAAATTTCTTCATGGAAAGGATTGTCAAGCATTGGAACAAGCTGCCTAGGGAAGTGATAGAGTCACCATCCTTGAAGGTGTTTAAAAGACCTGAAGATGTGGTGCTTAGGGACATGGTTTACATGGTTTATTTCACAGTGTTAGGATATGGTTATGTTAATGGTTGAACTCAATCTTAGGGTTCTTTTCCGACCCAAACAAATCTGTGATTCTATTATTATGGCCATATGCAACCTCAAAATGGTTTTGGATTCAAAGATGCAACAGTTCAGTTCATTTCTCTTAGGTTATGTGCTTTGTTGTAGTGATCTGAGAAATGTTATATTATTCTGAACTCATTGTTTGAAAGTGTGAATTTCCACCTCTGAACAAAACATCTCCTTTTGCTTATACTTGCTATTAAAGAAGTTAATGTCAATATTTCTGAAGGATGTCATCTAAAAGATCTGATTTCCTGATGTACTTAGGTTACTGGATATTGTCAATGCTCAGCTTCTGAACTTTTCTTAATTTGATTTCTGTGCCCAAGTAAAAGATTTGGTTTCAAATTTGTTGGTCCAGTTTGGAGATAAAAAATGGCTGTGTAATAGTCCTGCATGAAACAAACTCCTGGCTCTGTTGATGAGAAAGATACAGTATAGATCTACAACAGATATCACTAACACCATGGAAAAGCAGAGCAAGCTGCCAGTAGGCAGAAAGCTTCTACAACCAAGACCTTTGCTGAACAGGCTTTATTATGGAATATTGACTTTAATTGAAAATATCAATTTATTACACAAATGCAAATAAACTATGGCCTTTTAAAAGAAAATGGAGTTACTTTTCCTTTCAAAAGAAAAAGAAGTTGCCTTCACAGTAAGAGTTCTTACCAGCAAAGCTGATTTATGAAATATACTCTGAAGTCTGAACATGCAGTTATTATGTACAAAAATTCAGTGCTTCATGTTGCAGTGCTTTTTCAAGTTTATCTTCCATGGGAATCACTGGAAGGTGATCTTGAGAGAGAACTGTTGTGTGATGCCCTAAAACTGTTTGGGTTGTTCCCTAATACTGATTTTGCTGACACAGGGGGGTTTCTTCCCTTCACAAAAGAAGACGTTTCCCCTCATCTGAAATTGTCAAGTGGTTTCTGTGAGCTGTGTAATAGAAGCTTTGATTGGTACTGTGTCACAAATGCAGAGGGGTTTATTTTCCCACAGACTGTTTACTTGGCTTGCATGTTCTCCATCAGCCTGTCCAAACCAGCAGGCCCCCCCTGCTTTGGTGCTCTCTGTTGTGTGCACTGGTTCAGCTGACAGCACTTTCTGTTCTACCGTGCCAGCTCTGAGTTAGGCACTACCCTCCAAAAGACCAAGGTTTTCACCTGTGTGTAGTTTACAACTGGAATTGTAGAAATGTTCTTATTTGTAAATTACAGTAAGAATGCAGGTTACAGTGCAGGTAAATTGTAGTTTTTCACAATGTGATGTTTTTATCAGAGGGTTTTTTTTCTTATCGTTATGAAGGTTGGCATTTGTGTGGACCAATCTGCAGTGTCATTTTAAAACTTATCTTTCAGCTTAAAATTTTCATGAGTATACATCAAATCATATATTTTGATGTATATGCCAGTGAAACTTGGGTGAAAACTATATACAGTCATTTTTGTATTTTTTTCTATGTTGTGAAGAATAAAATTGTAATTTTATAAGTCTGATTCACTAAGATTATTATAAGTTAAATGTATTTTTTGTATATTTAGGAATCTGGTATTACCTGGAGCTCTGAAAGACTTAAGCATAGATTTTTTTATGCATGGTTGAAAGATATTTCAACTTGATAATGCAGTGAAATGGTTTGTATGCTAAAATACTAGTCTGTGTTGTTGCCTTGTGCAGTTGATTCTGTGCTCTCTGCCTGGATTTGGCCTACTGAACAGTGATACTAATTGCTATAATCCAAATAAAATAATTCTGAGCAAAATATGTTGTATTGTTACTGTTTAAGGAACAAGATACTTTACAAGTGTGAGTTAGGGCTGTATTTTTATTCATTTGTATACAATGTGTATCTTTTAATTTACAAGTTCTTTCAGCATATGTAACTCTGGAGCTCAGACAAAAGAAGTAAGAAATTTCATACTGTTACTAATGTCTGATTTCCACATTCAAAAAAAGTGCTCATAACAACACTTGGACTGACTGTGTCAACACTCAGAACTTCCTGAAGGATCCTCAATTGAGTGTGAGTTCTTTATTCTCCTGCTGTTATCTGTACTCTGGATGCTGATGGTTTCCTTCAAAAACAAAATTGAG
Organism: Urocynchramus pylzowi; assembly: GCA_013397555.1. NCBI lineage: Eukaryota > Metazoa > Chordata > Aves > Passeriformes > Fringillidae > Urocynchramus > Urocynchramus pylzowi. The sequence continues at coordinate 873,663 of VZRH01007627.1, forward strand.
TATTATAAATATAGTGGAATGCTTAACTAATGCAACAGAATACTTCAGAGTTCATTTACTAAATATAATATGTCTGCTACCACGGCAACGTTTTTAGCATTTTTAACACTTCCTGAGAGAGATTTAAAAACTGTGTCTAGTTGACATTAATGCTCATAAATAACAAGTTATAATCCTCTGGATATATACACTACCGGAGTGGTAGCTGCAGAGTGAGTGCTATTATTCTAGGCATATGCTTGTCATAAGATTGCACAACTACAGTGATTTTTTTGTTGACTGAGATGGGATGAAATGGTGTTGTCATGGCCAGCACCAGCACATGTCCTGTGCATGATGGCTGTGACTTAGCACTGCTGTGTAATTAAAAACTCGGAAATGCTGTGCTGTGGAGAGGTGCAGAGCTCTGTTTGTGCATTACAGGAACTGTCACTGGCTATTTGTGTTTCCTCTCTGCATTTTGAAAACAGTGTGTGTGGAAACAATTTTAGTTACCTAGGGTAACAGTAAAGAGTCTGAAAAGCATAAGGGTTCTGTGGTTGTCAGCAAGTTAATGTCACAATAATGTGTAAAGCTCATCTTAAAGCATTGGCAGATCTTGATATAAGCCTAGAGGAGGGATGTGTGCTGGGCTGCTGAATATAAAATAAAAAGGTGTGAATATCTGTGTGATTCAGTTTCATGTGATGTGAACTGAGCATTTCTGCAGTTGGGAGTGATTGATTCAAGCCACCCAACTGCCTGGAACTTCCATTCAGTATCAAGTGGCTTTTAAATTCTGCTTCCTGTCTCCTAAACAAATGCTCTTCCACACTTGTCAGAAGACTTAGAGTAGTAAGATAATTAATAAAGCTTCTTAGGTGGTTCTTGAAGGCTGCCTTTGAAATAGTTGCAATTTCAAATGTGGATCAAAAATTTGTAACTCTTAATAATCTTGATCACTAATTTCCAGAATAATATTTTCCTTTACAGATGTGCAAGATCCTAAAGCCCTTTTTACGGTCTCACAAATTACCTTGGGCATTAGTGTTGTCAGAGGTTTGTTTTTCTCTTTGATGTGCTACGAATCTAGAGAGAGGTGCCTCTCTCTAGTTGTGGGTTTTTCTGTGCAGTTTGTACATAGAAATTTTGTATTACCTGGTACTACCTGAGGATCTTATTATTGGGAAATTCTTTGGTGGAAGTTTTTGCAGAGGCTTATTCAGCTGAATTGTGAGCAGTGAACTGCATTTTGTCCTTTGTTTTTGACTCCTGCTACGGACAGTCTGCACAGTCTTCTGTGAACTGTAACCACTTGCAGCAAGTGTACATGAAAAACTTCAGTACTGACATTTTCTAGTTTGAACACCAGAACTTGCAGAATCGTAGCTCCTGTGTAATCACATTCAGCCTCTTGGGCAGGACAGTGGATGAGTCTCACTCTACAGAGATAACCTGAAGAATACATATAAAGGGATACAGGCATTTCAGGTGTCTTCTTTAACATCAGTTTTAAGTTGATGGCAAAGTAAAGATCAGTGCTTTGTTCTTTTCTGCACATAGCATGCCCACAAAACCATCAGTTGTGGAGAGTAAATAGGAAGGAGAGGACCCTCCAATCAGCCTGGCAATAGATGGCTTTTAGGAAATCAAAACCTTTGCCATTTAAAGGTTTCTTTGGGTAAAATACATCCTCTGCACTTGCTGGATAAGAAAAGATAATGAGTACTGTCTCTACTGAATGACCATCAATAAAATGATGAGATGGAAGAGGAGCAGTATTGGAGGTTGCAGAGCTCTACCACTGTGTTTCCCAAAGAATATTTGGGCATTGATGAAACATGAATCTTTCTTCCTGTTCCCTTTGGAATCCAATAGTTGTTGTTCTTTGGGGCGAGGGTGGTGGTGGTTGGTTTTGGGTTTTGGGAGGAATTTTTTGTTTGATTATTAAGACAGAACAGCAGCACTTAATGGAGATGCTGCAATGTTTAGTCTAGTGTGCTGATGACATGAAGTTTGTTTTATTTTCCTCCAGGTGTTTATTACGAGACTATGAGGAACTGGATGCACTGAGTTGGGTGCTTTGTTTTAGTCCTCCATTCCTGTGTATAAACCTCTGCTGGGAAAGTTGCTGGTTTGAGAGTATCAAATGAGTTTCCTTACCCAGCTTTTTGGTGAAATTTAAATTAAGTAAACAAAGCATTTTGTTAGCAAACTGAAACAGTGGGAAAAGCTGTCTTGCATCAACAAGAAAATGGATGTGAAATTGAAAGTGAGACATTGCAGGTTAGTTTACCTAGTAAGACTGGATGCTGTTACTTAATAACCAATTACTTAGTAAGACTAGTTGATACTAGACTAGTAGGACTGCTAAGTAAGACAGTTGATACTGTTACAGCCCTTTAGGAGAAGCAAACTGTGCAGTCTGAAAGTTCTGAGTTATTCTCCAAAAGGTGTTGTCAAGTCAGACAATGAGTGGAAACCTGCTGTAGGCTTACAGGTGTGTTCAGACAAGGGACAGGTGTAAGCATTCATGGGCTGCTGTGCTCCAGGTTCCTGCTGATGCATCACTGCAGATGAGGCCTCAGCATACCGGATTTTGAAGAAATAAATTGCTGACAGAAAGATGTGAAACTCCTTCAGAAAGATGTCAAACTCCCACTGTTGTGCTCTGAGCTTCGTGCAGCCTCTAGCAGTCCACTCAGTACAGACATTTCAGTCCTGTTCATTGCTTTGCTGCTATCCAAAGGTGAGCAGGTAAATCTGTGCTGCAGTTAACAAATGAGCTGCTGTGTTCACGTTCTGTGTCAAAAACTGGAATCCTTGGCTGGTTTTTTTTTTTGGGTTTTTTTGTGGGTTTTTTTTTTTTTTTTTTTTGGGTTTTGGTTTGGTTTTTTTTTGTTTTGTTTTTGTTTTTGTTTGGTTGGTTTTTTTTTCCTTAATGTCAGGATTATGTCAAATCCCTGGAATGACCACATGAATTGTGTGCTTTATGGTGAATTTCATGATGCCATCCTCCTGTATTGCAAATGTGCACATGGAGATCTGTACCCCAGCTTTGCTTGGACTAAACAGCATGGGCATGCAGGATATTTTATTTCTACAGTTGGGGTAAAATACAGGTGCTGCTGTGAAAAAACTGATAAGTGTGAATCAATAAGCACTTATTCTTGCTAGGCTTCTTGTGTATCCCTAAAAAACCCCAGAAGTCAGTAATGAGTCAGATTTTTTTGGGTTGGGCTTTTTCTTTTTTAAGTCACTGTGGTTTTGTTTTTTCACTATTTTCTCACTTTTGGTTCTAATCCTTTTGAATCATCAGATTATTGGGAGATGGGTGGTGTGAAGCAAGAGAATTTGTAATAGCAGTTTGTTTAGTTTGAGTATTTCATGGCTCCAAGCTGGGACTGTGTGATTATCTCTTGGTTTCAGAGGGTTGTTTTGGATATTCTAACATTCTGGATTTAATGCTTCCATGAATCCTGGAGTGCATGAAGACCATGAAGAGTGAAATGTGACACAGATGTTCTGAGGTCACTATCTAGTTGGTATTCCTCATTTAAAGTAAATAATGGAAAGAAAGAATGCTAATGTTTGTCTACTGCACCTGTTGTAATAATAATAAAGTAAAAAATTGTTTTATACAAATTATGGGACTACATGTGAAACCAGAATTTATGTGAACTTGTATGTTGAAGAAGTTTAGATCTGCCACAGTAGATCTCTGTTGACTCCCTTGTGGCTTCCTGAAGGTTCTTGAGGAGGTGAAATCATATGAGTGATTTTGTGCAAGTATTCTCTAAGTCTTCCATGTGTTTACTTCCATTTAGGTATTATTTTAACACAATAAATACTTTCTGAAAAAGAGGCATGGTTCAATTTTAATCCAGAATTTTATTAAGATATTATTGAAGGTACTGAATTGATTTTTGCCCAAATACCCCACCCAAAAAGAATTTTTTTTTTTTGAAGAAGCTTTTATGATGGAGCAGGTATAATTTGGAAAGGCTAGGCTAGACTGGAAGGTGCAACATTAACCTTTCTGGATAAGGAATAGGAAGTTTCTCTGTTTTTCTACACAGAATTGTGGCATTTGTATTTGTTGATCTCTGAACAAAGTAAATATTCTCATTTTGTATGGACTTCTATGCAAAGCACACTTGTATTAATTAAGGTCATCATTTGTACATAGCCATGTTGGGACTGAGATACAGAAGCTCCTCAATTTTACACTCATCCTTCAGAAAATGGCTGGGCTTAGTTGTGAAAGAAAAAGGCAACTCCTATCTATGTATAATTCATTAACAAAGTATGATTGCCTGAATGTTCTTGTAGTAAGTGCTAGACATTTTTACATGACTTCACAGCCACCCAGGATATGCAGTGTTTTGCTTTGGTGCATAACTTCTTTGGGTGAGACAAACACTGTATCTTACTGCCATTTGTCATGAGGCTCCTGAATTAGAAACGAGAGCCAGGGCTTGAAGAAACTGCACTGCATGTTAGAAGGAAAGCTGCAGATAAGCTGTCTGTATCCTTAATATTAAAATATCCTGCTTGTTGCCTTTGTTCTACTACTGTTCTATGTCATCCAGTATCATCATCAGCTAGAAGTGGGCATTAAAGATTTTTACTATCCATGTGGAATCTTACATGGTCTTTGTCAGAGCCCTGTATGTCTCATTGTGTGAACTACCCGTTTAGTTGGTGCTACTCTTAGTTTCTGAGACACTTTCTGAGCTTCTTAACATCCTTGTTGTTTTCACAAGTTACAGATTTTCTGCACAATCTCTTCCAAATGCTTCTTTACCCCTCTTTAAACTCAACACCTCGTATTTATCTACCTGTTTCTAAAGTTACAAACTTTTGCTTGAAGTCTTGTTTTCCCCTGTAACAAGGACAAAACTTTTTTCCCCTCTGGCTGATTGTTTTTTTGTTTTTTTTTTTTTTTTTTTTTTTTTAAACACCCTAAAACTGATTAAGCATCAATTCTTATGACATTACAGAAAAGCAAAACTGTATGTCATCCAAAATGGCATAGTGAAAAGAAACATGAATGATAGTCTAGAACTGAAACTACCATTTCCCTGGTACCTCTGTATACAAACTTCCTGGAGAAGGGGCTGTAGCTTACTGTGACTGGAGTGCTGCCTAGGATTCAGGCTTCCAGAGGCTTCCATGACGCAAAAGATAAGACCTCATTTAGTCCCAATGGTGAAACATAAAAACCTTAAAATTACTTGGTCTGTAATCTGGGCAATGCTTTGTTGATATCTAGAACAAAATGTAACAAGCTGTGGATATTGAATGTGCTTGGTTCTTACACATGCCTTCATAGTAATTTTCTGTGAAGCAGAATTAATTTTAGGGTCACCAATTTTGTGGATCACCTTTCTCCTTTTACTTGGTATTAGTGAGAAAAAGTGAGATCTTTTACTGCTGGCTTTGAGAGAAGAACTCCAAAATGGGACTTTGTGTACAAAACAAAAAGACCTGTCCCAGTTTACAGCTCACTGAAGAATTGTTTCACTCTCTTTATCCCTTGGGTTCAGGCACTGTTCAGCCAGAGTAACCAGCCACACAAATCCTGAGTGTTGTTCTACTCAAGCAGAACAAAAGTAGTGCATGGATAGTGACAGTGTTGTATAATATCACAAGAAATGATAAATTCCATCTGAAGGGCAGTGGTATTTATATATAAAAATGTCTCCTCCTGGGAAGCAAACTGTAAGTCCAGTTGTGATCAGCAGTATGTAGCATCTGTCAGGAAAGTGACCTGTAAGTGAGCCCCGTTGTAATGGTTGTGTGTATTCTTTTAGGGAAAATCTTGAAATTCCTGGTAAATGAAAGATGCTCTGTGGAAGAAGCTGCTGAAAATTCAGCATATGGTTTTACAAAGCACTGAAATGCACAAAGGCCTAAGTGGCTGTAGTTTGTGGGGTTACTTGCACGTGTGAAGGACACGTGAAGGGATTCTCTCTGGAAGGTTATCCGGTTTGGCTTTTTTTCCCCAGCTGTGTCCAGCAATATTCCTCTCTACAAACGTTGCTTATCTCTGTCCCTTGACAACCACAGCTTCAGCACTACTACTGCTAAGGACTACTTGTGAGCAGGGATTTCCAATGTTTGATCAAACATCTCGACAATTACCAGTTTCAGCAACTTAAGCCGAGCAGTTATCAGATTTGGCAGTTTGTTTTTAATAAAACATGATGCAGAACATCAAGCAATAATATTATTCTCAGTACATATGATGCTTACCTTCAAAACACTGTAAATCATTAATTGGCTCACTTGCATCTGCAGAAAGAGTGGTTCACCTGAAAGAACATTGTGGAAGAGTCTGGAGATGGAAACTTGCTGGGAACTGCTGTGGTGTCGTCACGTCTCACTCCCAGGTTAGGGAGTATGCCATAAAACGGTGTCACAGCGCTGTCGGGTGAAGGTGAGGGCTGTAGCTTAAGTGGTTGAAAAAACAAGGTAAACCTACCTGCGTGTGAATTTTTACCCTTAATCTCTACCTTAAGGTGGGTCCAGTAACAGGTGCTGCTGTTGTGGGAGGGTTTTCTGGGGCTTGATTTTCCTCTGTTCGCCGCCTCAGCCGTGCCGAGCCGGAGGCAGCTTGCCCGACACGGGATCCCGGAGGCGGCGCCGCGCTCGCCGCGCTGCCCGGGGCGCTCCGGCTCCCGCTCCGGGGCGGCGCCGAAGGGGTTAAG
>VZRH01007627.1:881055-1111384 GCA_013397555.1 Urocynchramus pylzowi
CGGGGCCGGCGATGGCACTGCCCTGAACGTCCCGCCGGGGACACCCCGGCTCTGGGGACGCCCGGCCGTTCCGGAGACTTTGGGGGCGTTTGCGGGTTTTGCCTTTTTGCTTTCTTTTTTTCTTTTTTTTCTTTTTTTTTTTCCCCCCTCATCTTTTTTTCCTCCATCCCCGCTGCCTTTTGGGGTTTTCTCCCGGCGGCTCGTCCCCTGCGCCTGCCCGGCGATCATCCCTTCGCCCGCGGCCCCGTTGCTCAGGGCATGTCCCGGTCCAACAGCGTCAGCCCCCCGGGCTTCGGCGGTCCCGCGCCCTGGGCAGGCACCGAGCCGCACCGCTCGGCCTGGGGCGAGGCGGAGGCCCGGGCCAATGGCTACTCCTACCCGCCGCCTCCCAACAGGTCCTCGGGCAAGAAGGCCTCCCGCATGTCGAGCAGGTGGAGGAGCGAGGAAGACTACGAGCCCCGGCACCGCGGGGAGAGCGGCTGCAGGATGATGAGCTTTAGGTCCAAATCCGCCTGGCAGGAGCACGGTGACGACAGCCGACGTCACCGGTCCCGCCACCCGCCCGGCAGTGATTCCCCCGCTGCCCCCAACAATGCCAGCCCCCGGCAGCTGGGGGAGCAGGGGGAGGTACGGCCCCGCTCTGTGGAGTTGGGGCTGGACGAGAAACGCATCAAGGCCAAGATTGAGGAGCTGGAGGAAGAGGACGGGGACGAGGGGGACTCCGAGGCGGCCTTCTCCATGGGCAGTTGTTGCAGTAGCCTGCTGCAAATCTTCAGGTCCAAGAAGTTCCAGTCTGAGAAACTGGAACGTCTCTATCAGCGCTACTTCTTTCGGCTAAACCAGAGCAGCCTCACCATGCTTATGGCCGTGCTGGTGCTGGTCTGTGTGGTCATGCTGATCTTCCATGCCGCACACGGCCGCTATGAGGTATCCTATGTCGTGGTGCTCTCCCTGGCCATCGTGCTGATGGTGGTGCTGTGCATGGTGTGCAACCGCAACAACTTCCACCAGGACCACATGTGGTTGGCGTGCTACTCTGTCATCCTGGTGATCCTGGCAGTGCAGGTGGTAGGGGTTCTGCTGGTGTGGCCCAGGAGCGCCTCAGAGGGCATCTGGTGGACCGTCTTCTTTATCTACAGCATCTACACGCTGCTGCCGGTGCGGATGAGAGCTGCGGTCATCAGCGGGGTGGTGCTCTCCGCCATCCACCTGGCCGTCTCCCTCAAGATCAACGCCGAGGATAAGTTCCTCCTGAAGCAGGTAGGCGAGCCCTGAGTGATTCGGATGTGTGCTCAGCATTGAAGGGCAAGGGAAGTGGGGTAGGCTGACTTCCATAGGCCTGCCTGATGCTGGAAGGTTGACAGGACTTTCAGCTGAACTCCCGGGTTACCTGCTGCTGGGTGGGATGGTGTGCGGTGCGGTGGCTTGACTGTAATCTTGCTTTTTTTCATCGCTGTGGTGTTCCCTCATTTCTGCTCCACTTTAAGGCTCTAAACATACAAGAAGTGTGTCTTACTGGGTTCCCATGACAGCTCCAGCACTGTCAGCCAGCCCTGCTAGTGCCCTTCAGTTGTATTTAATGTAAACAGCCCTGTGCTGAGCACACCTGTGGAACCTTATCCAAGTATGCTGCTGTTTTACTGAGAAATGTGTAGAAAGTCTGGCTGTTTTTGTAAGGTAGAGGTTATCCCTGTGTGTCACTCCGGGTTCAGTGTTAGTGCAGAGCTTAGGTGTCTTAGGAGAGCATGCTCCATGGGAATGTGGGGTAGGCTTTTGGTTTAGCAGGAAGGTGTTTTGCTCTGAGATGTGCTGGAAACCTCTATGGTGAAAAAGCCTCGAGCTCCTGTACAGGCAGGAGAAAAAGTGCCCAAAAAAAGTATAAATGCAGGTTGTTATTTAGCTGTGATATCATGTTTAACTGAAGCAGTTCAGTTCATGGGAACAATAAGACTATTATCAAATGCATTACAGTGCAATTTTTAATTACCATATCTGTATAAACAACAGAAGTACAAGGCGCCACTCTTCAAGTGAAGCAGGCAGCCTCGGGACTCCTGCTTTAAGCTTACCACACGTAAAACATTGAAGCTGTGAGGCAGTTGTCATCCTTCTGATGTGCAGGACTGAGCAAGGATGAGCCCGTCACAGAGTCAGCCCTGGTACCTGTGTGGTACCAGGGACTGTTTAATAAAACCAGGTATTTGGTAGTTTTACAGCCCTAACACATAATACAAAATAAAGCCTCATGCTCAGTGCCTGCTTTGAGTCTTAGTTCTGGGTTGTTTTGAGTTCCACCTATTGCAAGAAAAAGTGGCAAGAAAAGTTGTGAACATTAAATAAAATCTCATCAGGATCAGGCTCTCTTCTCCCCACTGCCTGTTTAACTTGGAGAGTTTCTGGCTTTGTTCTTAGTTTGTTACAGATATTTTTATAAGCTGTACGTGACATATTCTTCTTATGTTTGATATAAATGGCTTTTTGTGCATTTCCAGCAGAGCATACACTGTGAGTGGGTCAGTTGGTGTTTTTCTGCTTGACTTGAAAAAGTTTGCTAATGGCCTCATCTCTTCTCCACTGGGGCTCTGGTCTTGCAAATCCTCATGTGTGCTTTTTGCTTTATAAACGGAGGCTTGTCCTGCTGAAATCAGAGTGTTTGGAGACTGTATCCTTACATGGCAAGGCAAATCCCATCATGATTGCGGCTAGAAGATTTAGCAGTCTGTTATGAGCAGAGTTTGGAGCATACTAACAAATGAATAAAATATCATCATGATGGAACATGTTGGCAACTGTATTTTTGTAGGAAGGAGCCTAAATTACAAAGGCCAAATGATTGACTCCCTCAGTAGAAAATTTGGAACAATTACAGCTCCCTCCCATTCCAAATAGCAGGTTGTTTGTAAGAGGTTGGCTTGTGGATGAATGTGCACTTGTCAAAGGTAGAAGCATGGGCAGTAGGTGATGGTACAGTATGCACAAATCTGTGCATTGCACAGTTGCTTTTGCTTTTATAGTAATGCTGGGGTTTTCCTATGGTTTGGCAATAAATGTTCAGTTAATGAGGAATGTCCTAGGAGCACTCTTACTTTGTCTGCAGACGCAGAGTGTCTCTCCAAGTTGCCTGTTTATTTTTCCTACTAACACAGTCTCTATCTTGCTGTGGTCTGCACTGGCGTAGCACAGGCTGAATCAGTGGGGTTGTACAAGGCCAAGCATCAGATTCCTTACACTTTTGTGTATGAACACGGGCTGCTATCTCTGGCTGTCTGATAGAAAAATCTGTTCTGCTGAGCACATTGCCTTACAGCCATTAACAGGCCATCTTCACTGGGGCTGTATTCCTTGTTGCCGTGGAAATCAGTTGTGTTCAGCTCTGCCCCCCTAATGCACGCAAGCCCTATTTTCCTCCTTCAAACTACCAGAGGCAAAGGCAGGTGAAGACTAGATAAGTCAAGAAGAGTGAGTTAAGGTGTCTTCTGTGACTTCATGCTGGCAGTCACATCAGCCTGGGTTTTGTGGAGCAGGAGTGGATGTGAGTGCCTTTGTGACTATGTGACCAGCTAGTCACAAAGACTATCTGGTCTGATAGACTGCTTTACATCCAGCAGTAACAGAAGAAAGGCTGGTTAAGATGTATATCACCTTTCCTCTCTTTTTCATGGTATTTTAAGCTATAATACTTTGGCAAGTTTTACTTTGTGGGAGCTTTTTGCTTTCAATCCTCTCTGAATTGTTTCCAATTGTTTTCCATACACTCTCGTTATGATCTACCGACTTTTAAAGCAGGGTGACTCTTGTGTTGACTCCTGAGCACTTTTATAAGGCTCTGGAGCCTGTTAAAAACTCCTCTTTCTCAAGAGAGTGAAATTCTTGGTAGTAGGTCCCTTGTGGGGGAAAGGCAGCTTGTTGTATTCCCTAGCTGAGGATGCATGAGTTTATTGTCTGAATTATCTTCTCCTGTCATTGCTGGATTTTTCTGTCCCCAAACTCTCTGGTCCAAGGCTATGCTAGTCAGACTTCATGGAAGGGTTAATGCAGTCTGCTATTTCTGAATCCATAATATGACAGGAGCAAAAGTAGTTGTCATTGTTCAGTCTTAGCTGAGCTGCTTTTAAAAATAATTTTTCTGGAGTCACTGGATTTGAAAAGTAAGCTCTGACTTCTTCTCTTTGCTACTTGGAGGAGTCTGTCTTTCAAAAGAGAAAGCACCCCTGTCAAAAAGATGAGTATAGCTGGTACCTCTGTGAATCTGATCAGCTAGAGGCAATGATATTGGCTTCTTGAATAAATGTTTGATTGGAATAAAAATGTGCTAATTATTGCATTATATTAAAAAGTTATCCAGTGCTGAGGTAGAGGGGAAAAGAAATCCTGTGTTTGGGAATTTACTTGTTTCCAAAGGCAGCGTGCTGTTGGAAGCAGAACACTGAATAGGTGATGCTCCACCAACTACAAATTCTGACTGCTTAAAAGGGGGTTTTTCATTTGTTCCTGTGATCAATTAGCTCTAGAGGAACTGCTTTTGGATTTATTGGGGAGGCGATGTACTTGTCTTCAGGTTTATGTTCTTATGTATTCTGGGACAGATTACAAATATGTTTCACTGCATGGAAGTGAAACATTCCTCTTCTCTCTGCATTTAAGTGTAGTTTGTTTAAGTAAGTATCTTTCCAGGCCAACCTTTTCCATGTGTTGGCTTTGATGCACTTTCAGGCTCTGAAAACACACTCAACTCTAGAATTCACGTAAGCATTACTTTACATGTGAATGAGGCTTTCTAATACTTAACTGAGAAAGAAGTGTACTGTTTATCAGAAATCTGCCTTGCATTCACAGCAGAGATAACAGTGAGATTTATTCTCAGTCCCATTGGAGCTGCCCAGCTGACCCACAGGCTTGTACAGGCGCATGGGAAGAGGTTCAGCCTGTGGGTTGCAGATGCTTAACTCAAGTCATGTGAGGAGACCAGCTGCCCTCAGTGCAGATAGTCTTGAGTAAGCACTGGCATTTTTGTAAGACTATGGGCTAAGGGACAGGGAATTTCACAAGAGAGTTTATTGGACTCTGAATCAGACTTAAAAAGGGATGGGAATTGTGTGTGGGAGTGAGTGGGGGACCAGGAGTAGGGGATAAGAATGCCTCATACAAACATCAAACAAGCCCGTGGACTGAGGTTAGATTTACTCCTGTTTTCCCATCCAAACCTGTTTTATTGTAACTTTCTGATGTTCCTTGTTCAAGGATACAGTTAAATCTTTGTAGTTTATTAACTCAGTGTGAGTGGGTGACTGTTAAGGTACCACGAAAAATAAATACCTTTTTTTTTGTCTTGTGTCAGTAACCTCATTGAAATAGAAACTGAAATGCACTGATCTCTTTTCTCCCCAAATACTAGTGCAAGCCTTCTGCAAAGGATCTCTGATAGCAACCTACCCCAGCACATCTTTTGTTTGTCTCTCTGAATCAGGGCTCCTTCTTGCTTGACCCTTTTCCAAGTCTCCATCATAACAACGTTACATTAATACTCCTCATCCCTCACTTCTGAGAAGTGAATATGTGTTGCCCTTTCTCTCTGTCAGTGCATGTTAATGGTAGATGATTGATCTGCACCTGCATGGTGGCTCTCTTGAAAGTGTAGCATTTCATTTTAATTGTTTCTCAGGAGATGTTGGTATGAGAACCAGTCTCTCTCCTCTTCATAAATGAAGTCACTTCAGCAGCGCTAAAAACAATTTCTTACTGTAACAGCGAATTGACCTGAATCTTGTGCAGATCTCCTAGCACCTCCTAGAGATGCTTTCTAGTTGGCAATTTGAATGGCATTCAAGAAGAAGTTAGTCACACAGTAGGAGAAGTAGTACTGTATGTTCCATCTCAGCCTCAGCATGCTTACTACATGTAAGTGATGACTGATTTAGAGGCAGATTCTCAGCAGTGTGTTAATCAGGTCCTTGCATTGTGCTTTCATTGTCTTCATTCATCAGGAAGGAGAGATGAACGACCTGGAATGCAGATGGATCTGTGTGTCAGCTCTCCTATGGTTATGTGCTGCCTGTTTTACTTTTGTCCACCTAGAAAATAGATTTGAGTAATGTTTGTATAGGATGGGATTTTTAAGGTGCCCAGCTGCATGGGGCCAGGTACTGGCTGTCTCAAACAGCACTTAATGCCCTGTTCTAGATAAACATTGATATCAGTGGGGCTCTCAGGCAGTAAGAAGAGCTCTAGCACTGTTCACTGCTGAAGAATCTGCCTGAGCAGCAGTTGCACTGAAGTTAGTGAAAATTGATTTTGTGGTCTTCTGTTCAGGGGAAATGGCAACTTGAAATATACAGTAACTGTTGCATTGCTAGTTGCCTCACTAGGGTAATTCTGTAATAGAAGTAATTATGAAAATCCCTGAGGTATTGTGTATCAATTTAGTCCTTTGTAAGAATATTGTCTTTATCTCTTGGGCATGTGTTGCTTGAGGTTTACAAAGGCGTATCTGTTTTTCTTATCTCTTAAATTACCCTATGATCCTGCCACCACCTAATCTACCCCCTTGCTTTATCCTCCTTCCCCCCACCATGAATTGGTTTAATTTTTCACTGTAATGTTCACCGGTATCAAAACCTGTTAGTGTGATAGAGTGCTGTCTGTCTAATTTCTCTGTGTTCCTGGATTCTTAATAGGTTTGTTGTCTTGATAAACTGACCTATTTGAATAATTTATCTCAGCCTTGTGGTAGTAATCACACTTTTATAGCTGGCTTGGATCTTGGTGAATTCAAGAAAAAACCTAATAGCAGTGATTGAGGTGCATAGCAAAAAGACTTGTCCTTCTAGGCACTTTTATGACATGCTTGAAAAGGCAGGGTGTGCTAGTTCTGGTTATTTCTGGAGAGGTGAAGATACTTCAGAGCTACATCAGGATTCATGAAGGTACTGGAGACAGAAGGATAAATTTCCTTGCCCTAATGTTACAAAGCAGCCATTGACTTGTCCTTCAGTGTCCTGGGCATGATGGTTTAGTTTGACACCTGTTTTCTGTCAGAGACCTGTCCAAGGCAGGGCATCTTATTTATGCGCTCTTTTGTGATTAACCTCATTCAGATGATTTATAAATCTGAACAGCAGTGGATATAAAATGCTGGTTATCCTGGTGCTAAAGGCTCACTGGAACTGGCTGTGCCCTCCTGGAGCCTAAATGGCCCAGTGCTTCCTAAATGCCCTTTTGCTCTGAGTCCTCTGTTGTGTGGGCAGCGCTGCCAAGGTCTGGGGTGGAAGAGGACTGGGACTCAGCCCAGCTGGAATGTGAACTTTGGGCACCAGGCTATTCTCCAAATGCATTCAATTTGTGCCTGATTAGCTAATCTTTCAGTCATGTACCATGGCTCCCTCTCTGTCTTTTAAGAAAAGTGGAACAATCGCTAACTTTTTAGGCATTGCAGTCGTTGGAATAGTTACAGTCTTTCAGTAATAGCTGCTTTGGTCATCATATTTTGGTACTCCTGGATATTTATTCTCATTTTCTAATCAAACTAAAAGAATTTTCCTTCTGTCCTGGTAGAAGATGCAATGAAAATTCCCAGTAACACCTGAAGAACTGAGAGGTAAAAACGAAAATTATTTTGATAGCAGATTCCGTGTGTGTGGTAAAGTGATCCACCCTGTAGCTGGTAATGGCTTCTGAGATCCCATGCTTTGAAAAGCTCCTGTCTTTCTCTTTTCTTCTTTTCCTTCTCATCTCTTTTTTTCCCCTCTTGTCTCATTTTACTTATTTTAATTTTTTTTCTGTTCTTTTTTTTTTTTTTTTTCCATCTTCTTGGTTTTTTTTGGGTTTTTTGTTTTTGGTTTTGTTTTTTTTTTTTTTTTTTTTTTTTATTTTTTTTTTGTTTTTTTTTTTTTTTCTTTTCCATCTTCTTGGTTGGTTTTGGGTTTTTTGTTTTTGGTTTTGTTTTGTTTTGTTTTTTTTGTTTGTTCATTCTTTTTCTCTGTGCAGTTGGGTATGGTTCAGAGTTAATACACACTTTTGTTTGAGGAGGTAGAAGACAGGACTCCAAGTTTTACCAGCCTTGGGCAAGGTTTGTCCTCCCATCTGCTCTATACTATAGGGTTTCCATGGCACCTTGCACAAGTAATCTGTACCCAGAAGAGGTAGTGCCGAGGGAGCTGGAGTGCACTGGAATCTCCCTTGAGCCTTCCAGCTGCTACATGATTTCATGATGTGCTACATGTTGGTTTTTTAAGGCCCAGAGGGGTAGGACAGTGACAAAGTGTGTGCAAGGAATGTGAAGATTTACAGCTTCTGGGAAATGGGTGGGGTTCCTGTCTAACTGCTGTGTGACTTTTTCATCTCCTGCAAGTCCTGTGTTTTGATGTGGGATATGCTCGGTGTTAGTTCCTTCCCTCCCTCTGAAGTCTAGCCTAGTGATCTGAACTTGTGATATCTTTCATCCATGGGATGCTCTTTCTTCTTTTTGTTTTGACATTGGTGATACTTTAAAAAATATTTTTTTGTCTTTACCTGAGAGGTAGCCCGCTGCTGCCAGAAACTTAATTTGATTCATTATTATGGAGTCCTTAGGCTAGGTAAAAACCCAAGGGGAAATCTCATGTGAATGAAAAAACACAACCCCAAAGATATTAAAAAGGATAATCTAGTTATGAGGGGGTGTGGGAAACAGGCAAGAATTTTAGTATTTGTCTCCTGAACTCCTAAATCTTCTCACCTTATCACAAGAAAGTTTGAAGTTTCTAGCACTTAATAAGGTCACACATAAAATGGCTGTCAGGCCAAGACAAGACTCAAAATGCTTTTTAGCACCTGCAGCTGGACCACTCCCAGTGAAACTGTCCGTGATGTTTTATGATGGTGCTGACTCTTGCTGGTTTCATCACTGGCAGGTACAGGAATGGCAGCATTCAGCAGAGCTGCAGTAGAATTTAGCATGAGATGGCCTTGTTCTGACACTCATTGAGATGGACTGAACCCATTTTAAAGCTCTGCCTTGTGCTTCCAGTCTTGCTCTGGAACATTTGGGAAGCCTGGTGGATAGACAAGCTTGTGAACTACTTCAGCCAGACATAGTTGGTTTTGCACCACAAAGATGATGTGTTTACAAATGGTAGGACCCCACACAGTTGAAGAATTAATGGGCAGCACTGGCATCACCAACAGTATTGCTTCTGGTGCCAGGCTGGCCTCACTAATGCCAAGTAGGATTTTTGTTGTAGCATTCACTATAGAATGTTTTATTGTTTTGTCAGGCTTTATTCTGCAAGTAAAATATCATTGTGTTCTTTTTTTTTCCATATTAATATGTCACTAATGTAATTGCCATGTATCTTTATTCCCTACCCCAGACATCAGGAACACAAATCATATTTGTGTATTTAAGATGTTATCAGGACTGTCTGTAGTGTGCATTGTATAGTCATCATTTGTGGCTTCTCCTACTTCATAGCAGCAGAAATAGCAGAAGAGAAGTATGTTTCAAAGCATCCTCAATCCTGCCCTGATTTTGTTTATAATTCCTTTACCTAGACTGCTTCTTCTGCAGTTTGAGTGATGAGTTTCCAGATGAAATATTAAACTGCCTTTTCTTTTCATGAAAAGTTTTACACACCCATGTAATACCCTTCAAATTTTTTACTGTGAATTGGGTCTTTGTGGTATTGCCGTGTTTGGCTATCATCCTGTGTTTTCCTGGGAAACTTTGCTTTTGGGAGGTTGAGATTTGGGAATTAAAGCTGCTCTTCAAATTCAATATACACATTCCACTAGTATCAGAGTGCATCTTTGCAGACAGTAAACAAAGAACTGTGCTGATGCAACACAGAGGGAATAGAAATAAAGAAAGGTTTGTGTTTTGTCTTTCTTTTCCCCCCCAGACATTAGAAATTGATCTCTCAAAGAGGCAACTTACGCAAACTGTTTATTCTTCAAATATGTTTGCAGCTTGTATAAGACATTCTGTCTCACTTCATAGTCAGAAGAAAAGGCTATGACATTGCTTGCAAGAATCTGTCATAAAATGTTGCTGATGCAAACAGTTCCCTGGCTGTATCTTCCCTTCCAGAAAAAGCCTTGCCTCCTTCCCTTAATTCCCTGCTGTAGACTAAATGCTACAAGCACTGATCCCATTGTCCCTCTCACTCTGCAAACTGAATTCTTAGAGCCAGCAATGTGGTAAGGGACTGCTCAAATCAGTATTTCTAAAAACAGTAGTTTTCTGGTCAGCTCACAGATGACAGAGCTCCTCAGACATGCTTGCTGGGTGATGAACTCTTTCCATTTGCTGGGAGGTACCCAATGGCAGCTTTCTCTCTGTGCTCTTGCTTTTAACGTGTGGGTATTTATAAACACAAATGGGGGGACCAAAGGACAGGTCATTAATGAAGATGTTTCCATTTAAATGGGATTTCTCTTTTCCAGGCAGGTGGTTACTTGTAATCTCTTAGGGAGAGGAAGAAGTACTCTGCAGTGCTAGGGAAAGAGGAGGCTGTGCAGTGTGGTGGGAGAATGTGTAATCACAGTGTCAGTCTCACTCATGCTGAAAGCTAAAGGCAGTCTTTCAGGCCGCTGAACATGAAGTAGGTTACTAGTGTGGGAACTGCTGTTGAGTGGTGAACTCTCTGGATCTTAAGGCCAGGATGGACTTCTGAGCTCATTTAACAGTACCCACTGAACAATTCTCCTACACTTTAAAATTTCTTCCATTCAATTAAAAAAAAAAAAAAAAAGTTTAAGTGCTGAGTTGCATAGTATATGTCAGTTGAAAAAGCAATCTGCAGTGATTGCTGAACTGAAGGTGAACTGAACCAATAGTTATTTTTTCCTCTGTCCTCTTAGTAAGACAGGATTTTAATACCCTGTGATGGAACATATTGGGGATATTTCTCTGCTCAAGTTGGTGGCATCTACTTAAATATAACACAGATGGACGTGTTAGTTGTGAAGGGGTTCTGACATCATGCCCAAATTTTGTACTGGGGAATTACATTCCTGCCTTCTTAATTGATGTTGAATATGGCATTTTTCTTTGCTCCATGTCTATTCTGGACTTTTTAGCAGTACACCACCAAATAGATGCTGTGCATATGGGTTTACTATCATATCTGAGAAATTTGCAAGGCTGTTGACAAGCCAAGAGAATGAGGGACTAGAGCTCATGCTTATATCTTCTTAGTAGTGTCAGTGTGCTAGAGCAAGTGCCACCCCTTGATATGACAGATGTACTGATAACTTTTGAAAGGTACAAAAGCAGAAATGGTATGATTGAAGGATCCTTCCAGAGCTCAGCTGTGCCATCCTGCTGCACCAAGAAAAGACCAAGTCAGCCTAAACCATTTGTGGCAGGTACTAGTCACAGACCCATCTGGAAAAACCCCTCCTTTGTGTATGTGCTCTTGGGGATCACAAAAGTACTGATGTGCTTTCTAGTGTGTTTGTTTTGTTGTTTTGTTGGTGTTTTTTTTTAAGCAAACCAGCAAGCAGAGGCCTGGGTAGGAGCAGACAGTGAAGAAGAGCTGTCTGTGACTAGAGCTCTCTGGCTGCTCTCAGATGAAACTGGTGCTTCGTTTCCTTGTCTCACCTGGCCTTAGTTCCCACCCCACCCAGAGCCTGCTGTTCTCTGTTGTCACAAACAGTGCATTTGAAGACATGTGGCACAGCTGGGTCTCATTCCTGAGTGGGGCCTTCCTGAAAGCACTGCAGTACAAGCAGTAAACTTGAAGGTTACACGTCCTTTCACAGGTGACCTCCTTTGTGGTGCCTGGCCCCTCTCAGCTGTTGGGGTAACTGTACTTAGGTAACTCCAGGGACTCTTAAAAGTGTATGCCTCTTGCACTGTGGTTGAAATGACTGTGAACAAATACTTAAGGAAGTATTTCCTGAAAATAGTTTCATATCTCAAGATAGAAAGTTAGGAAACTGCAATTTTTTTTTTGTTTGTTTTCCTTCTTCCCTAATGCAGGTAATGAGTATCTGGCTGTGTCACGACACTGAAGGTTTGTCCAAGTAATGATGTCTAGGAAAGGTAACACTCTGTGGATTAGTTAAACCACAATATAAATCCCACTATACAGAAACTGTAGTCCACTGCTGAAACCACCTTACTTGTCTATTTTAGATGCAAATGGACCTAGTTAATTTAATTCACTTCCAGAGGGAATGCAAACTAAATAAAGTCATGCTTGTTAAAAGAAGTGTTCTCACAGGTTTAAATAATTTTCTTCAATTTATTTTGATGAACTTTTCTGAACAGACCAATCTTTACCATAATATCTTCAGGCAAAGACTGTAGCTTATGTAAGTGAGAAGTACTTCATACTATTAACTTAGTGCATTGCCCTTGTATGTCATTTTCTTTTAGAGATAGTGTAACTCTGTGCCACGTCCCTTCCCCCTTGGCAAGGGTTGGGGCTGGTTGTGATAGGGGCAGAGTCAAGAGAGGAGCTTATCTGCCGTGTTTAGCCAGCCCTTGCACCACTTCCAAAGCTGCTTTTCAGGAGCCTTGTCATGAGTGTCCCCTCTATGGCTGTTTCTGTGCAAGGGGTGACTGCTCATCCTTCCCAGAGAAATTATCTGCTTTCAGAGCATGACCTCTTGCTTGGGGCTGAGACCAAACCTTTTCATTGCCAATTCCTTAGCAGCTGTGACCAGGACAAAATTCTGTATGTCTAAGACCCCAGGCTGCCACCTGGAATGCCACAGAAGTGGCAGGTGATGCTCTTCTGTGTCTTTCCTGAGAGAAACTCCTTTGGTTTGCAGCAGCTCTCCTTCTGTTTAAGCCATTTGCAATACTCCATACGCTATTGAGGCAGTGCCTTGCTGCAGCATGAGCATATCTTCTGCGTGTCAAACTTCATGGGGAGATGCTGTGACAGCTCCCTGCCTGCCAAACCTCCTGCTGAAGCTTATTGGAGAAATATTGTGCTCCCTTCAAATGGGTGGCATTGTAACATTGGCTTGCTCATTGAAACAGCATTTGGGTCTGGGCAGAGTGAAAATGTTGATTTCCTTTCAGTAGAAGGGAAAAAAACCTGAAGGGTGCTTTTTGCACAAACAGTGGTCTTAGGCAGAGCTGCAATTTCCAAGACTGAGACAACGAACTTTTGAATCTTAATGGCCATGATATTTACTTCTCCCTTTGCTATTCCCTGTCCCAATGAGATCTGAAAGGAATCTTACCTCTCTTCGAACCATACCCTAAATCATTGTTGCCTTGTCTAGTTTATATTTAGCACAGCAAGAAATGAGTTGGAATCTAAATGCCTCCTGCCTATCACCAAAAATACCTTTTTCCCTCTGGCTGCTTGCAAAATGCCTTTAACTCCCCTCAGGGCTTTTCTGTATGAAGGGACAGCTGGTGTAGAACAATAGTGACTGATTTACACTGATCAATCCTCATATTACTGAGAGGCATCTGCCTTGTACTAGGCACCCTGCAGTGTATCAGAGACAGGCTGGTGGAAGATGTGTATGCAGTGTCTCCTGTCTCTCTTCCCAGCCTGACTTCTCTGTAGGTCCTGGGGAAAAAAGAAACTGGGAAGAAATACTGTAAAAAAAGTTCAGTAGTGAGATGTGCATTTCCTCTTCTTCACTTACGTGGTAATGGATCATTGAGTCTGGTTTTCCAGTTTTTTTTAGTTGTGTGTGCTTCAGCAGCAATACCATTATTGCCAAACAGTTCAACTCAGTAACTGAAATGTTTTTTGCAGCCCAACTCACCCAAAGTTAGTTTAGCCCATATATTTGGATTAAAACAGTCAGGGAGCTGCACATGCACACCTGAGCATGCAGTTTAGAGGGGTGGGTATCCTCTAGTGAGAAAGGAGTGTTAATGAGCTAGGAGCAAATGCAGCTGAAGGATGTTGGAGACATGTTAACATACTGATAGGGACATATGCTGCTTTCAGACTTTGCTGAAGGGAAGGACATAAACCCCTTTTTGTAGAATCATGAAGTGGTTGGGTTGGAAGGGACCTTAAAGATATCCAGTTCCAACACCCCTGGCATGAACATCTACTAGACCAGGTTACTCAGACCCTCATCCATCCTGGCCTCAACACTTCTAGGGATGGGGCATCCACAGCTTCTCTGGACAATCTGTTCTACTGTCTCACAATTTCTGTTTTTCCAGGAAACCCTTAACAAAAGAGGAGAGAGAATGGCCAAGCGTGATTTGTCCACCTGCAGTCCTCCCTCCCTCTCCTTTTTCCTTGCTTTCACCTCCTCAGTGATGCAAACAGCCCCAGGAGAAGCCCCAGGCAGTGCAGCTCTGTGTTCTGCCACCACTGTTTATTTTTCTGATGCACTTTACCTGTGCAGGTAACTAGGATGAGCCCTGACAGCCTGAGCTTTTACAGAGAGCAATCAAATAGTGTTGCCATTACTGACAAAAGAAAAGACAGTCACAGAAGGTGGCTGCAGGATAGATCTCCATTGCCCTGTCCTCCAGAGTGGCAGCAGGGATTGGTTTGTTTCAGTGGCTCTTCTCTTACTTTGATAAGCTCCAAACTTTGTTAATGTTTTGAATATCTCCGGTGGTCTGGTTAAACTTTCCTTTTAGGTCTCTAAATAAGCTGCAGTGGATAACTTTATGAAAAAATTAGATTGCACTGATTCCTTCCATTTTTCTTTGGTACAAGTGGAATGTGTGGTGAGAGCATGATCCAACAAGTGTTACTTTGGAAGACTCACCTACTGCCTGGGATTCAAGTAGTGCCCAGTCCCTTGCACTTCATGTGAGGGCAATTAGCGCACGTGCATGGCAATTAGTGCTGCAAATGAAGATGACACGGGTGTATTCTGCCTCTTTAATGGCTTGCTTTTCTCTTCTGCCAAAAGAGCAACCAAGCAGTCTCAAAGGAACCTGCTGCCTTCTGATATTTAATTTGCTTCAGGCTTACCTTGGCATCCTGCCTCTTTCTTCTGCTGCCATGCCTGGCCCACCTGCCTGCTCTGCTACAGCGCTGCAGAGGAAATGATCCCTATTTCTGGCAAAACAGGCCATGACTTGCCCATGTGCTGCAGTTGGGCCTCACACACATCCAGCACCATCCTTCCCTGATGTGCTTTGTCACTGCTGGTTTCTGACCTCCTTTCAGCAGAACATTGGGCTGGTTTCTGATGAGCTGCTCTGCAAGTGGCAGTGCCTGGCAAAGGAACCTGCTGGTGGGAAACTGCAGAGCAGTTCTTCTGTTATCCATCTTCTTGAACTAGATATCACAGTGATGGGGGCCTTAAAATATCTGTGATACTCAGTGTGTATTTGTGACCAATGATGGCTCTGGAGTGTATGCTAGACTGTAGATGGCATGTGTATAAGTCCCATATACATGAAGTGACATGATGTGATTCTTAACCAAAATTTTAATTGTTCCAGAATATTTTTTAAATGAAACTGGATAGGAAAAGTCTGGCAAAAAACCCCTTGCAGTTGAACACTCAGTGATTATAGGAAAAGTAAGGGATTAAAATACTGGAAGAGACCTAGAAGTCACTGACAGCAGGAAGAGGGCACAGAAGTGCAGATGTAGCATGAAGTTGTGGTGCAGGCCTTCCTGAATGGCTTTCCTCATTGCATCTTGTACAATGGACCACACATCCAGGTTTGTTTTTGAATGCTTGAAAGGTCACATTTTTAGAGTGTCTCTTCATAAGAAGCTGGTAGTTTAGGATTTATATTTTTGGGGTTGAATCTAGTTGTTTCCCCAGAAACAGGACATGATTGCCCTGGATGGCAGTATGTAGTAACCAGCTTTGCTTTGAGTGGATGCTGTAGGCAAGAAAAAGTTCAGCATTAGTCTCTGTAAAATTGTCTTAGAGAACCCATCCACTGGAGATAACACACTGGGTTAATGGTGTTACTTTGGGAGCCTTTTTTATGCACCACTGATTACTGAGACAGTTCAAATGTGGGTCAGTTTTTCTTTCTAAGTAGAATTTGTACAGAGTAACATGCAAGCTGTTGCTTTCTAGAAAATGTGGGTCAAGTGCTGTTTTGCTGAGGAAATCAGGAAGTTTTTTACTTAGCTAGCATTAATACTCAAGTGCTTCCTTACTTCCTTGCACCAAAGTCCTGGGCTGTTGTGCTGATGGATAACACACTTTCTGGAACAGAAGTGTGCATTGAGCCAGGATTTTGTGTCACCAGGAGCACTGGCTTGTGTACTTCACAGAGTTCATGAAGGATGTGTGAGCCCTGCCATCCCAGGTGCCTTCAAAGCACCTTCAAAATCCATGGAAAGCAGCTGGCCCAGCAGCACTTGGTGACTTTTGGGAGGAGCAGGGGCAGACAGACAGAAACTGTGTGGGACAGGACTGCATATTCCTCCATGTGAAGTAATGAGCATGTGGAACAGACTGTGGTTGAGGAGGTTGTGGGGGGTGGAATATTAACCATGGTGAAAATAATCCTGGAGGAGCACATTTATCCATGCTGGCACTTTGCACATGTGTCATGATGGAATTTTCAAAGAAGGCCCTAAACAAACCAGCTTTATGGAAGAACAAAACAGCATTGTCAGAAATGGCCAAGGAAGCTGTGCCAGCACCTCTTTCCGTATCTGTGCTCTGAACTGGTTCATGTTCTGGGGCTCTGTTGCATACACAAATGTCTATTAGCATCTGCCTTGAAGGTGCAGAAAAGGGTGGCTGGGCTTTGTTTTCACTTAGCTATGTTTTCTAGAAGTTACTTTTCTTTTTTTTTTCCCTTGTTTTCAGACCAGAATAACTTGTCCTAAGGGAACAGTGTATGATATAGCGAGATTTTTTTTTTCCTTTTCTTTCTTTTTTTTTTTTTTTTTTTCCCTCACATCTATGTTTGTAAGCATTCCCTTGCTTTGAGTCTGGGAGGCTGCATTGTAGCCCTGTGCAGTGATCATGTGTCTAATCCAAGCTTTGGGGCTGGCTCAGCCCCTTGAGCCAGCAGAATCCCTCTCTGTGCTGGGGTGTTTGAGGAGTGTGATGAAGACAGTGGTCTGATCCTCCTGGATGAGCATGCACAGAGTTTATCTGTCTTGATCATGGTGCCAGAAGAATGTGGTTTAGGTTATGTTGTGCAGCATCTCATATTTGCCACAGTGAATTTATGGGACAGCTGGCTTGCCCCATCTACCTTGCAGTACAAAAGGAATGGTTATGGCTTCCTGAGATCCTTGGTGTTCCAGCCTCAGTAATGAGGGAGCTTAGGAGAGCTCTGAGGAAGGAGTAAAACCTTTTTGCATCCTACTGGATTGGTTAAAATGTGAAATGAAGTTTCCAAAGGCATTTTTTCCAGTGGTGCCTTGGCTCTCAGCATGGTATGCCTCAGGCATCTGAAAGTTCCCAAGTGGGTCTTGTGAATTTAGACATCTAAAATCTTCCTAAAGAGCAATTTTCATTGACTAAACAATGTGACTGCCTCCTCTTGCCTCTAGACATTTCTACAGAATAAATAATAAGCTTGTGGGCTTCTGTATTTCCTACTGTTCAGTCCAAGTTTTGAATGTAGCTGCACTTGAACAGGCATGAGCTGCCTGACCACTCCTGCATACCACAGCATGCTGATTACTGATGTGATCTGCAGTGGAAATTGGTGTGGCAGAGCAGAAAGGGTTCTCACAGCACCTTTGACTAAACTCTGAACAGCAGACTTCTGCTAGGAATTAAAGAAAATACAGTAGACTTGGAGGCCTGGTGTTTGGTTTTGTTATTCGTGGGAATACTTTAAATTTGAATTTGAATGTGGGGGAGCAAAGGGAAGAGGTTACTATTGACAGTTCTTTGTGTGTTGGACTGAAGAGGAAGGGCCTGGTCTGTGGTGTGCAGGTAAAGGGCAAGCACTGAGAGATGCTAATGGCTTCCCTTCAGCTTCCTTGTTGAGTTCTGTGCTTGCAGTTCTGCCTGCCTGCTTTCCTCTGTTCTCCACCCCTTCTGTGCCATCCATGGAAAGAGAAGGCAGTGGCAGCCCACTGTTGAGAAGTGAGATGTATGGGATGGTGGAGTTGGGTCTGTGGGACCCTGGGAAGGGTCAAACTGAAAATGCAAAAGAGAGTGTGTGTGTGAGGAGACAGTAAATACCTTGCTGAGATGAAAGAGGCTTGTGGGCCTGTGTGGAGATGGCAAGGGCAACAGCCAGAGAGAGAAACCAGGAAGATCAGTAGGATGGTGCATGGAGCTGAAGAGAGACAGCTGGGAGATGTCATTTGGAGTTGTTATTTTCAGAGTAAACTTGTCCGTTCTTTTGAAAGCAAGGATCAGTGTTATAATCTGGACTGGATCAAGCAATTTTTAAATTTTCTTCTCTAACTTGAATAAAGGAAAACACTACAAAGAAGTTGCAATTAAAATGAATTGTGAAGTGTTATCTGTTGCCTGCTGAGCAAAATCTCGTGAGCTAGCTGAATTAGCAGTCTGGCAGTGTTCTGTGTAGGATGCAGGGAAGTGCAGAGTCTTGGCTGTGGCACCAGAATGGGCCAAGTGTGCCCAAGACCCGCTGCTCTCTTGGAAGGAGGCTGTGGGTTTATGGCAACAGGCTGATTGGGTAATGATTGTTCAATATTGTATGAAGGAGGATTCAAAAAAGAGGGTGAAGGGAGGAGAGGACAAGGGGCTGAATGCAAGAAACACTCTGAAAATGAGACCCACAATGTCTTATGACAGATCTTATATTGGGACTAACTCAGAAATTTCCTGGCATGCACGTGCTTTTTTCACATGTGACTTCTCCATAACAAACATCTCTCAGCTGGGACAGACAATGGAAAAATTGTAGGAAACTTTCACTAAACAACTTGGTGGTAGGGCTACCTCCTGTTTTGAGCTTTTCTGTTTTAAAGGAACCATCTGCTGTATAACTGTAAACACAGCAGACTGCTAGCAAGCTCAATCATCCAAGGGTCAGTATCCATCTAATGCACACTGGTGGCAGAGCCCCGTGCCCTGTCTTTGTGTTGCTGCCACCACCTCTTCTTCCAGGCTCTGAGCCTGTGGAATTGGACAGAGTTAACTTTGCAGATCAAACCTTCCCACAGTGTGCTGGTGGTGTCCTCTTGCCCATGCAGAATTACCAGGGGCAGGAATAAGGGCAGCTGGAGTGTCACCCGAGCTGCAGTCACGCTGGATGTTAGTGTGGCTCTGGGAGTGAGTCAGCTCAGCAGCTGAGCAGGGTAGTGCAGTTTCTCTTTGCAGGGTGTTTCACAGTGTCTAATCATGTCAGAAAACCTTCAGGAGGCAAAGCAGAGTACTCTGCAGAATGCTTTCCCCTCTGTCTGCCCTTGCCCAGCAGCATAGATCAGTAGTTATGTGCAGAAGAGTTACTTGGAGGGCACTGGATCTTGTGTTACAGTGGATCCTGACTGTGGGGTCTTGAGCTTTGCATAGGGTAGGCTTCACACAGCTTTTTTTCCATGCTTTTATTGCAGTCATGATTTACCTGTTGAGGCTTCTTGCAGAAGGAACAGGTGGAGGCTGCCAGGGCTAGATGGAGGGAAAGAGAGCTGCTGAGGATGAAGGAGTGACAATTGGTTCATTGAGACAGAACTCTGGTGGGGTCTGTTGGAGGAAGTGCTGGTCAGGGATGTGCTTACCACATGTGATTTCTCCTCAGCAGAAGAGAAATCTTCTGGCCTGGTTTAATGCATACTATGAACCTGCATAGCCTGGCACAGCCACCAAAAGAAGCATTTGCTGTGGCAGAACAAATATTTTTGTGGCATGTGGAGACCCAAATCTGGGAACTGATTGGATCTGAAATTACCTGAGGAAGGGAGAGAAGGGTAGTTTGAGATGATACAGGGGAAGACAGGACACATAGCATGCTTGTTAGTGCTTGTGTGGGTGAAATTGTGTTTGAGTTCAGTGTGAGAGAAACTGGCCAGAACACAGCTCTTGAAGTGGTTATGTATAGTTTAATGCATCTAACTAATGGGATCTGACCTGGATTGCAGCAAAGAGGAGAAAGCAGGTAACTCTTCCTCTGTTAACAGATCATAGGGCTTGAGAGGGCCCAAGTCATTGTGCGTGTCTTTAATTTAAGCCCTGCTCTCTAGCAACACGTTTTAATTTATCAATTTCACCTTTGTTAAATTGATGAGGAAATTAATGCATGTTTATAGAGTCCATGCCACAACTGATATGAAGAACAGCTGGTTAATGTTTAGCAGAGTCCTCGTGAAGATGAGGAGTGGTATACAAGTGCTGTTCTGACTGTACCATGACTTTTGAAAGAAAAATGCTGTTTTAAAGAATGCTTATGTCCCCTTCATCATTGTCCTTACAGTCACCTTAAATTATCTATACCACATATTCACCCATTGCCTAGCTAATACAGAATTACAAAAGCATGTATCCCTACAACCTAAAGAGAGATGTGTGTCAGGTGAATGAAGCCTGGAGAGAGCCAAGCTAAGAAGCAGGCAGAGCAAAGTGACTCAGATGGCAGAATGCCCCAAAGGAAGCTTTCAACAAGGGTGATTCATTAGCAGTCAAAGAGTCCTTTTTCTTTTCCTGCTCTGCTATATTTACATTTTGAAATGTGTGCACATCTCATGGAAACAGCCTTCCTAGTTAAAGTGTTGTTCTAAATGGGAGAAGAGAAGATTTTGTGCTTTATGTTTGATAGGCTGTGAGGCTTGGAATACAAGCAAAGCTTTCTTTAAGGAGATACTTGCATGTAGTCTGTAAGGTATTACTAAAATCTTGTGCTGATAGCATTGCAGGGATTTGGGCTGTGATTTCAATCTGCCTAAAGAAGCCACCCAAATCCCAGGCCTGGATTAGTGCAAAAGGAGAGACCTTGAATTTGTCAGGTAATCTGCACACATTCTGGCTTTTTCAGTGTTCTGAAGCATCGTTATACCTGTGAATCCGTTTGCATCAAGAAATCCCTCTGAAAGCAGGGTAATGTCTTACCACGGGGATATTACATGGTTGTGTGAGCCACGTGAGCTACTGACACCCCCTCTCTGCTCCTGAAGGAGAGTGTCTGTCCAGCAGCATCCAAGTGAGTGGGATTTCTGTGTGGCACTCCCAGCAGTGTGCTGTGTCATGATTGCAAGGCTCCTGCTGTTAATGTGTGAATAGGATGAGGTTTCCTGCATCGGTGTTGTGCTGGCAACAGCTGCCAGCTCCTGAATCAGTTAAAGCCAGGCACTATGTGGGCAGACTGGTAGCTGTGATTTACAGGGCTCTGTTGGATTAGAAAGCCTGTTGTCTATCAACACATTGTCCAGGCAGCACAATAGGGCAAGGTAAGCACTGGAAAAGCAAGGTCAAAGAGCTGACAATACCATATTGTGTTGCATGACCCTGAGCAAGTGGTTTACATGCCTTGCTTCTGCTATTCTGAGTGAAACCAGAATAGTGCTTGCTTTTAGAAAAAATGCTTTATGTTCTGTGGGTGGAAAGCATTCATCTGAGTGTGAAGTATTTCTGTTGTAGAAAGAGATAGTCTCCTTTTCCATAGTTTCCCCTTTCCCAGACCTGGTTTTCGGGGAGATCAGATGCACTGGTTCCTTTTGAAGATGAAAATCTCTTTGTAGGTGTTCTGTACTTCATTCATCGCGATCCATCTGGAAATGCATTTTAGAACAATCCATTTTGTTTGTGGCTTTGGCTGGATTTGCATTCTCCAAATAGCAGAGTGTGGTTTGGGCTTAATATGGGATATACGGCCTCCTTGGCTTGGTTTCAGCACAGGTTGGGGAGAACTTCTCTTTAGGTTTGTAAGGCACTAGAAAAATGCGAGGCATCTAGAAGCAGAAGCTGACTTGGCTGCTCGCTCACAAGCAGCCTATGTGATATGATTTGGTGGTCTCAGGCAGCCAAAAAAAAAAAAAAAGGAGAGTGCCTACTCAAGGATCCCAGCAGATAAAAATGATTTGTAGTGAAGGATCAGTTACTGGTTCAGGTTGCTCCTTGAAGTGGTCTCCCATTCAGTATTGGTACAGTGGACTGTCAGCCTTCACTGCTTTCTTGCTCCTGCTAGTTCATGACCTTTCTCCAAATTCATAAGCTGTGGCCCTGTCTGCCAGTCGGTATGGAAATGGCACATGTACCTGCCAGGTGAGCCAGCACCTTGTCTTTCTAGGCAACCTGGTGCCTAGAAGAATTGCAAGAATTTAAGCCAGTTAAGCCACAAACTCTCTTAGAAGGTTGGGGTTTTTTTCCCTTCAATGGGACTGGACCAGATATTATTATTAACCTCTCCACCTACCTCCCAGCTAGCTTTCCACTGAGTGTCTGCATTTTTAGATTCTGTCTGTCTGCGGTCCAGCCCCAAGACAGTTAATTTTAATAAATAAATAATGACAAAAATAGTCTCTGAGGACTTGGCAGGCAGCAGGCCAGGGAATCTGGGCAAGTTGCCAGCAGCTCTTCCACTTGAAATCTGACGTTAACTCAGACTGTGGCGCTCACATCGGTCTGTTCAGATTCTTTGGAAAGTGCCTTTGCCTTCCCCACCTCAGATGGAAACTGTGCCTGCTCCTGGTGCTGTGGGCTCCAGGGCTTTGGTGGGGACACGGGACTTGGCCCAGCAGTGGGGGGAACACACAGCTGGGGGCAAAATGCTGCGGTGTCAGTGCTCCCCTGAATGAAGGCTGGGGCATCTACTCGGGCAAACTTTTCTAAGTGCCAAAACTGCAGAAAAGCCTCAGCTGGAGCAAGTGGGTCGGCCACAAGGTGCAAGGAAGGAAGAGGAAACCAGCCTCTGTGCATTCTGGCACTTGCTGTGCCAACTGCTCAGTCTGCTCAGTCTGCTCTGATTTTTCAGCCAATGCTGCAATGGGCTCCATTTTAATCCCCAGGGTGACTTAATCATTGTGTGATGTCCCACACCAATCTACAAGTTGTATCTTAGGATAGGAGCTGTCACACCTCATGCCTTTATATTCCCATTTCCTATCATGCCATATATTCACAGCATATGGTACCAGGACCCAAAAGAAATCCATCTGAATCCTGGGCAGACAGTTACCTCTATCAAGAGTGTCTGGGAAAGTATGCATCCAAGAAAGTGCATGCCCTCTGGTGAGAGTTAGCCTGCCAGCAGGTGGGAAGGTCAAGAGTAAAAGAGATTAGTTTTCCTCCTTGAAGGAGAAGTGAAGGGGTTTGGAAGAGCAAAGTTGTTTGGACATACCAGAACACAACAATCGGCACAGTTCTTGCACTATCATGCCTACAACAGAGAAGTCAAAAGTACAAATGCAAACTTGTGCCTTCTCAGCCAGCCCTGCCAGAAACACTCCCCAAACCAGCCCTGCTTTTCTCAAGTTGGTTGAGAGCTATTTTAAACCCACCAAAACGTTCAGACTTGCTCCACTGTAGGCATGTTCCTGAAAGAGTGTTCACAGTAGGAACGGGTGGCAACCAGGTTTAACTCTAGCTCCCACGGGCTTTAAAAATCCTCAGTGTGGGATAATCAAACATCCCCAAATAGGCACACACCTGCTGCACTGGTGTGGGCATGGAAATTCCAGCAAAGGCTGGTTTGGGGCATGGTATGTTTGTTTCACTGACAAGGCTGGGCACAGTATCTCCTTTTTTTCCCCTTAACTTTTTTTTTTCTGTTTTAATAATGTTTGGCCTAGAAAACTGGCAAGGTAGCAAAGATAAATGCACTTTCCAGATTTCCTATCATGCAAGCCAGTCCCTGGGGATGTGTCTGTCAGTGGTCTCATCTGGAGCTGGGAGTGTACAATAAAGCTGTTCACAGCTGGGGGGTAGTTGGCCAGCAGACTGAAGAAGAGGAGAAGTATTCAAAGTACTTCTGCCCCCACCACCAGGGACAGTCTCAGGTGATATGGGATAATGAGGGAGAGGAAATCCCTTTGAATAGCTGAGATGTCCACTCCATTTTGGGCCATCTAGGGGTGCTCATTGTTTCTGAGGGAGGCAGTGTGGTAAATTGGGAGCTACCATGACACCAACTCACTTGTCCAGGGCTCTGGCTGCAGGAATGCAGGATGAGGGCTTGCACAGCTCTGATGGGTCAAAGGACCTCTAGAAGAGGGACACTGAGAATATTCATGGAAAATTCAGCACAGTATAGGATTACAGTTCTATTTATTTGTAGGTTTATTTTTTTTCCCTAACCATGCATTAGGAAACCCATCATGCCCACTTTCATTGATTAGGCCACTGTTTTTATAAAAGTCTGCCAATCTGTGGCAGTAAACTCTGGGTGAAACATCAGGGCTTGATCTTTCTAAGGGAAATTAATCACCCTGAAGCAGCCTTTAAGATTCCACAGTCTTAAGTCATGTGTGGGGAAAAGCTGTTAAGCAAAAGACCTCTGGGATGCCTGTACTGTCAGCTGCCAGATTTAGGGAGGAATTTGCTCTGGAAGCGCCATTCCTGTGAGGAGAAGATGCAGAGAGAAAATCAATGGCCTTAGCTGCATCCCTGGAGTCTTTCAGTTCTTGGGAACTCCATCCCCCTTTGCAGGGTGATAAAAAACAAGGGCCCTTTGTAAATGCTCCTCTAGTGGGAGAGTCCTCAGTTTCTATGACAAAACTGAAGTGACAGGACAGGGCTCTGTCTTTTCCCCTGGCACCAGATGTGCATACTGCATCAGTGAAAAAGTGAGATGATCTTCAGGGTTTCAGCATCGTATTGATGGTATGAGAAAATTGTAAGGAGCAAGCCCAGACAGCTCATGACTGGGTCTCATCTCAGTCCTTTTCCACAGTAAAAAATTCCTTCTTGGTCTGTAGCTTTATTGGACTGATTTGTCTTATTTGAAATGGAAGTACATTAAGTTGAATAACTCTGGTCATGGCCTGTGACCTGCATAACCTAGAAGGTAATGGATTTCCTTTGGTTTATCAGACATCATAAAGGAAATATGTAAATACAAATTCTCAGAAGACTGAAGTACTTTTTGTAACTGTGTGCTGTAGCAGCTCACCTGGTATTAACGTGGACATAGGACAACCCTGCAGTAAGACAGGCTGGTTCATCTCAGTTATTTAATAGTTAAGTACTCAGCTATTCAGATTTTGCTGCAGTGACTGCTTAAGTTAATAGTTCATTGACTTTGGAGGGTCTGGGATAATGCTGATAATATCTACTTACAGCTTCTATTCCCTGTGTAGTTGGAATGAAATGCTTTGTGTAGGTGTGGGAAGAAGGGCTGGGTGAAATTTTATACCCAAACGTATAAGGCAGTTATGGAAGGGGGAATCATAGGAGTAGTTTTGCTGATTCTGTGAAGTCTATCTTGTCTATAAGATACCCCTATTCTAGGAAAGGTGGAGAGGAGTTCTGCCAGGTCAGCATGCAGGGTGGTGACTCTGAGATCAGCAGACTGTCAAGTTGAAGACAAAGCAGGCAAAATAATTACATCTTGGCAAAAAAGTGTAATTAGGAAAGAAAGGCCATGGCTTAGATGGCTGAGCACCCCTCCCCCTGCCATGTATCCCAGCCCTTTTGGATGGTGCTCCTTGGAGATTTGCACAGAGCAGCCCCCACTTGAGTTATCTCTTTACAAGGAGACACTTGCAAGAAGACAAAAAGTGAACAGCTTGTTCTGACTTCAGCTCCCTGAGCTCAGGGAAGCACAGCCTGCAGCTCATGGTGGTGGTGAAGGGCCAGTTAGTTCCTGGGCTAACCCAGCAAAACCAGTGCTGTGCTCTGGGGTCCTCTGCTGTTTCAGAAATGGTGGTGGTCAGCTACTTGTGCTGCCATCTTTACCAAGCCCCATCATCACTGCCAAGAAACTAACTTCAAAGTCTTTGGCAAAGGCTTTTGAGCTGTGACCAACAGCAACTGTGCATTGCCACTGACAGATCCCGTGTTATTTTCTTGATGAAGTTGTAACCACTTTCTCTCTTGATTTAGATAACTTTTTGTCTTACTTCTCTACTCTTTTTACCAACCTTTCATCGAAGAGGCTGGTCTGTTTTTTTAACCTCTGTCTCTTTCTCAAGTCATTGCTGCATACAGGGAAAAGGGATTGTGTTTGCTGTGTTCCATCACTATTTATTGTTGGTTTGTTTCCAGTAGCTCTGACTGCATCCCTGTATCCAGATCTTTTTGGTTAGTGTTCATCACCTCTGCTTTCATTGCCAGCTTTCCCTGGTTCTGTCTTTCCTGTCCTAGTGTGTCATCCTGATACCTCTAGCCACTGGCTTTTTGGGTTCACCTCTCTTGTCTCTTTCTCTCTCTCTCTCTCTCTTTCTATCTAAACTATCTTCTAAATGTCCACAGGAGTAGAGAAGACACTGGAGAATTCAGACAAATAGTTGTGGTTTGCAGGCCCAGAAGGAGAGCTGTGTCCTACAGTGGACAGGAATAGGAGATAAGACTGATTCCTGTGCTGGCTGTCACTAAACCTCTGATTTGCAGTGGATGCATCATTGCTGACGGATGTCTCATCTGTAAAATGAGAAAAACTGTAGAACACTTTTCCTACTAGTAGTGAGTCCTACAGCATTTGGGGAAAGCGTGTTTTACCTCATGGAATGCTGGCAGCAGTGCTGATGGTCTTGTTGAGCTTAGAAAAGCATGGACTTTGAAAAACATAAAAAATTGGCATCATGTAAAAGGCAGCTAGACTGCTGCAGCAGCTGAGCCTAGATCCTAGCACTAAATTAATGATATTCTACTAGTGAAATAATCTCAGAGAGTTGCTGAGAATCTCTGAAGATGTGCTTGAATGTTGCAATTAAAGCTGTTTACCTTTCATTTACTTGTTTAAGTTGTGTGAAACATGAAAGAGCGTGTCTCTTACCTTTAGCTATGGGGTAATGCTTGAATGTTTAAAAATAAAGTAGCTTTAAAAAACCATGTTGAGGTAAAAAAAAAAAAGTTCCAGTAATCTATTGATGGTTTCTTTTTGTGTCAAATTTGCTGTTGTTTTAAATTCAACTTGCCTCCCTAATTTTTGCATTTTTGGTTCCCTGTTAAATATTTCCTTCTTCAATTCATCTTCCCATTGTGAAATGAGTTGGGAAGTCCATGCTCCAAAGGAGTATGCTGCACAATGTTTCCATCTTGTGCCGGTGCTCATAATTGAATATTCGAGGTAGCATTAGCTTTTACAGAGAAATTAGATTCATTTTGGTAACCTAACCCTTGCATGGGAATTTCCTAAAAACATTTTTTTATCAACATTTTCAGTGTTTGGTGAAGTTTATGTACCTTCCCTCCAGTCAATTTGCTTCGCAAAGAATATGAAGGGAAATTGGATGAGGCTCTTCTGCCTATGGCCATAACATTGGCTGAGTACCTTCCCATTTTCCCTTTATTTTCTATTGTTCCACTTTATTTTCCAAATTTATTTTCCGTGTTTGTAATCAAGTAACAATATTGACTGACTGAGGCGCTGTTAATTTAAATTTAAATTACCCTTAAAGGGTGAATTAATTGAATAGGATTCTTAGATCCTCTGATAAGCAATGGAGCAGCAGGTTTCTGTAGAATGTCTGAAAGTCTTTTACCTTTAATTTCTTCACTGTTGGAGACTTACAGCTATTTACCTTTCTGTTGTCAGGTGGTGTGGTTGGTGGTGATGCACAAACATTGCATCGAAGGGTCAGGAGGCTGCAGTCCTCCAAACCCATAATTGGGAAATAAATTTTAGCTGGCAGCACCTCACCTCTGTCAGTGGAAAGATAGGGAAGTACCTACATTTCCTTCTGGTTTACAGGAGGGGTTGTTCATTCTTAGCCTTTCAGGAGAAAGTTAATAATAAAGTAATTGATAGAGATTGTAGTATTCTGTGTAACTTTTACCTTCTATATCTCCTGTATTGGAAAAAAAAGAGGAAATTTTGAATTATAGGTATCAACATTGTTGTGTGACCTTTAACATAGCAATAGAAACATACACCAGGAAATGAATAAAGGTTAAGTTTGATCAGCCTAAAATAAATGGATGGGAGTCCCTGGTATCAGTATTGTTTCTGCAAATAAAAAGCATCAGACATCCAAAGAAACCTTTCCTATATCTGACCTGGATATATTTGTATAGGTTATAGGCAGATGTGAGGCTCCACCTGAAAGGAATAAACTTGCAGAAAGCTTTACACAGACAAGGCCTGTGCAGATGCTGTGCAATCTCTCCCACTCTCTTAAGCCAGTGCATCTTGCATGGGCTGAGGGGCTAAAATCCATGGAGCTATTTCAGACTCACATGGATGCATTATGCAAATGTGATCAAGTTCCCTCTTGAAACTCCTTTCCATTGTCTTTGTAGGAAGTTGGGTTACCCTGCAGAGCAGAATAGCTTCTGTTGACAGTTCCACCCTTCCCTGTTTCTGAGGTTCATTAATTTTCCCAAAGGAGTGGTATGCTTAAATGGAGATGGAAATTTGGAACTCTTCTGAATTTCACAGGTGCCAATTCTAATTTCCCAATTTAGAGCTCCTGGGCTTGGCTCTGTCCCTAAATCATTGCACATGGATGTAAGTCTATCTCAACTGTCCATTCTATAATAATCTCCACCAAAGTAGGCTGACCTTTGGGACCTTCACCTAAAACTACCTATTTAACATGAGTTTTTTTCAGAAGAACAGCATTTATCAGTAGTCAAGAACTGTGTATAGAACTGAATTTACAGGCTTTGGGTAGTGTCTGGTGTGTTTTATTGCCTTTTTGTTATAACTAAAAAATACTATTGTCATGGATTGTGCCATTTGAACTACTATGGTTAGGAATAGGAATATTTTAAACTCAAAATATGAAAATAAATGAGAAAATTTGGGCTCAACAGAAGTATTCTTTATGGAAACCTTTCAATATCATATCAGAATCTCTCCTTAAAGCAAGGTATTCTAACACAGTTGCATTCTTTCAGGAAAAAGAGTGATGCAAAGGTGGAAGCCGGTTGTTGGCTCAAGATTAAATTGGATGAAAGTCTTGGGAATTAATGTGATTACACCCCAGAATGGAATCAGAAGCTTAAATGTAGGCAACACAGGCTCCTTCTACAAGGGAAGTTGAAGTACAATCCAGGCAAGCAATAGCATGCTGAGAAGAAGCTTACAGAATTTTTTTCTATTTAAATTTGTAATTAAGGGGATGCATTTAGGCCCTTGCCCCAGTGTGAATCCCCATGAAGGGATTTGAAACTACTGGTAGTGGGCTTGTGTTTCCAAGCTCTTTTCTGCAGATTAAGGCAAGGCTGCCAAAGAGCCAAGGCAATGTGAGTTTTCTTGGAATACTGACATTTCCTCTTCACTTGTTTCTTTGCAAGTCTTTCAGAATAGCTTCTTGTTTGTGTAAATGGTTTTGTACCAGGCACTTTTCCTCAAACTCTGCTTGTTGATTATCTCTAATTACCAGGGAAACCAGCTAGGCTGCCATCATCCTAAGGTGTTCTAGATGAGCCCACGATAACTTGTGTACAAAACAATATTTTCATCTTCTAATTCTGTTCCCTAGGACAAACTCCCAATTGCATACACAGAACTTCATGAACTCTTTGAGACAAATATTTTTAAACTTTCTCTGCTGAAGAAGTAATTCCTAAATATCATAGTTGGCAAATTGCTGTTCTTCTGACAGCAAGATTAGGTGTGAATTTTCGGCAAGTACCTCATTGCAATCAGTTTGAGAAGTTTTGGGGTTTTTTTTTCTTCAATAGATATGAAATTGGACACAATATATCTATCCATTTTGAAGTGAAGTGTTTAGAAAATTCTGGAAGTCTGTGGTCACTTTATAAGGGAAAGTTGCTTTTGGCTGTGAGATATGTTAGGCTTGGCTTATACCTGGGGTTTCTAGCAGCTGAGTATTTATTTTGAAGTATGATGATGGCTTATATCAACATGACTCTTAGCTTGTATTCAGTTGTGTGACAGCATGCAGTACCATTTACAAAGACTTGTGGTTTTATACATAAATAAAATGTTTTAAGTGTTCTCATGGTCATGTAGTTTCATCCATCCTAAGGAA
The DNA here is from genome assembly GCA_013397555.1 of Urocynchramus pylzowi. NCBI lineage: Eukaryota > Metazoa > Chordata > Aves > Passeriformes > Fringillidae > Urocynchramus > Urocynchramus pylzowi. The sequence continues at coordinate 910,926 of VZRH01007627.1, forward strand.
GTTTCACTGTTTTCCATGAGAGTGGTTGAGCTAGATTTATACCACATCAGGATGTGGCAAGGCTTTTGTTTCAGGCTGTTAGATTTTCAGAGTTTTTGTTTCAGGAGCAACTATGTGACTCTGTTACATTCAAACCTCTGGTGACCCTCTCATGTGATAAGAGAAGTGATTGATGAAACTGCCAGAAAATTGTTTGCCATGCCCTCAGGCTGACAACCTGTGCTCTGGGCATTGGAGCAGGGGTGCTTCTCTCAGTGTTGGTAGGAGCCATTTTCTTAAAAGCCCCATTTGCTGTCAGGAGAAGGGCTGCTGGAACACTTAAAGAAGTGGCTGAAACCCCCTTCTTACTGTGTTAGTTGTATTGGAGAGGTCATTGAGGTAACAGAATGATGGAAAGTATCAAACATAATGCCTGCCTTTTAAAAAAGGGGAGAGGGGAGTGGGAAGTACTGGAGAACTGTAGATCCATCAAGCTTCAGTTCCTGGAAAAATCTGAGAGAAATAATAGCACAGTGTGCAAGCAGCTGGGTCATAACACAGAGATGAGGAACAGCCAAAGTAGCTTTGCTGAGAACAAATGGCACCCAAACAGTCACATTTCCTTCTGCAAATGCAGTAAAAGAAATTCTAATAGTAAAGTTTTGTGTCTTGTGGGTCAGCTTCTGACTGTCTCATACAACAATCTTGGAAGTAAACAATATGTAGGGTATATTTTCCCAGCTGGAGTCAAACAGGAGAGACAAAAATGGTTGTCTACCCCATCACAGTTGTAATGGAGTCACCACTGAAGAATGCACTAGGTGAGATTCTGTAGGTGTGCTGTTTCTTTTTTTTCCTGGAAATGCTTCTACTCAGTGCTTAGCAGAAGAGATACAGCTATCAAATGCATAGATGACCAAATCCTGGAAGAACTGTAAGTCCATCAATACTGGTGGTGAGACAGCAAACCTCTCCTTGAACCTGAGCTTTGGCTCTGGCCTCTATCTGTAAAGCTACAAATAAAATCCAAGCTGGTTGCAGTCAGTGATGAATATCTGTTGATCTTGTCCCAGGAGTGGAGTGGAAATTTGAAACTGAGGTTAGCCAGACCTGCTTTCTGATAAAAACTAAGGTGACCTGAAGGTTACAGAGCTTTTCAGTCACCCCATGCCTTCCCATATCAGCCCACCAGGCTGTAGTGTTTCTGCTGACCCAGCAGACATCCCGTGTCATGAGAAAAGGCACATTAAACAAGCCACCCCAGCAGACACAGAAATAAAATTCAGGCACAGATTTGGTCCTTAGATTTTTTTGGTTTTGTTTTTGGTTGTTTTTATTTTTGTTTTGTTCTTGTTTGTTTATGTTTTAGCTTTTGTTTTTAGTCTGCAGCTGGGCTGGACAGCATGCCATAGTTAAAGTGATATAAGCATCATTGCATGGGCTGTTGGAAGTAATTACCATTTATAGTCAGAGACAGCCACCCTTTCTGACAGTTGGATGCTTAAAGCCATAAATTCAGTAGGGACAGGAGAAACCAGTCAAATGCCATGTATTTCTTCACACCTTGTATGACAGGCTAAAAACAGCTCTTTGACATGCTGACTTTGTCAATTTCCTTCAGTATTTGGGGAAAGCTTGGAACAGCAAATATAAATGGGTAAATTAATTTTGTTCTAATTGCTTCCCCTCTAATTAGCATATTGGAAACAAGATGCTGAAAAAAATGCAATCCAGCATGGATTTCTACATTCTTAAAGGATGCTTTTGGGATTCAGAGGACCAGCTTACAGATCAGGAGGTGGCATAAAGCATAAAATGTTAATATGAATAGTTTTGTTATACTTTTGGCTTGGCTTCTGAAGAAAATCAGGCTCTTTCCTTTCTCTTCCCTTCTTCTTCATTGTAACTTTCAAAGTGTTAGTAACTTCCATTATTTTGAACCAAATAGGACCCTGATACAGTAGCAATTTCAAATAAAATATCATGTATTTAGGCAGGTGGAAGACAAGACACCTCATGCATTAGTGCTCATTCAGGCAGATGGTGACACTGAAAGATTGACCTCTGCCATTTTAAATCCTCAAAGAAAAAAATTACAAATATCCCAACTGCAAAATAAAAGCTTTAATCAACAATTAAAGTAAATCTCATCAAACCAAACAGTAAGTCCATGTTTCCCCTGTTGATGGGGAGATGGTGTGGGCTGAGGCTCTCCTTCCAGCATTTGCAGGGCTGGAACCTGAGAACCAGAACCTGGAACAGCTCTGGAACAACTCTGCAAGTACAACCAGGCTCCCCACAGGCAGTTTCCTGCCTCCTGAGGATTTGCAGAAAACCAGTGTCTGAAATGTGTTTATGGCTTGGCTCTGCTCCTTTTCAGCCATATAGAAGAAAAAGCAGCAGAAGTGGCAGACTCTCTGCAATGCTGATCAAATTCAGTTGTTTTTAACTGGACTTCCATATGCTGTCTTCATTGCTGAATGCTTAAACATTAGTTGTATTTCTCAATGGTTTAAATCCTGCTTTGGTTGTTTCTCTTGAATTTAGTGGTGAAAATTGAGCAGGGCAGGGGCATCTCAGCTCCTGTGTTAAAAATTAAATGTAAGCACCTTACTTTTTGTCTCTTATGATGCCCAGTACAGCAACTCCATAACCTGTGAGTAGGCCCCCAGTCTTGCTGTTAGCAGTGTCCCTAGAGACACTGTGTTAATAATATCTATGTTTTAGTGATAAAGTTACCTTTGAAGAAAATGTTGTGAAGATATTGGAGGGATATTTATGTGGATCACTTGTTTTCCCAGTGTTTGTACTGCCTGTTTGGTTGTTAGGTTTTTTTTATATCCAGACTATAAAAATTTGAGGGCAAGCTGCTGCAGGTAATTTAAAGGTATTTCCCTGAGCCCTTAATGTAAAATGCTCTACTGGTGTGTTAAAATTGTTCCCATTTCTGCTTTGTATGAAAGGGGAAATCTTAGTGTGGTCTAGCCTAGGGTTGTCCAGCAGTTGCTAACAAAGCTGAAAACTTCAGCTCTGCTTTCCCTGTGGTGAAACTCTGGCAGTCACATCTTGGAGCACACATCTGTTAGGTATTGTGTGCTGAAGGTCTTTGTCCCAAAACCCATGAAGCTTTCCTGTTTGAGCTGAAAGATTTGGTTTGCCAGGTTTTACCTCTGGAATAGGCATTGCTAGATGGGGGCAGAACACAGTGGATGTGCAATGTCTTTTTTTCCTCCCTTTTGGCCAACCCAAGGACATTAATTTGTTTTGCCTTGGGCACCATAATCAAAAGCTCCCTTTCCCTCTCCCAGGGAAGGGCTGGGGTGAACTATGCAAAGGAGAGAAAGAACCAGCAGTAGAATGCCTTGCCTTTCTTTCCTTCATGCAGTTTTAGGTGGTTGAGTGTGTTGCTGTTACCTAGAATGAGATAAGCTTTCAACTTTGCCATCTCTAGTTGTTCAGACTACATTTGCTGCAGCTGAAAGTTTCTTTTCCTCTGATGGCTGCTTGTGGGCTTAGACAACTTCTTAGCAGATAATAATTCACACTGAAGATCAATGACAATAAGGAAATTAATTGTTCATACTAAAGTCCAAAAAGCTGTGGACCATGTGGTGATAGAGGGAGAAAGTAGAGCATTGGTGAAATGTGAGGATGAAATTAGTACAGGGCTGTGACTGAACCAGAGTGAGTTTAAAACCTCTGTTTACATATGAAGAAGATGGTGACTGAGATAGAGAAGAAAGCAAATTTTATCCCTATTTCCTCAAAATCTTGCTAAATTGCTTCCCTAGCTATTCAAATTAAAAATCTGGGGTGTCATTGGAACAAAAACAGATACTGGGGGGGCTGAAATATGTAATTTTCTTGTTCTCCTATATGTGGTGTCTTCATGCACCTGTTTGGTAATACAAACTGAGAGAATTAATATTGCAAAATTTCAGCTCTGTTTATGAAGTATGGAAAAGCAGATCCCACTGTCTGGGGACAAGCAGAAGAAGAGCTAGCAGTGTTTCCACTAATCTACAAAGAGATCTTTCCTTTGTATTAAAGTGGCAAAAATGAGTAATTCATACTGATGCTGTGTTAATGATGCTGCCTTGGCACTCAGACCATTTCATACTTCCAGTCAGTGGCAGAGCTGGAAATAGTCCATCATTTCTGGACTCAGTTGCATATTGCTGCTATTAGTGGCTGCTAGCTCCTCTTATTAAGATTTCTAAATGTTGTGTTAGTGGAGTCTCAATAAATCATCCCTGAGTTCCAGCCACACCAGTTAAGCTGGCACTTTCACATGTTTACTTTGAAATGTTTTCCTGAATGTCTCTTTCTTCACCTTGTACCATAAAGACTCACTTTTTTATTTCAGGAGGATTCAGACTACTCAGAGAGAGTGCAATGTGACTCTGCTAGTTAAGCAAAAGGTCTTTAATAGAGAATAAATCTGTGTTTCCCTCTGTTGTCACCATGGCATTCAGATCTTTCACACGTGGACAAAGTTTTCATCTGTTAAACTTTTTGCTTTGGAAAATGATTTAGTTGACAAATGCTGCTTCTTTCAGGATGCTGAATTCCCAATTGAATTTAGGTCTTGTTTTTCTCTGGATAAGGAACCTGGAAATTTTCATAGGGAAGCTTTGAGTTTAAGCAGCTTTGATAGAAATAAGAATTGATTCTTCATGTTTGAATGGTGATCATACAGGTTCAGCTCTAAAATCCTTCTGAAGCAGAAACTTTGTTCCTTTAGCAGCAGTTTGTTTTCAAGCTGGAATGTAAATCCCACCTGGTAGAAAGGTGTATTTCTGGAGTGATAACTCATTACCAACATTGAATTTCTTTGGATGGGGTCAGCAAGACTCCTGTCTCTAAGGCACAGATGTGTTTTTTGTTTGAGGGCTCACTTACTGTGAAATTAATTATTTCTCCCTATCTTGCATCCAGAATTAAGTAATGTAAAGCAGGAAACAAAGTAGCTGAAAAAACCTCATTGAGGATCTGTAGTCTTTCACCTACCAAGGCAACAAGAATTGGTAAATCACACCTTGCTAAATAGTACTGATTCTGACTTAACCTTATCCAAGGCATTTTGATGTGCAAAACAGAAAGGGTTGAAGAATGCATGTTAGGCAAGCTGGAAAAAAAATCAACCTTCCCCTTTGAAATAGATCTTATCATAAGATTAAAGTAGGGCAGGTAATTTCTTTCACTTTCTTCATTTCATTATTGACTTTTATGTCCTAATGATCTGTCATTTTGTAAGGGTGAGGAATCCAGTAACTGGAACCTCTGAGCTTCCCACATGGACAGATAGAGGCCCATCTGTGGTGCAGTGAGATAGGCATCCTGTATGCACGGGTGCTTACACTTCCCTTTGAAATCCAGAAGAAACACCAGCTCTAGTCCTTGATTTGAGGTCAATGAAAGGGTGATTAGTGTTGTTGTCCTTAAGTGCACCCACCTTTTCCATTAGTTTTTAGCTTTGATGGTAGCTTCAGCAAACTCTGCCTTTATAATGACTCTTTTGCTGTATAAGCAAATGAAGGATATTTCTGGCTCTCCTGTGGAGAATTAGTGGCAGTCCTTAAGTTATAAAGTGTTCTACTATAATACACTGTTGTTGCACATCAAAATAACCATGTATTTTACACTAGCTTTGTATAAAATTGTAGAATTGGTTTGTAATGCAGCACATCAGCTAAAACACTTTCCTGGCCCTTTGTAGGTCATCAGTTATTATGGCTTTTTTTAGGAATTCCTTTCTGTACTTTCAGAATGTTCTCCTGAACATTTCAAATGAGGACAGAACAATCTCCACCACTCGGCTAAGCAGCGCTCTTTTTCCAAGGTCCCTTCTAATATCTTCCTGATAACAGCACTCTCTCTGCCTTTGTGAGGAAAAGGTCACAGTGGTGGAAACTGTGTTTGTTCTCTTGTTTCTAAGCTGTGCTATTCTTTCTTTCTTGTTGTTGCTGCTGACAATATGGTTGCCAAGCCACTTTGTCATCACTCCTGCATCTTGACAGAACACAGGGGCTGTCCCAGATAACAGGAGAATATGTCCTTCCAGCAAAACCTGAGTGACTTTATCCTGTCCCAGATTTAAACAGACCTGACGTATTCTGTCCCTGTTTACAAACTGGATGCTTCAACAGGATTCTGTCACAGAAGTAGCTATGTTTCTCTTGCTAGAAAACAAATGTTTCATTTTGGAAAAAAAAAGAGCTTAATGTTGATGGCATAATCAGTAATGAATCTTGGTAAGGAGCCCATGCTGTTTATTGCTATCTGTCTTAAGCCTCTGATATTGCATTGTGCTGCATGTTGAAAGACAACAAGCTAAACAGAAACTGTCTGCTGGGGCTGGTACACTGAATTTGGGCTATATAATTTTACATTAAATTACGTGTATAGTTGCTCTAATTGTGGGAGGAGAAGGAAGAACAAAGAGTGAATATAACAAACTGCTGGCATCATTATCTTTTGTCTACATCCCTGTGCTACAGCCAGTTACATTAATGCAAATGGTAAGAGCCTCCTTTGATGCTCTTATCAGTGTGCCTGCAGTTCCTGTGCCCTGATGACTCCCAGCAGTCCATCAAGAGGCACACTCTGTGTAGCTTATCATTCGGTGAAGTCATGATATCCTTCACAGCCTCCTTCCTTCATGCATATACATTAGTAAAGTATATCTGCTTTACTTACATGTGGATTCTGGGATTTGCTGGTTTGGTGTTTATTTTTCACTTAATTTTCAGTGAAAAAGGCATTTCATAAACGTCCCTTTGTACCTCAATCAGGACGACACATCAGAGATGCTGCTTCCATGCTAAACAGCCATGCAGCATTACTGATGCTCTACCAAAAGCTCCAGGTGATTTTATACTTTCTCAGTCTCTCAGAGATGCTGCCTCCTTATGTACAGTTTCCAATCTCAAAGTTATAAGCTGTTTTTAATGACAAGCTTGATCTTAAAAATTCGTTTCTCTGGGAAACTATGGCAAGATGTGGTGTTTATCATCAGTCATGAGGCTTACACTTATTTGCTTCTGCTACTACTAACAAGGGAGCAGCTGTCTCTGAGGGAAGACAGACAGGCTTAAAAAGTCTTGACGAAAATCTAGGTTGGTTTTTTACAGAGGAAATCTTTTTAAAATTGAAATATCTGAGACTACCTTTTTGAATCACAAGGCATAACTCTTTTTCTAAAAAACTTGCCAAAATTCAACATCCAGTTGACTCAGGTTTCTAAAATTGTTTCAGAAGATTTTAGAGAGTATATCAAACAAGATTTTCACTGGCAAAATGATGAGATAAATATAAATTGAAGGAGAGGAGAGAGAAGAAAATAGTATTCAGTAATGCTTTTGCAGTGTTTTTAGTCTTGCCATCTCTTCAAAGTAATGTTAAGATCCATAGCACTAGAGATGAGTGGAGAGAGCTGCCTTTAAAAGATGAAGACTCATCACATGCTAATTTATTGCCATCATTCATCAGAATTGCATGCTGCAGTCCTGATTTTTCAACAGCCTGTGCTATTGCAATAACCACATCCGTAGGGAGGAGAGCTGGGTGAACCCAGATGCAGTTCCAGACACTTCAGATGTTTAATGTTGCTTGGAATGATACCTCGCACTGAGCTTTCCCACATCCATGAAAGTGTTTTAACCATGGGGCTGTGATGTCATGTTTTCCTTCTGCTCCCATGGCATTTGCTTTCTGACTGCACTCAGGGAGTGCCTTCATCTAGATCAGCCAGATAGCGCAGGAAGGTGGGTACCATAATTGTAAATGTTCTTTAACTGAGTAGGACATCTTTCATTTTTCCTGGCTGAATATACTGTTAATTAAAGCTGAGCAGGGACAGCATGACCTCCTTCTTGCTTGACACATATACCAAAGAAATCTTCAGAGTGAACCTCATGTTCAGTGCTCAGTTGGGCGTCTCTCAGGGTCTCATGTCCAGCTACAAGAAGACATCCAGTGCTCAGCTCTCATTCCAACACCTGTATCCTAGGGAGAAATGGGGGCTTAGAGACATTCATGTACAAAACTAACAGTGGGACATAGGTGACTCCCTGTTATGGCATGTGAGTCTGGAGCACCACTTTTCTGAAATATCCAGTTCTCCCTAAGTGACCGTGTTGGGAACCCAAGCATCTGGTTCTGTACTTTAAGTTGCCTGAGCTGGGCTAAGAGTTTATCAGATGGGCTGGTCACCTCTAGCATTAGAGAAGACAGATAAAGGAAACCCCTGCTAGTGATTACTTACTTGACTTCACTGCTTTATGATGTCAGCCCTGTGGGACTTGGAAATCATGTGAAATAACCTAATAATACTTAGCATTAGATGGGGAGGATCAGAAGGGGCAGAGGCTGGCATGGCACTTCAGGAAGTTTGGGCTTCCAGGTATGAGTTTGCAGGTAACTCTGAGCATTCCACAGCAGACTGGCCATGTGCAGCCTGGATATCAGCTCTCTCCCTCTGAATGTTTTAGCACCTTGGCTTGTTTGCATCCATGCCTGGGGGAAAACCTGCTCCATTGCAGAGCTGAGTCCTCTCTAGCAGTGGTGTGGGTGGTGTGAGCTAGTGAGTAAGTGACACCACAGAAAGATGACACCTTCCTGCTACATGACATGGAAACTCTGGCTTCGTATTTCTGAACGGGCAGCAGCAAGGGACCTGTTGTTTTTCTCAAAATCACCTGGGGAAAAGGAAGTTACTTTTGTTATGATAAGTGTGCTTTAGAATCAACAGTTGATTGTCTTCTACATCCAGATATTTTAAGTGGACAGTCCTATTCCCATCCTAAACTATCTTTATTCTGAGTTATTGGTTCTTGGTGGATGCAATAAAGACATTGCCTTTGGCTTACCTCTCTCTGTTACCAGTTGAGTTAGGGATTGCTCTTAAAAACTGTTTTGCTGGGCAAAGAAATTAATTTTTTGCAGATCTTCATTTTGTTTGACTTAATGAAAACCTACCTACTATAAAAGCTACAGAGTTCCTTGGTAAAATACTAGAATAAACTAGGATCAACCAAATGTCTGTGCATTTTGATAATATGACTGTCTCCAAAAAGGCTGGATCTTTAGGGATATTTGTGTAAATATGTGAATTACTATTTCTACTGGAAAATAAGGCCCTGTGTAATTAATTAATTGGCAGTGTTTGTGTGTCAGAATGGTGTCCTTTAACTTTCCAAGGGGGATATTAAGACAAGGTCTTGGATAACTATTAATTGTGGGTTGATCAAATGTATCTTTCGATAAGTACAGCATAATGTCTGATGATAAGGAATCTGAAATTTAAAAAAAAGGGACAACCAGGAGGGTTTTTTCTGACCAACAACCAGAAGATGGATCGTTCCATGTCCATGAAGTCTTTAATAAAGAGGTTGGAGTACTCTAGGAATGTGATGGCAGACTTGGCTGCAGGGAGGCATCAGTGTTTTGCAGTGGAAAATGTTGTGCTTGTATCTCAGTGGTACTGGGGTGAAGCTTGGAAGGAAGGAGGGTGATGTGGCATTGCCCAGTAGCTGGCTGAGTGAAGGTCATGATTTCCCTCCGAGAGTGCCAAAGAGCAGCCTTTCTTCTCGTGTGCTGGGAGCTGTGTGTCCAGGGCCAATGCTGCAAGTTCCTCTTCCAGAGGATTTTGCAACCCTGTTAGAGAACTGAAAGGCTGTTGTTCTTGGATAAGATTTCTTTTGTGACAAAGCAATTCCATGCAAGCTGAAGGTTGTTTTATCTGTCTAGTGGCAGATCCCAGAGTCTGCTCTCTGAAAGAAGCCACCAGCAAAGCTGCCTTCTTGGGCCCCAGGGAAACAAGGGGTAGACAGTGGTCTCTGTCCTCAGCAGATGAGCAGGTGAGTGGTAGATCTGGAAAAGGCACTTGCTGAAACAGTAAGGAATTTCACTAGAATCAGACTGTGAGTCTTTTAAATACTTTGCTGTTGATTCACCTAAACAGGCTTTTATTTTAGATAATGTACAAGTTGCTTGAGCCTGTGGTGTTTAGCTTGGTTATCTGCCTGGTGGAGTTAGTGTCTTTCTGCATGTGGGTAATTTAGATGGCTCCTTGTGGGTGCTGAAGAACAGAAGTTATTCTGCAAAGCTGCCTCCCTAAAAGTAAGTTATATTTACTTGATGATTCAGAGCTTTACATGGCACTAAGAGCAAGTGACTTAGAATGGGCTTGGAAAATAATTCCTTTCTGCTGGATTGGAATGTGTCTGGCTAACTTAGAATGTTCGTCTTGACATTAAAAGAGGAGTCACTCTACAGAGAAGAGAACGGATGCTTGGAAATGCAAAGGCGTTTTGAGCTTTTTCTGTTCTTTAGTAGCTCTGAGATCTGTATATACAGGCAAATGGCAACACTTGGCAAGCTTCAATGCACGGATTGCTGTATGTTTTCTTTCTGCCCTCCCTTTATGTGTACTATGCATTGTTTATATATGGCAACCACGTCAGCGAGGAGCAAGCTCCATGAATTGTGCGCAGGAGATGTGGTAATAAAAAGAGTCCAGACCATCCAGTTAGAATCATTAATTTGGCTCTTTAGCAGCCTTTCAGTGTTGGAGTATCTGTGTGCTGTGTGCTCAAAATCTACTGCTATCTGCTCACTCTCCTTCCTTCCTTCCCCATTGCACTGCCATAATGTGATGCACCATGAAAAACAGATCAGGGCAATTATTGCTGACACTCTTGCTTGAGACAGTGAAGGGCATATACTTTCTGCTGCTTGAGGTTTCTCTGTCATCTTATGCTGTGAAACAGAACTGGCACTAAATTGAGTGTTCATTTCATAATTTGTTGGGTTTAGCCTTGTTTCCATAGGAAACGAGCACACAAGATGAAGCTCCTTCTGCATCTATTTTCCTTCCTTCTTCTTTTCCGCTCCCTTTTTTAACCCATTGGCCAATCACAGCCAAATTTTACAGGCTGGTGGAAGTCTCAGGGATAACTGTGTTACTACAGATGAGCTTCTTGCTGTGAGCACTGAAAAATCTGCCCAGGGCACAGCCTTGCAACACGGTCCCAGCCGCAGGAAGAGCTTTGCTGGAAGCTTGTGCTGTGAGATATCACTGAGCTGGAGTTGCAGATTCTCAGGAAGGCACCTCCTTGATTCCAGGACTCAAGGAATTACATCTTCCATATCAACTGGCAGCAATACCTGTGTTTGTAGCTTGACTAACATTAGGATTGTGTTTATGTGCAGTACTCTGTAGCGTGAGGACCTCCTGTTGGAGACTAGACTGGAAGGCAGTTAACCCCAAGGCTGGGATCTCAGAAGGGCTCCTGGCTATGTGTGTGCTGTCTCTGTCTCATTCAAACAAACAAATAAATCCTCCTTCAGTTGTTCTTACTGTTTAAAATCTCTAATTTTTGTTATGACATCTTTATTCTTTGCAAAATAGAAATACTGCTGAGCAGTTTTTCAAAGCAGAAGCAATCCTACTTATACTCCTGGGCTTTGCAGTCTCATCTCCATGATGCATAGCCTCCAAGTGATTTTTTTTTTTGTCCCATTTCTGCTCTTCCACTCTCTTGATATTTTAAATAATTCCTGTGATCTTGAGGTTTTCAACCAGAAATTTTGTCCTGACTTTTTCTTTAGTCTCTCTTTAATTATTTCAAGTACTTTGAGAGCCGTTTTCACTGTACTCTGCTTCAGGCCTAAAATGCTATGTAAAACTAAGATTTTGTGATGCAAAAGCTGGTTTCAGTGGCAGTGTCTGGAGGGATTTCCATTTTAACAGTGTTGATAGTACACTGGGATGATGCTGTGAGCAGCTCTAAGCCAGTGTTTAGTGTCTACCAAATACAGTATAGCTGGGTCTTTAATTAAAAACGCTGCTCATATTTACTAGGACCCCAATTTATTTCTTTAGCCTTCTTTCCTTGTGTTTGTTTCACACTCACCACTGTGAAAGCTGGAAATCATACAGACCAAAGCCCATCCTAGTGCATGACAGCCTGAATCCTCCTTTCTGCACCAGTAAGGAAAAAGCAGCATCTTCTTTCAGCTGATGAAATCCCAGTTCTTTTTTTGATCTCTGCTTCATCTTGGCTCACAGTGCACATTGATCAAATACATTTTAGTTTCTTTTTTCATTCTGACTTCAGTTTCCTTATGCACTCTTCATGTGATCCATAGAACCATCTCAGGATGTCCTGGCTGTGATGGAATTAAACAGTTTCTGTAAAAATGAAAGCCTCAATAATAGAAAGTTGAATAATGACAGATGAAATTGGGATGTCAGGATTGTCTTAAATTTGAATCTTACGAAAGCTTGGTCTGTATGAGGATTTTCAGCAGGGAGATTCTTCATAGCCTGTTGCACTGTTGCTACAAAACATCCTTAGTTTTTACCTTCCCCATCAAGAGAATGAAGTTGAAGGAAAGCACTCAGAATATCAATAATGGTTGGTTAAGTTATTTTCTTATTGTGATTTACCTCCCTCCCTTCCCCCAGTTGATAATTGTACTGAAGATGGGCAAAGTTTCTCAATCTTGCATTACTTTAAATGAGGTGAGATACCATTCTGCTACTCAGCTCGAGGTAAATCAAATTCCCTGAACCTCACATTTTTAAGTTATCCCCACAGAGCAGTGAATGGGAGCCAGATTCTGAACAACCAAAACAGCCTTTTCTCTTCCTGCTTGGACACCACCAGCCTTGCACAGCCTTATCCACTGCTTCTCCTGTTCTGTAAGGCTGTGCTGATCTCTGCTGATGGAGAATCACAGTGTTTTGCACGAGTCATGTGGTCATGTTCTTCTCTTAGTCATAACAGGAGAACAGATGGGTTTCTTCCTTTGGGCCTCTCTGGCAAGCTCCCTCGCAAAGCTCAGTCTCACTCTCGCTCTGTCCCCCAGTTATATTCTTGTGTGTGCTACCCTGTAGCTCAGCAGAAATGTCCTGAAATCAGAGTGACAGAACTGGTGTTTCTGCCCAGGCACAGGGAACTGTGCTTGTATGTGCTCAACAAGCTGTAGAAGGTGCTCAGCTTTGCATCACTGTACAAACATAAGCCATTAATGTCCCAGAAAAGAAAAATAAATTCTTTAGATGCTTTTTCTCTGTCTTCCATTGGCAAGAAGCTTTGACTTGGGGAGGTTCTGTGATTCCTGTGTTTTTGTGACAGAACAGCAGCAGGAGAAAGAAAAGCTGAGTCTTCTGGCTTGCAGTTTCTTTCTTTGCTTAGTGGTGAGAGCTGCTACATGTTGTCAAATTGCATGTCCTCACTTGAAGTTTTATCTTGGTGGTGCCTAGAGAACAGCCTTACATAAGGACCTATGTGCAATTCAGTCTTTGTCACACCTTGTTGGCTGCCCATCCTCTTTTTCATAACTACTGTCTGCTCTTAGTTCACATGAAGGCATTTGTTTCTCTGGCTCTGCATCATTCTTCAGCTGTTCTGAGCATACAGCTCAGAAGAAGGTGCACAGTAAAGTGTTGTGTATTGTATTTAAGCATGAGAAATTATCAAATGCAATGTTCTTAGGCTGAAAGAGCTGGATGTTTCTTCTCTACATTTTTTTAATGACTATGTCTCTTGAAGTTTGAATGGGGAATTGGTTCCATATAGCAATTACTCTGAAGTTTCAGAGGCATAAGGTCATGGTTTACTTAAAATGTCAACATCTAAAATACACTGACGTTCTGCTTTAGTTTTGGATGAGTATCACTCTGTGTTTCAGCTTTCATGAATCTCTTATTTTCATTTCAGTGTCACTATGGCTGGCTTTCAGCCAGCTTTCACAATTTTGAAGGAATTATTAAGGAGAACATCCTGAAGATAATGGCATTTATGAGATAAATTAATAATGATGTGGTATAAAGCTTGTATTGCAGATAGTTTAAGAGTAGTGCATTATTTGCTAGTGGAAAAATCACTTCAGTGTAGCGTATTCTGAATGACTGCTAATAAAAGGAACCTGCACCCCACTATGACATGTTTAGGCTTTAGAGGCTCTAAGCTAAAGTCTTCAAATCTGGGCTTTCTGTTCATGTAAAATTGGCATTTGCTGCTTTGCATCCTGATGTAAATTTTAGCTGTTGTTCTGACTGCAGGATGTTGCTAATGTAGAGGTCGTAGTCCTCACCTTCAGAAACACGAGAGTGTTTGATGTCCATTTGACCTTCCACCAGTGGGTGTGACGTGGGTGTGCTTAGTAAATGAGTGTAGAAAACAGGGGGAAAATATTTTTTATTCTGTAACATGGGGATATTCTGGAAACCTGTATGGCTTTGTATTGCTAACATCAAACTGAGCATGTTTGGGTGCCAGTGCAGGGAAAGAGAACCCTGTGCTGCCCTGGGCATGGCAGTGGAGGAGCCATAAGGACTCCATGTCAGAGGAACTGTGCCTTCAGTTCCACCAGCTCACCTCATTCCCTGCGTGTGCCAGTATCCAGCCTTGCTCAGGAGCCATCCCTTCCACAGTGAAGGGAATGTGCCTGTGGTTGATAACTGTTTGCATATATGTACAAAAGGACATGGACTGAATTGCTGCAAACTCCCAGCTGGGAAAGCCCTGCAAAGAGTAAGTCATCATCTATCACAGTTGTGTTCAGATTTACAGCTTTAACTCCTAAATGACACATTGTGTGAGTCCCAACTAATTTTTGCTTTAAGCTGGGATGTGTACTGAATCTTCATGTGAAATACTCAGTTTAGATTAAAGTGGGTCCTAAAAGATAGTTAATTACCATTGTCCTCTCTAAGCCATCACAATAAGGGACTACCTGTGTGGTAAAAATGTGCCTTCTGTTTCCAGCTTGAATATCCTGTTTCTAAAATTCTGATGATTGGGATGCTTCAATGGAAAACATTCTGATTGTGTTCTGCCTCTAGCTGCATGACTCAAAGCTCTGTGGCATCAGTGCTCTTTTCTGCATATGAATAATTGTCTCTCCATCTTGCTTTCATTGAGCAGGGCAAATGAGCTCCTTATAATCAGTTCTCAAGATCAGATCATTCTCGTGTTTCTTCCTTGAAACCTTTTCAGACTTTGTCTTTTTTTTGTGCAGGCTGGGCTTTAGTAGGAGGGGGCTTTTAGTAAAAGGCATGCCAGGACAGTCCTTGTACAGTGCCAAGGCAACCAGGGGCCACTGGGCCAGATACAGGACCTAGACCTCCCCAGATGTAGTTTATTGCATTGATGAACACAGGACTATTGTCAGTGTTGAGATCCTCAGCACAGAGAGGGGAATACTAAATTCCCAGGAAAGTTTGTACGAATTTTTGTGGTGGTTTTTGGTTTGGTTTTGGGGTTTTTTACTTGTTTGTTTTGGTGGGGGATTTGTTTGTTTGTTTGTTTGTATTTTTGTTTGGTTTGGGTTTAGCTAGGTTTGTTTTTTTTCATTCTTTTTTTTTTCTTTTTAAAGAAATGTGGAATATGCCTTATTAGTTCAGCATACAAATGGGTGTAATGTTGTTTCTTCAGCTGACTGCAGGTTTCCAGACAGTACATGTTTCTCCTAATGATAACAAGTTGATTGATTGAGCTGTTGAAGCTTGGAGAAGATACTTGATTTCTAAGCAGCATTATCTCCACACCCTTTTCATGCAAAGTTCTGATTCACAGATCAAAACCTTGCTTGAGACAGCTCTTAAAAGGCATGGTACTGATCTTAGTGAATTTGTGGAATTGTTTTATATTAAGTTTGTATGTAATTGTGAGCCCTATTTAAGAAGTAGAAAAAAATGCTTATGAAAATAATACTTTTCCATAGCTCTGTAGGTTTACTGAGGAATGAAAACGAGTTTAATGTTCATTTCTAGCATCTTGTCACAAATACACAGCTTGAAAGACCTCGTGTTAGGGTTTGGGTTTTTTCCTATTTCTCCCCTCCTCCCTTCCCCTCTCTCTGCTGGCAGGTGGTCATTTGCCCTATGGTCTTTATCAAGTATGGAAATGTGTGGGTGATTTCATTTCCAAATGGATTCAGAAGAGAGCTTCCACCCACTCAGAAATGACAGTCACATGGTTTTATTAGCCTTCAATTTTCACAAACCTGCAACTCCTAGTGGCTTAGAGAATTGCTCTTTGAAACAGAAAGGCATTAGGATGCTTGGCTAACTAAGTGATTCGAGCAATTGAAGGTGTTTTTGTGCTTCTCCTTCCCCTCTCTGCTCTCTCCCTAAATAAAGGAGCAACTTATTCCACAACTGTATTCTAGGCTTTTAAAAATCTCTGTGGGGTAATAAGAGCCATTGCTGCCTTTTATGTGTGAAAATAACACAGCAAACAATTGATTCTAAATTAAAGTTTGGAAAAATGAGTCAAATCCCTGTAGAAAAATAACATGCATCTGAAAATGCTTCTTTTGTAAAAAGGTAATGTCAGATTTCAGAGTTCTGAGTCAACAGAATGTGCCAGACAAATGTGTAGTTTTACTGCTTTTTTGCCCTGATGTGATTTGAGATGCATTTTTTTAAATATCACCTTCTTCCCTCTTTCATTCCAAGTGATCTGCCAGGCCTGCTAATTGAAATTAGTTTCCTAAAGTGCTGACATAATTTGTAAACATGGTAACGTTCAGAAAGAGGTGACTCTTTGGCACAACTCTTACAACTCTGCTTCTTACTTTGACAGCTAGGAGAAAGGTGTTTTGTGTCAAGACTAGGTTAGTAGGATGTTGAACAGATGGTAAATGGCAGTGCATTTTTAACAGTTCTGCAAATGAAGCTCTAATACTGGTTTCACAGGTGAGGGGAGACAGAGACATGAACAAATGAAGCCCTGCAGCAACTCAAGGTTACATTTGGGATTCCAGATCTGTCTTGTGCTTGTAGACTGTTTTGCTGACCGTATGTTTCAACACAAAGAAAATCTTTCTGGGTAGTGTAATCTTTTCCCTTCTGTCCATAGCAGCTTACTGTCTCCATTTAAAAGAGTTGCTTAGAAATAAATTCATTTCAACAAATAGTTTTCTGTGGTGGCAAAACACCGGGGAAAGCTCCTGGGCAGTTATGGAGATAAGTGCACCCCCAGACCATGGGGAACCACACAGCAGGGAGAGGCTAAGACTTTTTCAGACCTATGGAATTTCACTAGATCTCCAGGCTTCCTCTGTTTCACGTTTCTGTATTCAGAAACTGCCACAATGAAAAATATGTTCCACAGGGAAGAAGAAAAATCAACTTTCTGGCACTGAAATAGCATGCCTTTTGCTGCAGAATCTCACTGCTCTGAATTTAGAGATAGAAATAAACGTCTTCATAATTGGCAAATAAAAATCTGAACCCCTTCTTGCAGTATTTTTTAGGTGTAAAAATAGTCCTTTTATGGTCATGCCTGTATTCATCTTCCAACAAAACATGGAAACCTTTCCAGATGTAAACACAGCCCTCTCAGCTTTGATGAGTGCCCCACTTGCCATGGTTCTCTTGTAAGGCAGGGAGACAGAAGACAAGCCACACAAGCCATGGGAGATGTGACTGCTCCCTTGGAGCCACAGCTGATACATGAGGATGTGAGGAGGCCAGGCAGCAGCCACAGGTCAGCCAGCAGGAATGGAGAATTCAACTAAAACCCCTCCCAGGAGGGAGCTACTGGCCCTTGCTGGCAGGTCACTGCACTGTCCCTGGGCTACACTGCATGCCTGCTCAGAGCTTTTAGGACTGGCAAAGAGGGAAAGGGGGGAGTAGGTACAGTTCTGCTGTCACCTGCTCCCTCAGGCTCTCCTGAGGCCCCAGCATAGGTAGTCTGCCATTCCCTGCCTTCAGCCAGCACCTTGGGAGGGGCAGATGGGAGGTGTCATGAGGAACAGGCTGCTTTCCACCTGCTGCTGGTCCATGGGTTCACCTCTTCCAGGACAGATAGAATCTGGCACTTCTTGGTTCTCTTTTGCATTACTTGGGTCTTCCAGCTGGTGTGAGAGGTTACAAAATCCACATGGTTACAGCGGATGAGGAATTGTTGCACTTCCTAATGAGCAGAGACAGCCCCATTTGGGTGAAGAACTCTTTCCTGACCAGGGACACCTAGCAAGGCAGAGACTGGGTAGCCAAAGTAGCACCAAGTCAGCCTTGTGAGGCATTGAAGACAGGCAATACCTTTCCTTTTATAAAGCTTTTCTAAAGCAGTTTCTCCCAGGCTGGCTGTGTTCACCTCAGAGCACAGCAAAGGATGCACAATGGTGTGTCTTGTTTCATACCTCAGTGTTTTATGATACTGTACAAATCAATGCCAGTCCATTCACCCTGACTGCACACAAAATAAAACAAGTCATGGTAGTGTGCAGGTAGTTGCTGGTGCATTTCTTTCCCATCCATTATGCTGTTTCCTCAGACACAAAAGTGACACTGAAAAAGGGACCAATGACTTTTGAAGTACATGCAGCTGTATAGAAGAAAGCTGGTGCAGGGTTGGACCTTAGCATGAGACTTAAAGAGGTCACTGCAATGCCCTTGTGCCAATTTATTGAAGTATTTGCTTTTCCAAAGTTCAGGCAGCTGAAATGAAAGCAATTTTTTTAAAGGAATAGGCTATGTCCTGATGGAGAATAAAATTCCTCTTTCACCTCAGTTTTCTTTGAATGAAGTGTGTCATTGCTTGCAGTTGCTAACCAGCAGTGTTCTTCCAAATCACAATGAGAAGGGCTGCAATAAAGTTAAAATTATTAGCCATGTTTGTGCAATGTGTCACTGATGCTTTGTGACTATATTTTGTGTGCATTTCTCTCAGGTGATGGTAGGACTTCAATTAAACAAATAACTGATATCCTAAAGCTATAAAACATGTGTTGCTGGTAATTCTGCTTATCAGCACAGGACAGTTATGCCTTGATTTATTACTTTAGCTCAAGTTGTTTGGCAGCAATGCTGAAAGATACTGTATGCACTTGCCAAGGTCTCATAAATTGTGAGTATCATAAAACAAATCTTTTCAGTTATTGAGAGAAATAATTGTAAAATTAAAAGGTCGAAATTATGGTATGAAAAACCATGAAGAACATGTGACAGGTCATCCTGATATTTACTTGTGAGCTATGAAACAGGATTGATCCTGTTTGGGGAATAATTCACTGTAGTCATTTTGGGAGATGCTGGTATATCTCAGCCTTTTCATATATTAAAGCTTTAAAGAAATCCAGTGGTGGTTATGGTACTGGGAACATATGCTTCACTGTGATTCTGAATACAGAAAAGGGAGAATGACGGGTAGGAAGAAAAATACTCTCTGTTATCAAAGAATATGGAACTATGTCTGTTTCTATATGTTTTGTCATAACATGTATAGATTGGTTAAAATCTTCTCTAAATTTTTTTAAAAGGAATAGCTAGTAAGACTCCTCTAAAGTACAGTTAGCTCCTATTGTTTCTTTTCAAAAGCTTAGGAATACAGTTCCTGCACAAATGCCTGGATGGGGTTGTGTTGGTTGTGACCAAAGGCTGTGAAATGGAATTTCTGGTGAACAGTGGAGGAGTTATTCCCACAGGAGAGTGGAGAAGTACTGCAGACTTCCCTGTGATGTTCAGCAGCATATTCTGCTGGAAGTTTTACTTCTCATGAGAGAAGGTTATAAGATCAAACCTGTTACTACTGTAGCAGACAGGGAGTGTACCTACCTGAGTGTTCCTCTTAAAAATTATGTTGAAGTCATGCAGTTGAGTAGATTTGCTTGAAAGTGACTTAAGATTTAGTTACTCTCATACAGACCATCAATGGTATTAAAATTACAACAACTCTGGATACTGAGACAATGTTTAGGATAATATATCCATTTTGGGGGGTTACTAAACTATAGTTGTGAACCTTTGGGAGTGTGCATGCATGCAGCTGTACAGTGCTACAGTTAGAATATGTGGTGCAGGGAACTGTCAAATACAACCTGCAATGATCTCTCCATGTTTTGTATGTTTTTTGTTTATTGGTTTTCCCATCTCCAGCAGGTTTAGTGTTGTTGAAGATTGTTTCTAGAGAGGAAAACCAAAACACACAGCTTCTCATAATTTTTTCAATAAATTAACGGTCTTCCATGCATGATCAGACTTAGCTGGTAACTTCTTTTAGGCACCAAATCACCTGGTAGGATGGAAAGGACTGAAGTGATTATAGTAGAAGGGAGTAAGTTTTTATTGAAGATGCTCTTTTAGCTGGTGAAGCAGAGAGCTAAATCATTTGACAGTACTTCAGTGAAGCTTGAGGTATTTGGTTTCCTATTAATTTCTACTATGTTTAGCTGAAAGCTAAAGATGCTGATGAATCTGAGAGGACTGAATAAGTCCTGGGAACTTTCTTGGATCAGTTAGTCACTGTGTGTGTACACATGCCAGTGTGTAAAGTTGTATTGGGCTATTTTTAACAAAATGAGTCAGGGAACCTGTTATCAGAGAAATGAGTACATTCAATGATTAAGCTTTGGTAGGTGAAAATACAAAGGAATATACTATTCCATGAGACTGTTTGTACTTAGTTGGTTTTGTGCTGCTGTGATAGAGATAAGTGTCTTGTATCTGATTGATACAGACAGAAATACATATATAAGTCTTATTCCATTTAAATATGTAAGATTCAGAAGGTGGAGAAGTTCAGCTTTCTCCCCTGGTATTTGCTTTGATGTAAAATTCACATGAAGTAGAGAAATCTGACAATAATGTACTGATACAGAGAAAGTCTTATAATGGACTCCTCTGTCTCACTTGGCAGTTTAGTCAGTGTCTTTTTTAGTCCCTATTTTTTTGTTGGATTTGTTTGTTTGTTTGCTTGGTTTTGGTTTGGTTTTTGGGAATTGTTTTTCCAGTGTTTCACTGGGTCTATATCTGTCATGTTCTACCTGGGGAAGTGTCTCGAAAGTGTTCCTAACACCGTGTTTACAAAGGCTCCCTTGGAGGCACAGGAATGTTGGCAGCAGGAAAACAAGCCAGAAACACGTCTGATTCTGGAAACACACAAAACCTGAGCGGCTGCCAGCACACAAGCCCACTGGATTTACTGCTTAAGAAAGGAGGATCTTGAGCAGAAACAAGCATCCAAGGAATGGACTGGCACATTGTTACAAGGGAAGACACAAAGTCTCTTGAGTATAAATACAGTAGATTTATGTTCTTAACTGCAATACTGGACTTGGTGATTAAACTCTTTCCTCTTTTGCAAAGTTATCCTTTGAAGACTTTGGATGGAACAAAACTGTGTCCCTATAGACTTCTTTTCTTGCTGCCATTTTTTTTTTTTTCATTAGGAGCCTATCTTGTTTTCACCACCAAAGAAGTTAAGTGTTTTTTTGGTTTTTTTCTTGTTTACTTTCTTGTGTATTATCTGTGGCTGTAGTTTTGGGAGTGAGGCTGAGCTAACTGAGCCTGTGTGGGTGAGGTGGAGCATTGAAGGATCTGATACAGAGCTGTCATTGATATAAATAGTCCTGACTGCCCAAGCTTGATGGCTTCATAGCTTGATAGCTCTAAAGCTATGGCTTGACAGCTTATGGGGTGTGTCTGTGCAGACCAGTGTGGGTTCCCCAAGCTTTTATCAGATTGATTTTCTGCCTTGGTGCCAAAACTCCTTTCTGGAAGGAGCTTTCCTAGTTTTTTCCAGGAAAAAGTGTCACGTTGTTGTTCACATTTTTATCAAAGCAGAGAGCATGAAATGCTGATGGAGGTGGAACACAGCAGGACTGAACATGGTTCTACAGCACTGGAGAAATCTGTGGTGGTAGTTCTGCCACAGGCTCCTTCTGTCATTTTGGACAATTTGCATGAAAATCTTTACCTTTTCTGCTTATTTAGATAGTGAATCCCACAGGCCATGAATATCTCATTGTAATGATATATATATATGTGTGTGTGTGTGTACAGGAAAAGTTCTTGATATTGTGTCTATGGAAAAATCTTTCAGAAACAGTCATTTTTGACCCATTCTGATTCCACCAGAAATCAGTAAGGGCATTGCCTCTTACCTATAGAAGAATTAGGCTCAAGGACAGTGAATTTTAAAACAAGATAGAAAGAGTCCTGATGGTTCACCTTGTGCCTGGAAGACAGCTCTGTGGTGATATACTGATGTGCTGGCCTCCTTTTTATCCCCCCTTAATTATCTAAAGGTTAAGGGTGGATTCAACCTATCTAACTACAACTCAGACAAATATTCACTGGGTTACAAAAAATGTGATTTTAAAGAAGTAATGCTGATTAGACAGTTCCCCAAATAGTACTTGCATTAAGAATACAGCTTCTATAAAAGCTAACTCTCCTATCATTTTAAAATGTTTTTCTACCAGTGACAAACAACAGACTGTTTGAATTATTCCTAAATGCTTAAATTTATTCATTATGCTTACATTTATTAGTTGCAATATCTAGTTATAACCTTTATTGATCTTTTGTGTTGCAAACTTACTATCTTATTTACAGCAGGTGGGAGTACAAGTGCAATGTGTAGCAGCATGTGCCTTGTGTGTAGTGGGTGTGCTACAGGAGCAAACAAAAAATCCTTGGTATTCGTGAATGTGTGTGTGTTTAAACATAGCAGAGATTAACAGGAAAAAATATGTGTATCTTTGGAAACTGCTATTTCTTCACACCATTTAAAACAAAAATGAGGTGGAACAGGATACTTTTTTAGGGTGTGTGTGATAATCTAGTTTCTGATAGAGTTTTGACAGCATTGCACAATTATCAGTTACAGCTATGCAAAGCTTTTTCCAGTTGGCAGCTGTGGTTGTAATTTATAACAATGACGACTTCTTAATGTTTGTGACTTGCATTGGACCAACCCCTCTGGCAAGTGAAGTTTAACTCTATTTATGCAGCGTGAGTGGCACAGGCAGGAGCAAGGAGGCCCATCTCCAGGTGTCTGCTCCTTGACCTGGAACAATGAGCCCTGCAGCTTCAGTTTCCACACCCACCCAGGCCTTGGCCAGCCATGCTAATAAGAATGCCAGTTATTTTTGTGGACAAATTGCCAGGGAGAAATCTGTCACCAGAGCAATGTCAGAGATCAGCCCTGTGAGCCGTGCTGCAGCTGGCTGCACAGAGGAGTTGCACTGGGCAGTTCTGCTGCACGAGGCAGCCCCAAACCACTTCCTGGGCTTCGAGATCCTTTTTCTATGTTGTGGGATCGTTTTCTATCAGAGGAAAATGTAGGATAAACACACTTGAAGGAGTGTGCAAGACATTGTTTATTTTAAGAGTGTTGCCAGCAGTAATACAAGCCTAACCATTTCTCTTGACAAAATGCAGTCTCTCATGAGCTTAGTGGGTTTAAAGAACATATTGTGCTACACAAGGTATTAAAGGTTTCCATGGAAATATCAAAATGCAAAATACATTTGCTACTTTTTAAAAAGTTTTGTTGATGACCTTTGCCTATGAAACTTTTGAATTGGAAACACGGGGAGAAAAAGTCAAAAAGCAGGATTGTTGGAGCTTCTGTAGCTCTCTGGGTTGTTAATTTGCAAGGGTGAGCTGCAAATAACTGTTTGCTATATTCGACCAGACTCTCATTTAATAGAACTCTGCTTATGCCTGTGGAGTTCAGCCAAACTCCTCCTTTGTATGTTTTTTCGTTAATCTGTGCTAAAAGCATCCTTTTCTGTGGATTGCACTGGGGCTGACAGCCAGTGTCCTGCTGTGCTATTTCATCTGCTTCTTGAATGAGATCTTGATCCACAGAACAATGTTTGTTATGTGGTATAAGGGTCCTCAGCTCCTTGACTCAGCCACTGTTACATGAACTGGTCTCCCAGTGTTAAGATCACAGAAAGCTTTGGGATAGACTCAGAAGTGCTGATTCAAATCTTGCCATGACACAAAAGGTACCCAGCTAGTTTGGTAGGCTTGACTTCAAGTAAAGCTTTTAGATTGCCCTGATGAGCAATGCACCACACAATGAGGCTGATCTCTGAAGATTTCATCCCTTGCTTCCCCACTTTCCTTTGACTTTACTTTCCTGTAGCTGGTGAACAAATCTCTGTAACTTAATTACTGTGCAGTTTTAGGATGATATGGGATGTGACTGCAGGTGGGAAACAGAGCCAGCTCCTAGGACCAGCATCCAAGGTGAGTGAGCTGTCTGCCATAAGAATCTTCAAATGATACAGTGATTTGAAATGAAAACAAATTTAGTAAGTTTAAACTTGTGTTAGTACTGAAGCATCCTGGCATTTCTTTGATCCCCCTTGCCCACTAACCTCTCTTCTGTTAGTCATGTAGCCATAGCTATTAAACTATAATTTACTTCAGTTAGACATGGTTATTATTTTACAATCCTGGAGTGTACAGTACGATCCCGACCTGGCTAATGGCTTCTCTGCAAAACACTGATTCGCATTTCACTTGTGGGTAGTGCTAAGGATCCTCGAAAATTAGGCTATATAACATCTGGCTAAATGTCTTATTTAGATATGCTCTTGCATGCTATAAGACTTGTCTCATGCTCGGTCTATCTTGTGTCATGATGCCTTATCATCTAATTTTTGCAGAAGTGTTTCTAATCAGAAGTTTGCGTGGGCTGTGTGATGGGCAGGTCTCCGCTGGCGGCAGGGGGAGGGTGGGCGAGCGGGTCACGGATTGCGCAGCACCAGCAGACGATAACACACCCGCTGTAAAACTGACCAGCTCTTGACATCAGCACTGCCACAACCCCACCTCCTGAAGATAGGGTGGGAACAAACAGTCCACTGCCCTGGAAAGCGCTGGAGGGATGGGGAGTGATTACTGATGGCTTTAATCTGTGGGGAAGTCAAAATGAACACGATGACAAAGCAGTTAATTTTGCCTGGGAAGTGACCGAAATAATGAACCCAGCGGGAGCAGCTCGGCCTTGCTGTACAGATGTTTCATACACCATGTGATAAAGAGGCTGCTGGACTGCTCAAGGCAGGGGTGATACTTTGTCAGATGAAATGAATTGTCTGCTTCAAACTGGTGAGCTATTGGAAGGTTCTTTAGCACAGACTCCTTTCTGAGACATGTTTAACTTCACAAGACAGAGCTAGCAGGAAATACATTAACAGGCAGGAAAAAATGCTGCTCGGGCCAACTCTTTACTATTTTTACCCAGTGATGAGTTCCAGAAAATGCTTAGGAAAAATGAACTTTGTCAAACTTAAGAAGCCCAGAGTAGAGTGGTTTGCCTCAAAGAATGATATGAGCTTGAAACAGCACTCTTCAAGGCTGCAGTTAAAGCAATACTCTCTGGTAACTGTCATGATTGTGATTTTAAAGTATGGAAGTGGAGGGCAAAGGTTAAGGGTGGATTCAAGCTCCATCATTATTATTCTATCCTTTCCAAGGGAAAGATAGTGGATTAGAATCTACTCCTGGAATTTTGCATTACCCACTGTCCAAAGCATCATCTGTTTACAAATGCATTGACATTGTGGTTTCCAGCTTCTGTGAGCTTCTGGGTTTTTAGCAGCTTTTCAGTCAGCTGTGCTTCTCGTGGAAAAATCTTATGTACTGGTACTGCTGGCATAAGGAAGTGAAAAAGTAAGAAGAAAAGGTTATGAAGAAAGGGCAGACAACTAAAAAAGGACATTTGAAGACAGGGCAAGCAGAAACTAAACTTAGTCCAGAGAAACTAGGGAAAAAGATGAGGAGGGGAAAGTTATCTGAGCACCCAGTAAAAAGTAGTATATTACTACTGGGTATAACTACCATAAATCTTGTAATGCAATGCTCCGTATTCAAATTCACGAAATGGAGTAATGCTTTTTAAGCTTCTTTTTGTGTTCATTCAAAGAAGTATTTCCTAAATAAATAACAGTATAATTGGCATATCTCCTTTAAAACCTCAAAGCAGCAAGCAGGAATTTAACACTGCAGTTCCCATTTTACTCAAAGATCCACTCTGCATTAAAATAAACAGATCAGTCAAGATTTCACAGGTCTTCAGAAAGCCTGCCATGTATTTCAGCACAGATTAATCTTCATTTTGATCTCTAATATATTGAAGCAATTTTTTACCTCTGCAGAAACAATACTAACCCTATTGTGGTGGCCTTCAGAGCTGGTTGGAACTTTTAAATGTATAAAACCTTTAGAAGAATGAATTTTTTTTGGTATATGTTGCTTGCTGTATCAAGTTGCATTATTTATATAAAGAGAACTACTTACAGTGATGTTCTGGGAATGAATTTCTTAGACACTAAAACAACCTGAAAGTCTCAAATTCTAAAAACTCTGAAGTTTTAAAAAATAAATATTGTTCCGAAAAATTTATTGGAGCCTCACTCCATTTACACCTTGGTTAGTTTTATATATCTTAAAGTAGATTGACTTAATGAATTCAGATATTAGGAATCTTGTAGCTGCTTGTCACTTTCAATGAACATGGAAACTTAAGCACCTTGGAAGAGTCCCACAGCTGAGACTTCTTATGGTTTCTCATGGGTCTGTGGTTTTAAAAGGAAACTTAAAAATGCCATCATTTTTTGACTGATCCATGCTGCTAAGGTCAGACATCATCAGTCAACTTTTGAACACTTGAAAAATCCCTCTATCTCCCTCAGTTTCTCTCTCCAGTTGTGTTTATGATCTTTGGAGATGAAAGCTGTGGTCTTCATATTGTTTAGAAATTGCTGTTTGATATCTTTGAGAAATTAGTTTGACTTTGAACAAGTTGCTGCTCTAGTGATCTAATTAGCTACATCTATGCCAGAGTGGGCAAGAACCAGTGATTATATGTTGCATGTGTTTATCCTTTTGACTAAAGAATTGAAATAGTTTGATAGTCAGGGAGAATGTGTATTTGAAGTTTTCATAAATGACTATTTGTTTGAATAAAGGACACCTAAGAAAAAGTTAGGGTTAGAAATCGATTATTGTATTTAGAAAAGATGCCACAGTATTTGAAGTAAACTCTGAGATCCATTCCTAATCCAAACGAAACCTTTAATACCAATCTTGTTAATTTCAAACCTTTCAGCTGATCAAAACAGCAAAGATTCATAGACAGTCCATGAATCTAAAATAACTCAGGGATGGTAACAGTTTTGGACAGGTAAATATACTGAGCATATGGAAGCCCTGTTAAGGGCTCACTGGGATAGAAACTATCACTATTGTGCTTCAAGGATGACTTCTAAACACCATGCTGTTGTCACTTGAGTGCCTCAAGACCCTAACTAAAATCTAGACTCTGAATCTTCACTGTCAGCAACAAATTAAATTTAAATTTAGAGAGAAGGTGTGTATGTCCTGTCATTTTTACACTTGAAATAGAGGAGAGTATCATTAGCAGAGTGACTTGCCTGGAGTTCAGGCAGAGCTGATATTCAGTAGTACATGTTCAGTGACTGTCCTTTTCACAGCCTACTCCTCCTTTGTCAGAGCTGTTTCTTGTGGACACAGGAGAAGGTTCTGCTTGTATTTCTCTCCAGAAGGCAGATGGCAGCCACTGGTATAACAAAAACCTTGGTGCCAGTTCTAGATGCCTGTCTAATGTATTTAGCTGTAACTTTTTTGATTTTTTTCTTGTTCTGCTGAAGGCACAATTTTCAATTTCTGGTGACTAGTTTTGGTGCAGTAGACTTGAAACCTGCTGATTTCAGGCTCTACAAATTCCGTATTGACTTGGAATGAGAATGCAGCATCTGCCTGCCTCAGGAGACAAGATTTTTCTGGGACTGCTTTTATTTTTAACCACATTAACAATAAATTTAATTAAGTATCAGGGCCAGAAAGGCTGTGGTTGTGTACATGCAGCTTGCATACATGTTGTCAGCTTTGCATAGATAGGGATAGGTATGACTGTACTCCAGTGCATAGTTATCAGCTTTTAACTGGAGCCTCATGTTGTTCTTTGAGTGGCAGACTGAATGAGCCTGAGCACTCTGCATGCTGTTTGTGAGTGCCATTTTGCTGGCTCTTTTGGGTGAAATCCTTGCCCTTTGACACTCCTCCAATCTTAAACTGCTAGGAGGGACTGTAAATGCTCTAATTCCATGTGCAGCTGCACCAGGATCCCTCCAGCATAAAAGCTTCAGAGGGCAGTGATTTTCTAGGCAGGGCTGATGTGATTAGACACATCTACAAGCCCTAATGCAGCACAGCCTCTGAGCAGTGCTGTGGCCCATGGGACATTCTCACACAATTACCATAACTCAGAAAGGCCCAAAGGTCAGAGCAGCCAAAAGAGCACAAGCATCAGCGTGCCAACAGGTGACACAAAGTCTCTCCAGTTTGTCCTACCCTTAGGCTCTGAATTCTGAACTGCTCCTCTCTATGCATGTAGGATGAAATCTTGCCCTTATTTCACTCCCAGAATAATGCATAATGCTGCAAAATTACATCAATTTCTTTCCAAAGCTGTTGCAAAGACCTTATCAGTGGTAACAGCTAGAGAGAGCACCATTAAAAAATGCATCCTGTGCACTGTAAAGCTGGGGTTCATTTTGTCTTAGCAGCTTAAAAGTAACTTGTATGACTTATTACTATTTCATTAACTTAGTGTTTAAGTGCATGTGAGAATTTAAGATACTTTTCTCTGGCATGGGGTGGGGTTTCCCCCCTTAAGGGCTGGAATATTATTCATGTGAACTGCTGCAACAGATCTCTGATGAGAAAGAGGAATAAGGAACAGTCCATTAGTTTTCTTTAAGAGTATGATACTGTAGATCTATGTTTATTTAGACTGGAACATGATTTTTGAGGTCTGTGCAGAGGAGAGTGTAACCAGTTTTGTACCTTTGTGTAGGGCATTCCTTTCAAAGGCAGCAGAGTGCAGGATCCAGCTATTCTGTAGCCATAGCTGTATTTTTTGCTTCTTCTCAGATGTTAATGGCATCCCCTGGAAAAGCTTCTCTATTCAGTGCATGTGTTGCTTCTTGAAAGACCATTCCAGCTTTTGAGTAAAACAATCTTTTCATGTGCAAACAGTGATCAGATCTGGTATCAGGGACAGGTTCAAAGCCCACACCCTATAAAACTTCAAATCTAAACAATGGATTGTGGTTTTCAGAAGGCTCAGAAGTGTGTTTTTCCCCATGGGAGCCTATGACTGCCATTAAATAATAAAGGATAATGTTAGAGACCCACAGCTAATCTTGACAAGATGGGGTTTTTTTCTTCATGCTCTGTGAGCAATTTGAATGCCATTCCTTTCTCCTTTTTAAAAATTGTTTTCATTAGCATTTCCAAAATATACATTACAGGAGACTGTAAACATTATGGGATAGCAATCTAGCTGTGATTTGATACAAACTAAAATTACCACCGTCAGCAATAAGCAGAGACACCATAAAAGGGAAACGAAGCAGCGCTGCATATTTGTGTAGGGGCAAGGTCAAACGTGAGAGACATCCCAGCCTCTCTGCTGAGGAGGAAGAGGTGATTGAAAGGGTGAGGGCCTGGGATTTCATCAGGCTCCAGGGAATGTTTGGAGGGAAAAAAAAAAGGCAAAATACCAGCTTTACATAAATGGGAGCATAACGCAGGTGGGATGAACGGCCAGGGTGTTGTGTCAGAAAAACGAAATTGTTTTATTTCTGAAGGAGATAGTGTGACTTGATGTACAGGGGAAAGGCCTGTGGGAAGCACGGAAACTTTGCCAGGGGTCATCTTTGTTTTTTCCATTCACTGACTCCCCGGGCAGGCCTTGTGATGCTGCTTTGCAGGGCAGGATGTGTGCAGTGTGCTCCGTGGATGGACAGTACTTTGGGCTAACACCCGATGGCACCACCTGAACCCGCAGAGCTGCAGCCCTGGGAGGGGCTGGAGTTCACAGACAGCCCTGGGGAGGGCTGGAGCTCCTGGACAGCCCTGGGGAGGGCTGGAGCTCCTAGACAGCACTGGGAAGGGCTGGAGCTCCTGGACAGCCCTGGGGAGGGCTGGAGCCCCTGGACAGCCCTGGGGAGGGCTGGAGCCCCTGGACAGCCCTGGGGAGGGCTGGAGCTCCTGGACAACACTGGGCAGGGCTGGAGCTCCTGGACAGCACTGGGAAGGGCTGGAGCTCCTGGACAACACTGGGCAGGGCTGGAGCTCCTGGACAGCACTGGGAAGGGCTGGAGCTCCTGGACAGCACTGCTCTGCCCATGCAGTTCACCTGCCTTGAGACTAGGGCATGCATCCTCAGGGAAGGCACAGCAGCAACCCCTGCAGCTCTTTAGTGCTGCACATTAGGGGCTGGGCTGCACGTGCTGCTGGCAGCATCCGAACTGTTTAAAGGCAATATGCAGGATTTTTCCCACCTGTGTGTTTGCCACCTTTGCCATGGAGGGTGTGGAAAACATCTATGTGGGCTCCATGTCCTGCTGTCCAAGGGAAGATAGGGTTTCCCTACTGCTCCCAGGTTTTTCTCTCGTGATACCCAGAAAAAGCCTGGTGGTAAGTAGCTGTGGATGGTGATGCTTCTCATTGCAGCAAGCAGATTCTAAGAGTTGATATCTCTTCACAGCCAAAGTTTTGTGACACTCAAAATTGAACTAATTTGAACTGGGGTGTAAAGAAATCTGTTCTGGCACAGGGAAGGGATGCTTTCCTTCATCTGGTTCTTTCCTGTACAACCACAGCAAGTTCCTCTGCAGGAAGCTGACCCAAGCAGTTATTGTACAATAAAGTACTTTGCAAGAGCAACATTTTATTTTTTCATTTTCTGAAATGAGTGTTGCACTTTAAAACTATGCCTCATTCCAGAATTAAGGCTTGCTGTAGATAAACCTTCTGAGGTTATTGTCATAACCTTAGAAACACTGAAACTGGAATAACCAAAAAGACAAAGTCAGGCTGGGAACACAAATGAAACAGACTGGGAGAGTGGTCCCTGGCACTGGAAGCTTCGTGCTTGGTTGGACATATTCCAGTTTCTGTGCTTATTAGTTTGCACTAAGAAGTCTCTCAAATGTTCTGTAACACAGTAATGAGAGAGAGCCACAACAATCAATAATGCAGTTCAGTCTGTGATAGGTAACTCACCTTAAACTGAAATTTCATCTTTGTCTGAAGGTGTGCTCGCAGATCTTGCACATTGGAGGCCCTGTGGACACATTTCACAGAATCACAGCATGGGTAGGGTTGGAAGAGACCACACTGGGTCAAGCAGGGTCATCCCAGAACACGTGGCACAGGATTAAGTCCAGACAGTTCTGGAATATCTCCAGTAAGGGAGACTCCACACCCTCTCTCTCTGGCCAAGCTGTCCAGTGCTCAGTCACCCACACAGTAAAGAAGTTCTTATATTCAGGTGGAACTTCCTGTGCATCAGTTTCTGCCCATTGCCTCTTGTCTTATTTCCACTTCTATCTCTTGAATGTGCATTCACTGTTTATGTGCTCACTGGAAAGCTTGATGATCTCGGGACAGTGGATTTAAAGTCTTCAGAATAGGGGGTAAGAAAAATATGGAGGGAAGTGTAGATAAAATGGAAGGCAAGATATGTTTCCAGGTCATCTGTTTAAGGCTGATTGATTGTCAGTGCTCTTAAGAAATATGGCTACCTGAAGGCCTTTTTTATTGATGGGCAGCCTCATCACTGCATAGTTTGTGGCTTTATTATACTGCACCTGTCATCCACTCGCCCACACCTCCCTCCTCCCACACACAATTGCTGATACAAAATGGTTCTGTTACAGAGACCCAGATTGCATTGCAAACAAATAGGCTAAAATCACAGTTCAGCATGGTGCAGATGATTTGTAGCTACAGTGCAGTGGTCTGTCATTTCAAATTACTGAAACGTGTGTGTTGCCTGAGAGGATTTTAATCAGGGAGCTCCTAGGCACACCTTTACTGCCTGTAGGGACTGTGTGCTTGCTGAACTCTGTGACCCAAAAGAAGGATGGGCCTGGGTTTCAGGTGCCTGATCTGATTGCCCTTTTAGCATCACAGCCAGAGTGTGAGAAGAGGGCAGAATGGCACCCAAGCAGCCCCACCTTTATCAGTGTAACTCACCTTTCACAGGAAGAACCCACGGTCAGAGTCTGCAAAGATTGTTTCTTATCCCCAAGGGAACAGGCTGGAAAATGCATGGCAGCCAGTCTGCCTTTATGTCTGGTGTGCTCAGGTGGTTTTGGGTGGGAGGATCAAACCCAAATATGTATTACAGGGAGGTTAGAGTCTGGGCTTTTCACTCACACACATGTTCATGTTCCTGATGGGTTTCCAAGGTTAATCAATTAATCAAGTTAGCATATTTTTCAAAGACCTAGAAGGAATTATGTATTGAAAATGTGTTCACTGTCATATGCAAGCTCAAGATAGCCTAGGGGAGGCTTTAAAACTGGTCCTGCTTGTGATGGACAACGCAGGTTTATTTTGTAGACCTGTCAGTATCTTACATTAATTTGTTCTATCACAAATTATGCCAACAAAAATAGAAAGTAGAACTTTGAGATTTTTGTTCAATGTGTTGATATTCAGGGGTCTGAAGAAGATGGTTGTTGGTTCAGTTGTTTTCTTTCAATTATTTTCTAGGTTAATTCTGGGTTTTTTTGTGCTCAACTACTCTGCTATAGTAATGATTTATTAACTATATGGACAGTGAAGACAGGTGATTGATGCTGCTAGCTTCTGTTGGATGCCTTATAGACATGTGCACAAGATTTGTGTTGTTGATGTCTTCCTAATGAGAATAGCTTTTCTTTAAACACTATAAAACTTTCTAATTAGGTTGTAAATAGGGCATTACATTTTGAATAAGAGGAGTGTTAAATAAACCATAATATTTAAATCAGATTTTATTTCTGGCAATTACTCAGACTCTAAAGTTAAATTCCCTTTCATTAAATCACAGTGAGTGCCTATTGTTCCTAGTCTTTGTGTAAATATATACTTACCTGTAGTGAGGAAAAGATGGGCAGGAGAAACATGAAAAGAGTGAAGTGTTGTGTGTAAGGAGGCTCATAGGGGACCCTTCTGAAAGAGATATTTGACTTCAGCAATAATAATCCTTGACGTTTGCACTGCTGCTTTGAACTGAATTGTCCTCATGTTATCAATTGCCTTTTTGTAGAATTAAGTCCCCTTCTTCCCAGATGAAGATGGCTTTATAAACAGAATAGCATAGATAACCCCAATTCTACCAGACCAGGTCAGGCAGGTTTACCTGATAGTGAATAGTGCCTTTGGAACACCTGTAGTTTCATCAGCTTTTTTCATCAGAAAAGGTTATTCTTGAAAATAATTTCCAAACATATTTTTAAGACATCATATATCTGGAGGTAGGATTGTCATGTGTTTTATGTAGAGTTAAGTGATCTCAGCTTATTGTACATAAAAGTAGTCTAGCCCTCAAATATAAATATATTCTTAAAATACCAGGATAAAATATTGGAAAAACTGAATAGGGCAGCTTCAAGTAAAACATGTAGAAAATCTTCCTGTTTTAGAAAAGAGTGTTTTAGAATCTGGGTTGCCACAGAAGGAAAAAAAAGATAAACACTTCTGGGTGTTTTTTTGGTTTGTTTGTTTTGGGGGTTTTGTTGGCTTGTTTGTTTGTTGTATCATGGAACTTTCACTGCAATCAATAAAAGTTTGCCTTGTCACGTTGCCTTGTCAGAAATGCAGACTAGCTAGGTCTCTTCAAACTCTCCATAATTTTCTGTTATGTTTGTGGAAGTACCAGCCAACTATTCCACCATGAGTTTTGCAATTCATTTAAATAAATACATACTGTGCTGTATCCTATGTGGGCTAAGCCAATGCTGTTCTAACTGAGCAGTCCCTTTGCAAAATTTTGCACATTCACAACTCAGCACTTCTCGCTCCCGTAGGTAACACTGTCACAGACTTGCATGTCTAAACAGATGCTTGATTTTTCAGTGGAGTAAATACTGACTTCATCTCTGTTTCAGACAGCTCTTACTTACTCTAATGCAGAATAATTTAGGGTTAATATTGCCTGTTTGATTTGAGAATGAAGCAGTTGTTGAAGGTAGGGTGAATAATTCATTTTTCAGAGTTCTAAAGGGTACATGTTAATATTGTTGAGCTGCAGCTGATGCTACTAAAGCCATTCATGTTAAGAGAACAAATTGCCATTTGGCATGCTGAAAAATTAACCCAATTTACAGCATGGGTGAAGATGAACTCTCTCTGGTGAAAGCTATATTTAAACCACCAATGAGATAATTACATCTTGGCCTTCTAACACATCTTATGTAGCACAGATGTGACTGCTTTTTCTTTATAAGTGAATACATCTAACAACTTCTAAAAAATTTGCTTGTTTTTCTGGATTTTGTGCATTTGTGCTGGGAAAGTCTGGAATATAAACAATGTAAAACATCCATGCATAATGTGTCAGCTAAGGATTAAGCTACAAAACAGACAAAGCCAAGCCAGTGGATGCTGTTTGTACATGACCAAAACTTTGGAGGAATTACTTCAAGTCCCATTTCTAAGAAGGATGAATATCTGTTGTGGGTGCAGCATCTTATGAACACGGTTAATGACTGTACTAGTTAATCTAAAGGGAAGCTTTGTCTTTCCATGTTTATTATTTTAATGGAAAAGTTGCACAAGCAAACCAGGGTCACTTCTCTGTGATGATAAAAATAAGGCCTATGATATTTGAATGGGGGGTTTTTAGCTTTATCTGTTTAAATCATCTGCAGGACCTCACAGCAATTGCTACTCCTGCAATTGGGCTGAGCTTTCCTGAGCAAACAAATTGTCCACCAAAACAATGTCTTTGTGTTTCTAACAGAACTGGAACAAACACATCTCTTTTGTTCCCTTGTTTGTGCATGATTTGTGTAGAAGATGACAGCGTGGAGCAGGGAATGGCTTTCATCTGCTAAAATCTCACCACTCACTAGGCTACAGGAAGATCCTGGAAGCACCTACCACCCTGTACATATTTTTGCCTCCCTGCTGCCCTGCCTTTCTCTAATTTGAGGGAAATGACAGCCCAGGTGTGATGTCTTGTTCCAGTTGAGAGTAGTGGGGAGGGATTTGAACCTTGTGGCATGGTGTCACCAGGATAGGGTGAGCAGTCACCGGTGTTCACGGGATGAAAAAAACCTGAGGAGTAGGACATTGTGGAGCAGGGATAGAACTGAAGTTCCCCCAAGGGAACTATAAGTTGTTTATTGTAATGAGTTTTTCTCTCATCTTTCTTTCCTCAAATCATTGGTCTCACAGCTGTTCTTCCCTGGCTGTTGATAAGCTTGATGTCATCCACGAAGTCCTGAGCTTCTTTACCAAGAGGCGCTGTCACTGTGCTTGTAAAAAGGTTTTGTTCAAGCCTTGCTCCTTTCTGATACTTTCTTCTTTGGGTGAAACTGGTTGGTATTTACACCATTGATTTGTATGTTTGTTGAGAAGTTATAATTCACAGTCAGTTACAGAATTTAAGCAGGCTAAATAAACAGGTCATCTTCCCATGCAAGTCCTGTTGGTTAAGCAACCTGAGATGCAATTGCAAGGGAAAAAAGAAGGTGTTCTGTTCTTATATAGTAGTATCCAGTCCCCCCTCCAATGTGTCAATCCAGGAGCACTTTCTGCACTCTGCACACCTGCAAATGTGCCCCAGATCCTACAGTTTAGTCAGTGCTTACAGGCAGTATTTGGGGAAGGGGGTTTGTGGCATGTCATGTGTTTACAAAACGTCAGCATCTAAGGCTTTCTGAGAGAGCTCAGGGTAGCTGTGATTCATTTAGATATTCTTAATCTCCACATGGTGCAATAGCTCTTGTATCACATGTACCTGAAAAAAGATTGGATGTGGCACTCAGTGCCATGGTTTAATTTAGTTGAGGTGTTAGGGCATGGGTTGGACTTGATGATCTTAAAGGTCTCTTCCCACCTAGTGATTCTATGATTCTGTAATGAAATACTGATTTGTTTTCATTGTAAGTAAACAGGTAAAATCAGATAAATTGTTACTTAGCTTCTTGAGCTCAAAAAGGAGAAATGAAAATGCTGGTTTTGAGATGGAGCTGATGAACTCATTCACTCAGGTTTGTCTAAGAAGAAATACAGCTGAGAGGAGAGGTAAATTGCATTTTCTGTTTTGTTTTGAAGCCGTGTCTTTACCTTTAAATTGATCTGAACCTTAAAAAGAGATCTGGATATCTGAAGATGATGATGATGATGATGATAATAATAATAATAATAATAATAATAATAATAATAATAATAATAATAAAGCAGTCAGTTTGTGAACCTCAACAAAAAAAACCCAACCAAGCAACCAAAAAAAAAAAAAAGTCCCCAAACAAGCAAAAAGAACATCTTTGGGTATGATTTTTGATTACTTGGTTACAGCTTTTTCAAAAAAAGGAGACATCTTTGATCCATGCAGCTCCATGCATATGGAGTGGCTGAATGTCCAGGGAGCTTATCTCCCAAACTTAAAAGCAGAGGAGGCTGAATTTGGAAAAATAGTTGATTTCTCAGTTTTTTATTAAAGAAGGAGCAAACACAAGGGTGAAGTAGCATGCCAAAAGTCACACCACAAGTTGTGATGGAACTGAACACGTTTGAGTGCCTTGATCACTGCTCCCTCTCAGCTCTGCAGAAGGGGAAAACACGTGCCTGTGGCTGATAGACTGAGCAGATCTCCTCTTTGTGCCTATGCCACACTTTAGCAGAAGTGTGGCATTAAGGCTTGTTCCTCTTGCTGTGGGAACACCCCTGCTCCTCTCAGGCACAGTTCACTGACAATCATTTATGCAGAACTGAGTTTTGCAGTGGTGTTGACTGGTTATGTTCACTGACAATCATTTATGCAGAACTGAGTTTTGCAGTGGTGTTGACTGGTTATGGTCCCTCAGTTCTAGTCAGTGGTTACAGGTTAGGGAGGGAATGAATGCACTGTGGTATCTGTATGGCATTAGGAGTCTCCATTAAACCCTTACTTCAGTTATGGGAAAAACAAGACTTCTCAGGCTCCTAATGCTGGTTCTGAGACTTGCCATTCAGTGGGATGTTGGTGTAGGTTTACACTATGGGGAATGCTTTGCAGTTCCTGGCTGTCTACTTGTGGGAAATATCAGATCCTTGAACCTTCACTCAGATTGTCCACCCAAGCATGGGAACTGATCTAATAAATAGGGGTTAAATTATTACTGGTGGAGTGAGCTGCTGGATGGATTTGGTGGCTGGATACCGGAACTCTCCTTTGACCTCGTGGGTGCCACTTTAATGCTGTGTGCCCATAAAGTGGGCATAATTGCTCTGTGCTCATAAAATGAGTGTCAGAGCTATCTCACAAGGCTAATTAATGTTGTTAAAGTGCTCTGAGGCCTAGAGATAAAAGGGGTCATAGACTATTGGTGTTAAATCCGACATCTATTTGTTGATAAAGTAACTTTCCTCAGTAGTTGGATTCCTGCCCTATTGTCTAGGATCAGACTGATTCCTGCTTAATAATTTGAGTGTTTGTAGGTCTGGAGATAGATAGCTATTCAAGTATATATCACTACAATTACTGATATGGAATCATCATTTTCTGTAAGGCTTCCCTGAAATTGCTTCTTTTAAAGTTTGAATTGTCCACACACTTCATTACCATTTGGCATGAAAAAGTTTTGGAAAAAGTTTCACTGTGATGAATAACTGGAAGCATAGGCCATCTCTTGTGCCTCAGCACTTGACCTAATCACATGTGTGATGTACAGTCCTAAATGAACTGCATCCAGCGTGCCATGGATTACCTCTCCTCCCCACCTCCAACAGGCATTTCCAAGCTTCCAGGTAAACTATGCTTGTTGCAAATAGGGTTTGCTGTGTTTAAAGCAGGAGGTTGTATGGATTTAAATACTTCATTGATTCTTGATATGTCACAGTCTCAGAGGAAGGTTGCTGCTCCCAAATGCCATAAATTTACCCTAGTTGTCTAGAGATTAAAAAAAAAAGCTATTCATAGTCTTATGATTGTGGTCAGTTGAGAAAGTTTCTGGCTCCTTTGCAAGAACAAGGTTGGCATGTGTAAAAAAGCCCATCAAGCTGCATTTCCTTAGCTAGCATCCTTTGGTTTCCTTTGGAGAAGCTGTGGTTGAGGTGGCCTTAGATTGACATCAGATGGTGAAAACATAAAGCATTTTCCTTGAGCTTTTCCCTCACTTAGTGCATAGTTCTGGCTCTGTTGTACTTGTGCATCCCAGCCAGTTCAGCACAGAGTCATTCTGTGCCTGTGTGTGCAAGCATCCTTCTGTGTGCCTGTGCAAGAGGAGAGGGGGAACTGTTGAGCAGGGGTTGTTGTGGGGTGCTGGATTGCACTCATCATGCTCGATGTGAGATTATGGTACTGTGGGAAGATGTGCTCCCATGGTAACTGAGCTGTTTTACCTGGAGATGGAGTGGAAGCTGAAGCTGTGTCTTTCCTATGGTCCCTTACTACAAGTTTTTCATCCAGCCTTAAGGGCTCATTATGTTTGAATCACATTGCTCTGGATAAGAGATTTTTCAGCACCAGGCAGAACCTGGTTTCTCTTAGCTGCAAAGAAGCTGCAGGAAACCCCATGAAGCTCTGTGGGCATTGGGAATTTTAGCAATAGGACCATATTGACTGTGCAGCTGTGGAGTTCCAGTTCTCCCCTGCATGCACTCTGGGAAGTGCAGCCTCTGAGAATGAGCTCTACACCATTATCAGAGTGAGTACAGGGCATCTATCAACTATCTATAAAACAGCTACAGTATTGTGTCAGGGTAGCATCTGCCTCTGGAGGCTGGGAGCTGATTGCCCCTGTGCTCCCCTTTGCTCCTCTCAGAGGAGGGGAGTGTACAACCATCCCTTCACAGACCTTGCACAGACCTTATACTCCAGGTAGAAGAACCAGAAAAGGTGGAGTAGGGGTTAAGCTGTACCTTTTATATCCAATAGCTCATTATTACAGCTTATTTTAGGGAGTTGCTTCAGAAGCCAACCATGTTAAGTCTTTTGAACGTGAATCTTGAATTTAAGAGCGCCTTTAGGGTGATATAACATTTTCCTTTGTTTAACATTTTTCTCTGTTATGTACTTTTCCCCCAAAAATATTTTGTGGAATGTATGAGAACAGGGCCCTCTCCAGCCTGTTTTGTGAGGAGTGTCTAAAAGATAAGTGGAATGGACACTTTTCAAATATTCAACTCTTACAAAGTTGTAAAAGGTTTAGTGCAAATCGCTCTCACTTCAAACCTGTCCACCTACCTGAATCTCATCTTCCCTGTTTTTTGAAAATGCAGAGGAGGAACAAATCTCACTTTGATAAAATTGCTTCATCTTGTTCCTTAAGCACCTGAATAACTCAGTATTCTAAAACTATGCTAGGGAAACATTAAAGCAGAAACAGACAAAGAACTCCAGAAGCTGACAGTGATTTGTATGCTTCGTGCATATGCATTTCTGCATAGCCCTGAATTATTGATTAGCTGTTATTTCAGTAATTGATTTTTCTGCATATTTGCACTGCCCTTAGAGAAACCTGCAAGAACACAATTGTCAATTTGTATTGTTGAGGCAATCTAGCATGTCTTTAATGGCTTTTATGAGGTGATCCTGACCTTCTATGGCACTGCTGATCCATGGAAATTCATTGCACTGGATTTAGTTTATACTGATATATATAAGAGAAGATGGGACCTTTCATTGCTTTGATACATTTCTTTTCCTCCAAGCAATAACTGTTGTGCATTTAGCAAGATGTTTTTCTGGTTTCAACATGGAAGCATTATTGTAGTGGCATAGAAACCTTTTGTCATGGACATGAAATTTCATGCAGCAGTAGGTTTAGCTAAAGTGGCTTTTAAGTCATGTAGCAATGCGCAGATAAAAGAAAATCTAAAAGTATGAAGTATAGGTAATCACATTACTTTAAATAATTGCTCTTTGTAATATTTCTGTTAATTTGTGGTATAGGGAAGGAATTAAATTTGGATATTAATAAGCATCAGATTATCAAAGACAAATTAGTCCATTTCAGAAGAGCATTGAAACAGCTACACTGGGTCACAGAAAAGACCTTCTGTGACTCAGACCAGAGCTCAGCCCTTCACTTTCTTTTCCCAAAGCGTCTGCTGCTGGCCAGTGTAGAGCAGCAGCAGCAGCAGCAGTATTCTTTCCCAGCTTCTGGCAGACAGCCATTTAGGTTCTGCTTCAGCCAGAGGTTGTATCTGCATCATTGTATTTAATAGCCCATGGTGGACCTTTCTTCCATGAATTTCTCTAATTGCTTTTCTTTTAATCCGTTTATGCTTTTGGCTTTCAAAACATCCTGTGGCAATAAGTTCCACAACTTAATTATGTAGTGTATAATAAAAAAAAATAAAATTGGCCCCTCTTGTTTTAAGCAAACTGTCCAGCCATTTCATTTGGTGCCCCCTATTTCTTGCATCATGAGAACAGTTGTTCCTGCTCACTGTCTCTGTGCTATTCCTGATACTGGACCATAATCATATTCTTCTCCACAGTGATCTCTCTTGCAGGCTGCAAAGTCCTCATCTGGGTAATCTCTTCTTGTAAAAAAGGCTGTTTTGTACCTCTGCTATTTATATTTTCCTTCTCCCTGTCTTTTTCTAATTATCCCAAGTCCATTTCAAAACAGCACCTGTTAATAAAGATGTGGGCAAAACTCAGTTTCTATGCAGAGAGATGATGTTCTCTGTTTCTTCTCTAATCATCCCTGCCACTGTTTTTCCTTCTACCATCCCCAAGCATTCAATTTGGCACTTTTCAGAGAATTCCATGTTGTGGTTTCAAGATCTCTCTCCTGAGTAAGAAAGGGTCACTTAGATCACATAACTGTGGGTTTTATCCATGTATAGCCCATTGCATTTAGTGACACTGTAATTCCCAGCATCCCAAAGCAGCCTTCTTCCTTCCTGCTGTTTATAGTGCATATCTTTGCCTAATGGGTAGAGCTGAGCAAATAATGCATGTGAAGATTTTTGCCTCAGTTGTTGCCTGTTTCAGTTGAATTGCAATTTCTTCAAATTCAGGTTTTTCCACTGCTGTACAAAGCAACACTGAGTGGTGAGGGGAAAATGAGCCATTTACTCAAGCCAAAGAGCACACTGATCTGTTTGTGCTTTTCCTGGGATCCAAGCTAGCTCTGGAGTTCTAACACAGCCCTGCACTGTGCTAGAGTGTCTCTGCCTGCACAGAAACTGGTCCAAGAGGAAAGCTGTCTCTCAGGAGCACTCTACTCTGAGTGATAAAAGTTGCAGTTAACAACACATTAAAAAAAAAAAAAAAACCCAAAACATTAAAGGTTATGTGGTATATGTAGGGCCAGAGGATGACTGTGTAAATTCATTAATAAAGAGATGAAAGGTGGATGAAGTCTTCTTCATGCTGTCCTTCAGAAAGGCAAGGCAGGAAATGGCACCTGGGCAGGAAAAGAGGGGTGTGAGCAAAGGACAAAGGGTGCAGCAAGGGACCCTGCTTTCCTCCAGCTCCTTCCTTACCTCCGGGTGCACAGACATGACTCACGCCAAGGTCTGCTTTGTTCTGCAAAGCCTTTCTCTCTCCTGCTTCTGTATGAGTGCTAAACCAATGCAAAACTAAACACAAAGCTAAAAAATCCGTTTTACTGGCATTTGGCATGCTGGAAGGCACAGTATTTCTGGAAACAGAAAACTTGTGTGCTGTGACTGGCTATTTGATGGAAAAATGCAAAGCTGAATAGCTTGCTATAAAATCCAAATAATCTATTTTCTCTGAAGCTCTGGCTTTCCAAGTAGTAAAGCAGTAACCAAATTTGGTTCCTCAGAGGGCTTGCATGGTCATTAGGTATTTAGTATTGAGTAAATATTAGCTTTCCTGGTCTGGTGGGTTTGTGGTACTGTGTGTGATTACTGTGTTTTATTAAGAGGCATCTTTAAACATCTGTGTGATAAATAACTGCAGCATTATGTCAACTTGTATCTGTCATGTGAGTTCAGACACAACCAGAAAGGCAGTATTTCTGCTATGGCAAATGCACATTTTGATAGTTTTTTCTTCCCCAGAGAAACAAGAAGACTTTTGTTCTCTGCAGCTCTGTGTTTATTGTCCTTCTGCTGCTTTACACTAGGGAATGAAAGTGGAGGGAGTGTTTTTAAAATTATTGTTGCTGTCTATTAATTTTTTTTTCACCTGCGCCTATTATTATCCAGAAATAGAAGTTATCACTTCTTGGGTATGAGCAGAGGGTACAAGAGAGCCATTAAGTGCTGTTGATATGAGGTGGCAGCAAGTGCAGCTGGGCTTGCTCAGGAACCAAAATTAAAACTGCTGAATGCATTACTAGACCTGAGATAAGTCACAAAGGAAAGCAGGGAAAAAGTCAATTAATAAATACAGTAGATGCAATATCTGGCAGAGAGCCTTCCCTTTTACATACCCACCCCCCATCATTCCCAGAGTATCCACTGAATATAAATTTAGAATCCCTGAATCTATTCATTGCCTGATTTTTGTGTGTGTAAGTTGATACTGAGGAAAAGTGGGAATGCTTCCATTTCCAGGTTTTGGATTGCTGGAGGAGGAAAGGAGGGGCATGGTTAGGCATTACTGCACATGAGAACCAAAACAGTTTGCTGAACCCAAGAGTCTTTCAATAGCATATGAGCCAACTAATCCTTTGTGGTTATAGCTTGTATTGATCTCATTAATGGACCTCTAACAATGAAACTTCCCAGCTGCAGATGGTTTACAGACAAGTGGAGAATACACAAAAGAGATTTACCTTGTTGACTGGGTTCTATTATATTCTAATGTACTACTATATATAAACATAGATGGATTTTTTTTTAATCCTGTAACCCTTGAACAACTAAACTGGACCTGACAAACTGGTAGAGGAAATTATTTGTCTGAGAATGCTCTTATTAGATTACTTCTGAATCATGAAAATATCCCAATAAAGATGAGAAACTTTTAAAATCTACATTTATGAGGAATGGCATAGTTAACTTTTATTTCAGTCTCATAAATATTCAGCATACTGTTTCAATAACATAATAATTAGACATGGAAAAGCATATGTTGAGAACAACTACAAGGAAAAAAAAAGCAGCAGGATTTTGTACTTCAACAAGCCTATATATAGAAAATGAGTCATTGCACCCACCTCTGAAAAGGAATGTGGCCACTTTCTAGAAGAGTATTGACCACTGTATGATAGTTCAGGGCAGGTAACAATATAAATGTATCCCAGGCCACAGCTACAATGTGGGGGCAAAGAGGTGTGCTGCTGTCCTCTGCCTGCAATGTTAAGGAAAGTTTGCCCTCTGCCAACAGAGCATGAGCTGCAACTTCTGCAGAAGTTTCCTTTCCATTGCCCTGCAACATCAAAAGCTTCCCAATCTAAAGCTCAAAGTAGACATGCATTTC
The DNA here is from genome assembly GCA_013397555.1 of Urocynchramus pylzowi. NCBI lineage: Eukaryota > Metazoa > Chordata > Aves > Passeriformes > Fringillidae > Urocynchramus > Urocynchramus pylzowi. The sequence goes on from VZRH01007627.1 coordinate 954,092, forward strand.
TTAAAACAAAAATCAGGAGATGAAAGAAATTGTTCTGCTGTTGTTGACTGCTTTGTCTCTGATTGCTAGGCCAAGATTTAATTTTGGATGCTGCACTGACTGCCATGTATTTTCTCTGAGTTGAAGTAAATTAGAAAGTAGAGAAAAAAGTTACCATTACAAACAGGTCAGATTTGCACCTTGTCATGCTTATGGAACCATTGAGTATGTTTTAGTATCTGTGCTTTTCTGGTCTAGGGTAGATTCACAACTCTTAATAGAAGAAGATAGACTGATAGCTTCAGAGTTAATGAGTGGATATGCTCTCCTGAATTCCTTATGGGAGAAGGTCCTAAAGAAGGCTATGGTTAATCCTTCAGCTGTGAAGAAAGCTGTGTTGGACCCCAAGGTGATTAGCTGCTGCCCTGGGTCCTCCCACTTTCACATGATCCTGTGTATATTGTAACTCAACAAACACATGGAAAAGTGTCACTAGGGCAGAACTGTGGGGCATTGAAGAGAAATTTAATGGGATGAAATGTGGCTGTGCTGTGGTGTGAGAGTGAGTGATGGTAGTTTATTTCAATCCCAGTCATGGATTTGTAAGGAAGATTTCTACCCAAGTGAATTATGTGAAATTATTTGCAAAGCTGACAGTTATTAGTAGCAGATCTAATTGGAACATCATGGGAGGACTGGAAATTTTTGCAGAAGAGGCTGAGTGGTTTTGTCAGTTGTATGTATGCCAGTGAAATTGCTGACAGTTTAGGGATCTGAGACTGCATATGCTTAAACAACAAATGAAGCCCTGCTAGCGTGGCTGTATTTCTGTGAACAGTTTGTGAACGCCTGGAGCTTCACCCCGTTTTACTTGTGAGGTTTTTTCTAGTAAATTTGTGTACTACTAGAAACAAATCAGCATTGTGCCTTGTGCTTAGTCCTGTCTGGAGTGCAGGTGCACAGTGCCAGTGATTTGGGCTCACCTGGGTCCTGGGGATTTTCCTGTTACTTTTTAATGCCAAGGGTGGACATGTGTGAGGAAGAGGTGACCCTGCAGAGGGGGACTGTGGAGGGCTAGGGAAGGCAAAACTGGAAACCCCTCAGCCTTCTGGATTGCAGGGTCCTGATGGGCTTTGTTCTGAATTTCATGGTTTTTTTAAAAAAGGCAAAGTTTGTTGTTTATATTGGGGAAAAAAGCCCAACCCTGACTGGAGAGAACACTGGGGGGGGTTTGGGTCTGAAGGAATGTGATTTTTGAAGCACAGGAAGGGCCTGGTTAACTTCCCTCACTGTGTCTGCTTATTTTCTGTGTAATGCTTGGTCTCCTGGGGGACATGAACCCCTCTGGTTCAGGGGGTTCCCCTCCTCTCTGGGCCAGGTCCAGGGGATGCAGTCCCCATAGTGCTGGTGAGGGGCACCTTCAGCCATCCCCATGTGTGTGGGATGGGGGAGGAAGCAGGCCAGCTCCTGGAGCTCTTCCTCACAACCCACACTCTCATTCCAGCAGATCTTAGAAACAACCTTTGACAGGCTTTTCTGTTTCTGTTTGGGATTTTCAGCCTGATTTTCCAAGCAAATCAGGCTGTGTGATCACACTGTCTGTGAATTCACCTCATTCCCTCAGCAGGATAGATTTAAACCAGCTTGCTGGGGGTGGTGGCCCAGTGGCCACTGCTGTGAACCAGCCCTGGACTGCCCTTCCTTGCTGGGGGCAGGGTAATGGGGTACCACAGTAAGAGCAGAAAGCGTGTAGGATGTGTAAATGTTTGACAATGTTTGACAATGCAGAAGAGGTCTCAAAAGTGACTGAGGCTCCCAGAAATTGCATAAAATAGCATCTGGGGAGAGGGAGGCAACCCACGTTCATGCCTGCTGAGGGTACAGGCAAAACTTGGGAGCAGAAGCAGCAGTTGGGTGGCCAGGGTGAAGGGGGTGGTGGCCCAGTGGCCACTGCTGTGAACCAGCCCTGGACTGCCCTTCCTTGCTGGGGGCAGGGTAATGGGGTACCACAGTAAGAGCAGAAAGCGTGTAGGATGTGTAAATCAGCCCCTCCTTGTGTACTGACTTTGGCTGTCTCCCTTCTTCAGCTGACATGCTAAGTGTCTGCACTCACTTGTGCTTTCCTTTTACACAGAGCTTCTGAGGAGTTGAGTTCACTGGAAAATCAGGGTTTGGCACTTAGGTCACCATGGGAGGCATGAGGGAAGGAGATGGTGAGGGCAGTGGGATTTGGAATCCTGCTCCACCACCTCAGGGCCTCTCCAGTCACAGTTTAATTCACATAACCAGAGCCTTTGAGGCAGGAAATGCATTGGAATGATGGAAAAGGCCACGATGCCAACTAGCCTGTAACCAGCCTCTGTGTTCAAGGGCTAAAAATCCTTCTTGGTGCAGTGAGGTCCCTGTGTCACCTCACTGCCCATTCCCTGCTGGCTGCAGGGTAAGGGCATGGCCATAGCCCGAGGACATGAAGCCAACTTCAGCTGAGCATTGGAGGAACGTGCCAGTGTTCTTGCTCTTAACCTGTTCCCATGACATCTGCTAGAAAATAAAGTGTTTTTCCCAGGGACATAAGACAGTCCTGTAAAAGCCCTGTTTGCAGCACAACTTCCAGTGGAGCCAGCATAAGCCTCTCCTGCACATTCCTGGTAAACTGGAAGTGCAGTTGCCATTTGTAGCGGTGCCCGTGGCTCCCTTGGCACCGTGGGAGTTTGTCCCTGTTGGTCTAGGTGCAGATGCATCCTCTGGGGGAGGGTGGATGAGTCCCAAAAATGCTGGGGAGACACAGAAGCAGGATGCAATTATGAGGTGGGACCCCGGGTTGCTCTGGGCTGCTCTGAGCACTGCAAAGCCACTTTGGTGCAGCTCTTTCTCCAGCATCACACTGCCTTGCACTGCATAAGTGACACGGGACTTCTCGTCCCACTTCTGTTCCCAGGGGAACATCCCTGACAGCCTGAGGGCGAGTGTCGTGACTTCAGAAGAGGGGGCAGCAGGGGGAAGCCAGGTTTGTAGGAGGTGCTTTCCAATTGCCACTTTCAGAAACCTTTAGCAGCTGATTTCCACCAAATTCTCTCCAAATCACAAAGACACTGCAATTGTTTGTGACCAAAGGGATGGAGGGCCATCCATGAACAGCTAGCAAAACCCACATTTTCAAAGTTGAGAAAATACTCCACTATGCAATATTTTACACCATGTGAGCCAGAGAGGAATATCTCTTCTTCAGCTTAAGTGTGGTTTTTTTGCAAAAATAAGCAATGTCTCATGAGTGAAGTGCATCACTGAAAATATATTCATCTAGGTTTTGTTTGTAGCTTCCCTTCTAATTCTTTTTCCTGATCTTCAGGAATATACTGAAAGCTTTCAGAAACAGTATTTATTTTTGAAATAAATAGTAAAATTGTTGTTAAAACAGTATCTTTACAACTAGTGACCATATGCATCTCCCAATTGTGTGGCTTGAAAATTAAGTTCTGGCTGTCAGAGCTGACAGATCTAGGGAAATGATGTTGTATTCTTCACTGTGCTTTTTTATACACAGTGTAAATATATTTATATAAATTTATATTGAAACTAAACCTTTTAGGACTTCTCTGATATTAGACATGTGTAAACTGCTTGGAAATCATTTGATGACAAAGCATTCATAAAAATTGTGTTATAAATTCAGTTTTTTCAGAAATACTGATAATTCTCTACTGATAGTAAACCTGGCTTTAGGTCTTCTAATAGTCTAGTATGAAGACCACCACAGTGCTGGTGATGTGATGCATATACCATGTATGCCTGTTCAAGGAAAGGTGACCTGGTCTAATTTTTGCCCTGGCAAGCTTTCTAGAGTAACTGCTGAGAGATGGCCTCAGTGGGTCCCACAGTGGTGTTTGTGGAGTCCAAGCCTAAGGTGTAGAAAAGAATTTTCAGCTTTCCCTCCTGAGGGGAAACTTTTATTAGCACAGATTTTAGGCTATGGAATGGCCTGGAAATGTTTATTGCAAGGTGTCATTCCTCACTGAATGGAACTGTATTTCTTTGTTAGGGCTTCTTTCTTTAATGTTAATTTCCCTTCAGAGTATCTGCAGTTGGTTTTTGTTTATTGTGTGGGAATTGTGGAAATTTTGTAGTTCAAGGAACTATAGTGTGAGGGCACTTCTTCAAGATAATATTGTACTAGAGATAATGTAAAGGTATAGGTGGGTAGCAGCCACTGGACTGGGCTTCTTGTTGAGTTTTGTTTCTCTCCTTTGATAGATATTCCATTTACTGCTTGGATAAATTTAATTTTTATTCTGCTGTTTCATAGGGTACATGCTTATAATTCCTTTTTTTTTTTCTAACCAACCCACAAGCTGAAGAGCTTCCCCAGACAGCTTTGCTAAGCATTTGGGTTTCAGGATAACTACAGGAATATGCAGAGCTGCTGATGGCAATGGAAGTACACTGAGCATCTGTTATGTTTGTAATAACTGTAGAATAGTACAGTAAAAATCCTGAGATGCAGCTTAAGTGATCCAAAATAAGATACAGATCTCAAGTCAGCCTGTAATTCAGGGTTTTTTCAGTTCATTGTGTTTCACAAGAATAGTCAGAAGAAAAGGAACATAAAGCAGGTTTACTCATAGCTTGATGTTCTATCTGCATACAAACGAAACATGTTAAACTTTGCACACAGTCTGTATTCATTACTGGGTTGTAGCTGTGTGGCTTTACAGAAGAGTATTTACAATAGATGGTTAGCATTAAACTTACCAAAGCCTCATTTATCTGGAACATGTTCTTCTTTCCACAAAAACAATCCTGAAGTTAAATTTCCCAAAATATTTTTGTTTGTATGCCTTACTAATTTCATAAGCAGCAAACTATTGGAGGGCTGCTTTTAACTGCTTGCTTAAAAATACCTCTGTATCAGCCTCCCAATCTCACAGCAATTCTTACTGAGCCAGTTTCACTCTATCACTAGATCATGTTTCTCCAACATTTTAATGTGTATAACTACTATAAATGTTATGGCAGACAGCGACTTCCTCCCATACTGGAGGTTTTTTTAGTTATAATTAGAAACATTTACTAGTCCTGGGCAGAGGAAAGATGATCTCTGAGTCCTACAGGGCATGCAGGCAGGAGCTGGTAGTGTAAGCTGTCACAGCTGTGACATGAAATAACACAACTCACACATGGAGTTCCAGTATCCGAACAGGAACAGGAAAAAAGCTTTATTTCTCAGACTTTAACATTTATAGAATTCCAAAAGTGACAGTGGATTGGAGGATGACATTGCCACCTTTCCGACCACACTGGTCAGACTAACAGTCCATCAAACTTCTCCTACAGAGAAGAATGCAAAACAATTATTATTCACATGAAAGTGCATGAGAAACTCCATTACAAGAATGTAAACATCAAAAAACTTAAAAAATCTCAAAAGAACAAGACAACAGTAAGCAGTATTGTTCTTTACTCAGATAGAAGAAGCCTTGCTTGTGGAAGATAATTTTATGGTAATAGTATAAAGTATAATGTCTGGCATAGATGTGCCTCTTCCTGTTGTAGGAACCTGCCCCTGAAAAAAAACACTTGTGATTTTTTATTTAAAAAAAAAAAAAAAAAAAAAAAAAAAAAAAAAAAAAGGAGAAAAATTTGTTTTCACTGGAGGGACATTTTTACCTTTACCATTTTACCCTTGGGAAGGGAAACAAACATTCATTTTTGAGTTCATTCACCGAAGACTTTGTCAGTAAATTTTGTTGTGCAGCACATAATAATAAGCAGCACATCCCTGCTGAGAGAGCCTTTCTGCTTAGCTGTTCTAAACACCCCCCAATGGCACAGGAACTTGTGGCTGCAGCCATCGTGCAAATTCTTTTCTTCACACCAGTGATGTCACTCCAGCAATGCTCAGGCAAAGGAAATGTTTCCCCAGCTCCAGCTGTTGATTAATTGCAAGGGTCTGTAAGCTGCTGGCAGCTAAGAGAAAGAGAGCTCTGGTCCAGTCCATGTCTAATGTGGGTCACATACATTATCCCGCATTGCAAGCAGGATTTTGCTTGTTTTTCAAGTGAAGTAGTTAACGTTCTAAGATGTGTCATTGTTGTCAAGAGCAGTGAATAGTGTTTGGGAGGGTTGGTTTAGCTGTGAAGGCTGTTTTCTCAGCCTAAAGAGCCAACTAGGAGGCTTTTCTGGGAGCAGTTCAGAGCACCCATAGCACAGCTTCAGGTTTGAATCACTGTCCAAAAAAAGCATATTCTTCTGAATCCTTTTGCAAAGTCAGTTCAGTTTTCTAAAAGAACCAGAAGTTGTGAGACTAGCAGCTACCTGCAGGTGGGCTTTGCTTTCTGCTGCTTTGTTCTTTTATTCCCTTCCCCACCAAGTATCAGCTCAGGTTTGTTCCTGAAGCCTTTGGGAATCAGAAACTTAATCTACCCCTGGAATGGACTCCAAGAAACTACACAGCTTCATTTTTCATGACTCACTCCCCTTTTTTGTGGCACAGCTGAATATCCCAAGATGTTCCTGAAAGCTGTTTTTTTTTAATTCATAAGCATTTTTAGTGAACGCAGGTCAACAAGTATTCCTGGGACATGTTCCCATCCTCAACTGTCCATATTTAGGGAAAAATTCCCTAAAGTCTGACCTTAATAAACCCTCTTGTCTGCAAATAGAGCCAACTACTTGTCTTTTACTCTGTAAATGTGATGAACGATTAATTGCTGTCTTTTTAAATATTGCTAAAATATATGAAGTTACTGCGGCCTCTCACATTCCTTCTTCTTAAACTAATCCAGATCTTTCACCCTCTGCTTCTAATTATTCACCAAAGCCTTCATTTTCTAGAGAGAATTGCAACATTTCACTTTCCCATTTTGCTGAGTGTTTAATGTTAATGGGAGATTCTTGAAGATGATTGGCAATGATTCACAGGTTTGTGTTTTTCTGATTAAATTCAGTATTGGGTTTCACCAGAACTGCAGGCTTGACTGCACTTACCCTGTCTTACATTTTTTAGCTGCTTCCTTCCTTATTCTTGTGTTTTTGACTGATTTTTAGAATTATGTGAAGTTTCTGGCCATAGCTAAGCTCTTTTAGATATGGAAACAATGAAAGCATGGATTACTTTCGTCTCTCTCAATAATTTATTCCTTCCTTCTGATACATTTGTAGAATATTCCCTTTTCTTCTTTCATGTCCCTCAGTACATGCATTGCTCTTGTGATGTAGGTTCTGACTGTGGGGCAAGGGAGGTTTGCTGTTATTTCACTTTCATACTGGGCCACAAGAAGTTGTTTCTGTGTTGGATTTTCAAAACTTGTGAATCTGAGTAGCTAATACCTTCTTGTCTACTGTTCTGCTTCTGTCCTGCTTCTATCCATTCCCTCTGGCAGCTTTTCAGTGTTTTCTTTCTGAAGCTAGTTCCCTGAATTTAGTGAAGTCTTTTTAAGTCCCATTACCCTCATTTCGTTGCTTTTATTCTTTGTCTGTACACTCATAAGTTTCAGTCACCTTTCCCTTCTGAACCCTGAGAAGTTTCTTCCCTGTAAACCAGAACTACATCAAAAACACCTCTATTGTAACTTCCTGCAGATTTGAAAAAGAGTTAGTCCCATTATAAGTGAGTCTCCTTTAAATAAATTGTCACGTGTTTGAGGTTCATATTATTTAAATGTAGATGTAGATCCCTAAAACCTTGGTGCCATCTTGGCAGTACTTCTGGGTGATCTAGGCAATGGTAAGTAACAGGTACCAGTAGGGCAGTTCATCTCATTAGAGGAAGAAATTTGGTTGGAGTTGGGACGGTCCAAGGGCAGGGACAGAAGAAGTGAAGAAAACAGTTTATGTGTCTCAAAGCTGCTTTTTCTGCTATGTCAGTTCAACAAAACATTTTCCCTCAATTTACAAGCCTTGTTTTATCATAGAGGATGGGCTTACTTCATCCCACCTCAGTAGAAGCCTGTTGTTTCTGGGCAGGTGGTAAGGAGGGGGAAGGCGTGGATGTAGCCACTGATCCTGTGGTGTACCCCTGCCACACCTGAGAAGGAAATTCCTAGTGGACATCATGGCCAATTCCATTTGAGGAATTGTTTAAAGCAAAATAGTTCATATAAATCACCAGAGTGAAAATCTGAACAAAGCAACTTCTGCCACTGTCCAGACTAGGAAAATGGCCAGTGTTTACCAACTGCTTTAGCTAAACTGTTTACCTAAAGTAGGAGCTAAGTGGTGTTTAAAACGTTAGCTAACACCTTTCCTGAACATGCCTCATCTGGTTTGTTTAGACAAGGCTGGCCAATACCTCCTTTCACTGGGAACGATTAGTCACAACCCAGAAAAACTGTTTGTCATGGATTTCTCAGGTTTGAGAGTGTGGAGACACAAACCTCAGCCCCACAAACTGGTCCATGGTCATTGCAGTTACCCTCTTAGTCTTTCCATGCCAGTTGTGTGGGTTTTGTTTAAGTACAAATTGTGTGTTTTCATTGCTGGTTTGCAGCTGGTCTGAAGGGAAAACATGAGAAGAGTGAAGTGCTCCTAAAACTTACTTTAGAAAAGGCTCCATTAACAAGTGACTTATTTACAATGATGGTTCTTCCAAGTCAGTGTCAGAAGTTGACTGAAATTTTCTCAAGTCAGTATCCACCTGTAATGAAGAACTCACCACCTTTTAGTCATCTCTTGCAGGATTTAAACTTTTAGTTGGCAACAGAACTGTAAATTTCAGTAGGAATGGGGAAAGTGGGAATGTTGTTTCCCTGGCCTGTACCTTCCCATCATACAGGGATGTGGATGTGTTTGTGGATTGTTGATGAGAATGTTTTAAAGATTTGCTGAACATCCCAAGTCATGTCAAATCCAAATGCCTCTCCTTAAATTTTCCCTGCAGCTGCCTCAGTAGGATTATGTCTCCTTTTCATCCATCTTTCAGCAAGTGTATTGTGCAAGAGCATGTAAATATCTGTACTGAGAGGGCAGCTTAAACTGTGCACATGGTACTGTTTAGGCAACTCAGACAGATGGTGTGACTGTAGTTACAATGAAAACAATTCCTTCAACATGGGTGGAGGAACGTTTCATGAGTCTTTGGCTGTGTGGAACCTCTTAGCGGGATCTGAGCCCGGGTGCAGAGTAATTCCTCAGCTCAGGGCTTTTGCTGGCAGAAAATTGCTTCATGCCATTCCAAGTAGCTTGAGTCCTGTAATAGTTCTCACTTCAGCAAAGGTGCAGGATGAAGGGGTAATGCTGGTTCAGCTGCTTTTTGTTCTGATCCTTCCTATTGTTTGGCTTCCAAGAAGCATTTTTGTTTACCCTTCTGTGAAAGAAAACATAAAACAATAGTGGGATTGGTTTTTCAGGGCTTCACATCCTCTGTTAGTCATTTACACTGCTGCAAAACACTTCCAGTGGTGCCAGACCCATCTTCTGCGTTCTCATTCCCACACACACAGGTGAGGTGGTTGGAGAAAACAGAAAAATAACCAAGAGCCCCTTTTGCAAATAAGAACCAGTGGCAAAGCTCACCAAATCAGACTCCCCATATGCAGTGGAATGTGTGTGTTCCATCCATCCATCCATCCATCCATCCATCCATCCATCCATCCATCCATCCATCCATCCATCCATCCATCCCTGACTCATTCCCTTGCACTGGCTCATTATTCACCATTTGGCTGCATTCCTTTTAAAACAGGGACTTGGCAATGTGGGAAAAAAACTGGGGTGAGAGGCAGCTGGGAGAAGGCACACCGGGGCGGGCAGGGCAGTAAATCTGTGCTCAGCCTTTTCCTTGAGAACTGTCCTCACCATTTGTCTTCCTCAGGCAGGGTGCCTTTGCTGCTCCCCCTACACCCTCAGCATGCAGAATCCCTCCTCCCCTTCCTGTCTTGGCCATGCAGGAGCACCATTCCCTGTCCCCTCAGCTGCTTTTTGCTGGAGCTCCAGGGGGACTGGGATGCAGAGCCATGTGTGACAGACACAGGCGAGCAGCTGTTCCGAGGGACGGATGGGCCATTTAGTGCTAGTACAAAGGGTCAATTAGATAAGGGCAATAAAGATAATTCCTGTAATATGGGGCTTGGTGATTTGGAGTGGGGGAGACAGCAAGAAGAATTATGCAGCCACTAGTAATCTGGGTTGGTTTGGGTTTTTTAACCTTGCCCCAGAGAGATCACAATTTCAAGCAGACAGGTGTTACCACCTTCAGATATTAAAGACATGCTTAATCTCTATGGAGACATTTGCTTCACCTAATGAAATGTGCTGCAGCAATCAATTTTATTCTGCACCTATTGATCATGTCTGTTTTAGGGAGACAAATACAAGACAACCTTAATTAAGAGGATCTATCTCTTCTTTTAGCAGCGCTTTCCGGCAGGAAGCTTTCGCATCTCATGTTGTACTTTTCAATAGAAAGTATCTCTTCTATTTGTATCAAGATGAAATGGAAATCAAAAGCTTTCATTTCTATACCCTACACTGATGTTATAGGAACAAAGTAGTTTGTCTTTTTAAAGTGCCTAATTCAATTTATTCAGATTTATTGTACCACAGGAATTTGAAAATCAATAACTTTAGCTGCCAGGTGCGCTCTTTATATATATATATATATATATATATATGTTTTTAAGGTTGTGAATGTGGATGACATCTGTCTTTTCTAAATTGAGCAGCTTCGTTGTAAATAAATAAAAAGCATAGGATTATTTTTTCTTTAGCATTTATGTTTGAGGATATTCTGCTTTAGAATCTTTCCTTCTCTTCCTGGCCATATTTCACACACAATACATGCTGTTTGCAAACTAGTTTGCCTTTAGCAGAGTCCTCAAAGAGAGGAGCTCCAGGCAATCCAACAGGTATTGTGAATGTTGTAGAGGGACATCTAACTCAACAGCTGCCCTATATATTAAATGAGATAGTGGTGCCACTGATGTAGAACATGCTCCTTTTGTGTCTGACGTCTAAATGTCACTTAAAATACTGTGGTGAGGTTTCTGAGAGAGTAAGCTCTGGACACAGATTCTAGAAAGCGTTTGCAGTCAAATCTGTGAAGTGTTTGTGGCTGGTATCTGGCAGTGTTGCGTGGAGCTGGCTTGTTCAGCCAATACTGAGCAGTTTTTTGCAGGAAAGAGGGAAAAGATGGTAGTGTGATGGCTTTGTAGCAGGAATAGTGTTCTGCATCATTTCCCTGCCAAAGAAAAGCACTCCTGAGTGGAGGAATGTTTTCTCTGCTCACAAGGCAGCTGTGGAAAATGCACACAGGAATTATATTTAAGGAAATATTTGCTTTTGTGAGGGTAATAGCATAAAAACAGTTAAGCAGTGGCATTAGATAGCTCACGGTAACTCATCATGGTAGTGATCGAGCAATGAGCGCACCAAACTCTGTCAGCAGAGAGCAGTTGTAGTGCTCAGCATGTGCTGTGTTTCTCACCATCCCAAAGCACACATCATCCTCCTCAGGAGTGAGGCCTATTCCACTGCACAGCACAATAAGTTTGGGCACAGTGAAGTGTCCAAGCAAAGTGTTGGATGGCAAAACTGGGAAGGCTGCAAGAGGAACTTTGCTCTTCATCCCCTGAACCTCCAGGTGTAAATCAAGGAACACTTTCTGGTCTTGTCTGACAGCTCAGCATTAATAGGTTTCCTGATTCCCTTGTTTCAAACTGGTTTAAGCTGGGTGCAGCATAGAAATCTCTGGCACATGGTGCAGAATATCAGTAGGGTTAACTGGTCCTGCCTGCGTTAGGGATGCTGAAGATGTAGCAGTCACTCTGTGCCTCGAAGTCTCTGGGATCCAGTGAGTCTCTGTGTGGGTGTTAATCCCAGAATGGTTTTGTAATAGCAATTCATTCACCCAAGTTCTCTTCGTTGAAAACTCCTCTTTGTGCCTCAGCCCACCATGTCCCATCATGCAGAGAACATTAGGTCTCATAGTGAAATTTCTTCTTCCATTCTTTAAAAGTTTTGCTGCAGGTAATTCTCAGGTCAGGGTCAAAAAGACTTTTTTACTTCTGAACTCAAGTTAGCCAAAGTAGTTTCCTTTTATGGGAAAGCTATGTATGGCAGCTGGGGGAAAATGGAAGTTTAGTGAGTTGCTCTAAACAAAGGGAATAATTTGATTCTTCAGTCTTTTAGTCCCCACCTTTTGTGAAGCTGATAACTCTGTTTTTAGAGAATAGTGCTTGAAATAATTACATGAAAAAAGTATCTACTCAAAGTAGTTATTGAAGTGGTTTTACTGAATTGACACTGAGAATTTCTTGGTGAACAATGATGGACTTACATAAGCTCATCTTTATTTACATAAAGTTCAATAAAATAAGCTATTTAAATCTATGGATATTTTCTTCCTCCTCCTCCTTTCTAGGATATAAATTTGATTTCATTTGACTTTCTTAGACATTTTTTGCCCCTATAAGGAAGTTCAGCATCTCACAGCAGTATGCTTTGCTTTGTTTTAGTTCTCTGCTGGGTCTCTGAGTGAAGTGTGGTGTTCTTTAGATGCTACTCAAGAATTCAACACTCTAGTTTGTTTATTTGTAGGAAAACAGTTGTTGCTGGACATCTGCTGCATGTGGTATTTCATGCTGGAGTTAATACTGTTGCACTGCTCAGCCTGAATTAGTAATAAGTACAGTTTGACTTATATGACTTTGAGAGATGGGACTTATCCAGGGCCTTACTGAGAGTGGGATGAAACATTATGTGAAGATGGATTTCTGAGTCGTGCTATGATGGATGTTGTGCAGCCAGCATGAAACCACTGCACTTCAGAGCTCTAGCCTTTCTTATTGTTATTTTTCTACTCAGACACTTGCTTCTCACAAAAAACAAACTTTAATGATTCATTAATTTAATGATTCAGCCAGCCCCCGTTGGTTCAATTTAGCCTGCACAGATTAAAAATGGTCGTTCTGTTGGTCTTGGACAGACAGACTGCGGAGAAATGAGCTCTCCAGGATGATTAGCTTGAGAGAAGGGGACTCTCCAGGGCTTTTCTAATGAACTGAGAGCTCTTTTAGGGGCCTGCTGGTAAGATAGGAGTGCCTTCTGCTTTTCTGTCTCCTTCCTCCATCTTCCTGCTCATCACTGCAATACAAGTAAACCAAGCAAAAAGCCATGATTCATGCATAAAACGCTTTAGAACAATGTATTTTACAGCTGAAGACAGTGTTTTCTGTCCTTTCAGATACTGATGCTTAGATCGTTTTCTGTCTGGCATTTTTCTGTTTTAAAGCTTGTCAGTCATACTAGTATTTAATGACTTCTCAAAGGCCAGTTAATATCTACAGGACTTTGTGGGGTATTTTTGTCCCAAGTATCTCTTTTCCAACCTTGACAGTGGATAGGGTTTCTTTCTCTCTGAGGTCATTTAAATATGAGACCAATTTATCCAACAACAGATTGAAAAATGGGAGTTGTAGCCCATGTTGAATATTTATTATTAAAATGTATAATTGGAAATGTTAGATCTGCTTAAGTACCAGGTTGTATTCAATCTGCCTAAATTTCCACTGGAATTTCCCTCAGAGATGGTTCAATCCCTCCTCTCTGCTGTCCTGTGAGTGGTTGAGCTGCCGCAGCCTTTTCCAACAGCTTCAACCAATGGCACCAAGTTGAGTGTGTGTGACTGCATTTCAGAGAGCTGCAATTCCTGTACTGGTATCTCTGTAAAGCCTGGGGGATTAAGGCACTCTGCTGTTGTGAAATGTTTTCTTGGTTTTATTACTGCAGCGATAACATCTCACATTGCTTTTTCAGTGGCAGTATTGCACCCAAGAGGGCAACGGTTCATGCATTAGGACTACTACAAATTAACACTACTTTTCCCTTTCTCTATAAAGTGAGGAAGTAGCATCCCTTTTTAATAAACAGATGAATTTGAGGCAGAATTAAAATTCCTTTTGAAAGACAGAAAAGCTATCGCAGTGAGGTTTTAAGAACTCAATAAGGCAGTTTGTCATTGTGCATTCCACAGGATGGAAACCCTCTTTTTAAATTAATGAGGCTAGTTAAAATAATATTCACCCATACACAGCCTCAGGTATCAAGGGCTCACTGGTAGTTCCAGCAAGGTAACATTTGCTTACTACATGGAGGCAGCAGGCTTGGCTTCCAAAGACTCTTTTCATTTCAAGGTGGGAATCTGCTGCGTGGTAGAAATGGAGGGGGAAAGGATTTTTCTTCTTACGTAGAATCTTTTTGCAGTTTGCTTGCATTGCACAGCATAAGTCAAGTGGAAATTCATAGGAAGAGTATGTTTTGAATGCAGCTGAGTATCCCATATTGAAATAAGTGGTGAGGATTTAATAATTTTGAGGTTGGTGGCTAAACATGTTATAACACCACTTAGTATGCAAGTATACAAAGTAGAATTGACTAAATCATTTGACATACGAACTCTGCTTACGATGGAAATGTTGTTACAACTTCAGCTTCTTAAGTTTCTGTTTAATGGTTAAATAATATGAGCAACATTTGATTGTGAAAATGTTGCATTGATTTTAAACCACAGGTTTACTTAAATGGTATTGATTCAGTTGTCTTTTTAGGAAACTTAGCAGAAAGACTTTCTTCTTTGAGGAAAAACACCAGTTAGTGGGCATTTTCAGGGCATCTCCATGGCATTGTTTCTGAAAACAAAGCGTAAAAAGGAGCATATGGTATTACATCTGCAGAGTGTTTGACAGTAACCAGTCCTGGGTGTTTCAGAGGTCAATTTACAGAACTCAGAAGAAAGCAGTTACTCTGCCTAAGGAAGTTACTCTTCTGAAAGCCAATAGCTTTGAGGTTAACATAAACTCTAAAGTGTTGTACACGTAACTCCTTCACCACTTGCCGTTTCTGAACTTCATTTCCGGATTTTCTATGATCAATGGTCCAGAGATGAGTCCAATTTTTCCTCAAACCTTGATCAGACTTTGGCTTCATTAGCATCATTAATATTTTTCAAGCTTTACTAAGGACCTAGGAAACTTTTGAATTACCCTTTGGACTTTAGTTATGAAAGAGAAATGATTCTGATATCCATTCTGCAGGTATTTTGTGACAGCACATACTTCTGTCAGTCACTTTCTTACTTCAGGCATGAAGGTCCCGTCTCCCACGTAATTTTGTGAGAACACCTTTTCCTACCATACCCTTGATCCTTGTCATTTGTTTATAAATACTGGCAAGTTCTTTTTTCTTTTTTTAATGGAGGGAATACTTCAGCACACAGTCTTGTAGATGAGAGTGAACCATTGGTTTAAACAAGTCTTTCCTACAGCTTCATGGAAAGGGAATACTTATCATTTGGAAGATGGATGGGTTCCCTTTTCCATAGCTCTGTTCTTAAGACCTGCTGATATAAAATTCTCATTTTAGATATTCAGTGATTAAATATGAAGATCTCTGTGAAGCAGAGTCCCATCAGAACCCAAATTGCAATACTTAGATTGCTTTAAGCAGATAAATGATTTCTGTCCTATAAAGACTTCAGTGTCTGAAGAGATTAAATTGTAGCAGTGAACAAAACCCATTTAAAAATAATGTGACTAGGAAGATGAGCAATTTTTTTCATTATAATGTGAAACTGGACATGAAAACCAGCCTGAACATTTAAACCAATAGAGTCATTCTTACTTTGCATGTGTTTTATTGTTTCACATTTGTTATGTTTGTGTCATTGACTTTTGTAGTAACTCCATAATATGAGCAAATTGTCACCAATGAAGCAGATGGAATGAAACTCCTTTGATATAATATAATTAAGAAAATAAGCACATTGTAGGAAGAAACTAGTATGTTGCTCTCTCTCTCATCCAGCAGGAACTCGTCATCCATGCCAACCTCTTTTGGCAAAGCATGAGGGTGCTTTTTCTCCTCTTAAGCAAAAGACTGTTCTGTTTGGTTTTTCTTTTGATTTTGTGTTAAAAAGTCTTATGTAGATGATGATGTTCATAATTACTGCTATCTCACTGAAATGGGTAAAAGTTTTGGCCTCATTGGGAACACTGCTGAATCCCTTCATTATACAAGCAAGAGTGCATTTTCCTCTTAATTAGAACATAAGTGTTTCTAATAAATAAAATAATTTCAGTATTTATTCAATGTTTCATTCTCCTAGCATAAGCCAACTGAGATGTATAATCCTTAGACATGTTAATTGACACACTGTATTTATTAAGAAACTGTGTCATTTAAAAAGTCATGCTCGTAAGATAATAATTAAAAAAAGCAAGATGGAAGGCTTAAGTGTCATTTTTGACCTGTCTCAATTATTATGTAGCATCTCTGGAGTTTGAGATTTCCCAGCTTCCCCAGGCAATCTGTTTCACTGCTTAATTATCTTCACATTTAGAAAGTTGTGTTTGTTCCTTAAAAAAAGAGAAGAAAACTAATGATGATAATCTGCCTTTTTTTTTTTTTTTTTTTTTTCTCGCTATTAAGTTCTTGTCCTGGCTAACAGTGAAGAACATGAAGAACAGAACAGATTATTTTCCTTGTTTTTGCAGTAGCCTTTAATATATTAAAATGTCAGTCTTGCAACTGCTCTACTTCTTACGGTATTACTTTAATCATCTGTGTTCTCCTGTTGGGGGAGAATGGCAGCAGTGCTGTCTGTGTCATGCAGACCAGGTTCCTATTTATATACCAGTACCAGAGTTTCTGTTGGGTTTTTTTAAAATATTTGACTTAATTTCATATCATGTGATGAAATATATGTCAACTGCATCATGTAGTTTACAAAAAAGAGGTGAAGATGTTGGATTATGGTATATAAAGGGGGAGTGAGTATTTTTGTAATTTAAATGCTGTTTTCCTAACATTACGGTTTTGCTGTAGTTCTTACAGGGAACATTGGTAAATGTTCATCTTGTCTATTTCACAGAATCACAGACTGGGTAAGGTTTGAAGAGACAGCTGGAGATCATCTAATCCAACCTCCCTGCTCAAGCAGGATCCTCTGGAGCATGTGACTCTGGATGGTATCCAGATAGCTTTGGAGTATCTCCAGGGAAGGAGAGTCTTAATGATAGTTGCTTGTGGCCACTGAGATAAATCAAAGAAACTGCTCAGATCTTTGCAAATGGTTGATTTATCTTGTTTTCAGGAAAAAATCCTTTAAAAATACAATACTTAACAGGTCTTGTTCAAAGCTAATCAGATGAGGTTGAAATTAGAGTGGGGACAATGGAGAAATAAAGAGCTGGAATAGAAGAAAGCTAGTAGAAATTGTAGCAACTATGTTTTTTACCATTTATGTTGTGTTTTATTGGTTTTGAATTGATTCACGTTAAT
Organism: Urocynchramus pylzowi; assembly: GCA_013397555.1. NCBI lineage: Eukaryota > Metazoa > Chordata > Aves > Passeriformes > Fringillidae > Urocynchramus > Urocynchramus pylzowi. Next base: position 971,342 of record VZRH01007627.1, read on the forward strand.
AACTACAAATTACTGTCTCACAGGGTCTCGTAGTATTGTGGTTTTCTTTATTCTTAATGTGGTGAAATGATTCTTTCAGCAATGATCTCTGGATTGTTTCCAGCATAATTCTGGATCTTGATTTTGTTGAGCATCAGAACATTTTTGCAATATCATTAGTATAATGGCATCTCAGTATTCCTCATGTTCTTGAGATGTGTTCAGTTGGAATATAAAAATGCAGAAGGCACCACAGCCTGAGATGATTGACTTAGAGAGAATGATAGAAATTTAAAGAGATGACTAAAACTGGCTATCAGTGCTGCCACTGAAGACATGAGGAAACATAATTTCCATCTTTCCAACAACTTGCACCTTTGTCTCTATTGTCCTTGCAGCCTACAACGCTAAGGAATTCAGTGCAAAGACACCTGAGCTGGCTGGCTGCACTCAGGTTGAATGTCACTGACTAAAGACCTCCTTAAATCAGCATTAGTGCAACCTAATAAACTCACCTTAAACTAGAGTTAATAAGACTTAGATGGCTTTGAACTATGCCATGCCAGACATATTGCCTTGGGCCAGCAATAACTCATGTCTCTTTGCACTGTCGTGTTGTCATGTAAACTTGTCCACTGCCTCACAGATGTCCTAAAAGATGAACAACTTAAGGTTTCTGTGTATGGCCATAAATTGAATATAACCCCCATAAATTTTTATTTGATGGCAAATCTAAAGGAGATAAAGGACTGCTTAAAAGCTGTGAAAAGAGAAGCTCTTGGTAGAGTTTGGCAGTGTTGTTTAACTAATGCAATCTTGAACCTAGGGGACACAAGATGTCTTCAGGTAGACCAGCATTCCAGGCCCATGTGCAGGAACTCCATCTCTCCTAAGGGAATTTGAATGGCTAGCACTCTGTTCTTTCACAGTTAATCTTCTTTTGTGACTCCCTAAGCATTTTCACTCTGAAAGGTGTCAAACCCACAGTACTTCAGTTTCAGGTAGAAAAACTGTATAGAAAATTAGATTAGGAATAAAACAGAGAAATAAATGAGAAAATTCTGACTAATGAAGTTCATGCTTATTATCTTAATATTTGCAAACAGTGCTTCTGTATTAGACCTTACTAACAGTTTACCATAATGCAAATGTTCGTCTTAATCTAAAAAATGCAAGAGAAGGAAAGCATAGATAGTTATAACAAATGCATAATTTTTAAAAATATTGTAGGCTTCAAATTTCCCATTAGGATATTTCTTTACAATTTAATTTATTCCTTCTCCTATAAGAAATCCCTCAGAATAAAACTACTTCAGCACCTCTAATTTAATATTTGTTTCCTAGTGAAAAATTCTGCAAATTGGTGTTCAGATTGATAGTCATGCAGATCTCATGATCTAAACTTAAAGCAAATGTAAAAGGTTTTATCTTCTTCAGTGCATTTTGGACCACAGATGACACGAAGAGGATGGAAATAGAACAAATTATATAGATATAATTGATTAAACAATAATTCTGTATTACAACCAGAACTCAAATGGAATTGGGCATGTGTTAAAGCTTCATAGAATTGCTTAGTTTCAGAGTTATGGCCAAATGATGATCTGTACTATGTACTGGTGAATTAGTCAAAGAAATGGGTGTTTGGATCATCTTTCACCCGAGACCATAAGTCTTACCATGATCTGAACCTCTCAAGGAACAGCTGCAGGACTGAAGGCTGCCATGGTCTCTTGTGCAGCTCTGGGATGTGTGCAGAGCACACTGTGGTTAAGGACCAGGCTCAGAAGCTGAAGTAATGTATCATACTGTCACTTTGAAAGGGAAGGGCTTTCAGAGCCCAGCAACCCAGGGCAATATGAAATGCCTTACCACTTTAGCAGCAAAAAAAAAAAGCAGACAGAGACCCACTGTCCTTACTGATGTACCCAGCTCTGAAATGAAAAGCTTCAGGGCATGACTGAAGATTTATTGGAGAAAAAATCCAAATCTACTAACATGCGTGAATTTAAAAGAGATGAGAGAAATAACCAGGCTGAAAAATGTGTGCCATCCTCAGAAGGAATAGCAGCTGTTGTTTGGATTGTAGTGAGAATTTCAAGGAGGTGTTTGCTTTCATCCCTGCTGCTATCTTGTGAAGTGGTGTGAGACAGAGAAGTGACCAGGAGATGATGGAGGACAAACAGGGCTGGCCCACCCAAAGCCAACACTTGGGAATAAAGAGGGTATTAAAGGAGTTTTCTAAGTTTCTCATATTGTCTTGAAATAGCATGTTGGAGAATGTGGTTTCCCTGGCATGGGAGAGAAGGGAAAACTGCTCTGTAACTTATCCTAGGTTTTTGTTCCCAGATCAGCCTAATGCCTGAAGTCACTGCCCAAAAGAATTGTGGAAAGTTCTGCAGGATTTATTTTTCAGTGAAGAAATACTTCTCTGTGTTTTAGCTCCTCACCAAATACTCATCCATCTTAGCACCCCATTCATCCCCAGCTCCTCTCATAGGATTTCTTTACCAGGGAATAGAGGAATTCAAAGGCCTGTACATCCTTTATGTTTTAGATATGTCCAGCTACTGGGAAGCTGAGTGGAGCTGTCATCACCTAGCTGGTCCTGGTGCCAAAGGGCACAAAGTTTCCTTAAATGTTGGATTACAAACATCATTGTTCTCTATTTTTCCGAAGCCAATAATTGTATTACATGTGGGGAGTCCCCTAGGTCACAATATGCTGGTAAAATTACTCACTAACATTGTTATCCTCTTTGCTGAGTTGCTGCAGCTTCTAATGGTAGCATTAGTTTGAGCATCCTGCCAAGAAACAGCGAGTTTAGGAATACTTCCTTTTATACAAAGTCCAGCATTTCATGTTGTGATGCATGGACACTATGAATATATTTGGGAAAATGTGATGAAGCATAGGGAGTAGTTCAATATGGCAGGGAACTGTAGAGGTTAATGAAGGTTAAGGAAGACTAGGGCAAAATGAGATGAATGGACATAATGGTATATGAAATACATTTTTGTCACATAACAAAGAGTAAAAAGACTGATTTGTGCATGTTGGGGAATTTTAAATTAAAAGCCATTGCTCATGGGTGGAAAAATATTTTTAGGAAAAAAATTATTTATTTCTGGAGCTTCCACTGTGGGAAGCTGAATGAGCATGTCAGCTCATTGTATCGTGGTGATCTAACAGAACATATGTCAGAAGAGAACAGCAAATAGTACTTTCCTTTACTATTTGTAGGCATTTTCTGTCACTAATCCCATCCTAGTAATGCTGCATCCTTGGCAGAAAAGTAATGAGGTCTGAACAAAATGATGCCTACCCAAGGTTTGGAACATATCCACCTATAACTTCTCCCTTTTTTCTTTATGGAGAAGAACTTCTCTGATTCAGACCATGAATTATGGTGAGTGATGTAGGTTAGGAAGAAGCTTCCTTCTGTGTGCAGTTTATCATCTAATTTTACTCTGAACAGTTTCCTGCTCTTCTACTTTATCTGTTACCATGCATGATCAATTACTGGATAATTACCTGTTCCATGATTAAACCCCGGTCAGACTTGCATTGATTTTTGTATTGATTATATATGCTTATATTGCAGGTTGTTTTATATCTGATACAACAAAAAATCAAACTGACATCGGTGATCAGTTCTGTTTAGGCTTTAGGTCCCAACTGGGACAAACTTGAGTATTGAGGAGTAAACTAAACAGGGAAAGATTAAAAAATGGATGCTGTTTGTTCCATATTCTTGAAGCAAGAGTAAAAAAACCACAAATTTTTCAATCAATGCTGCAAATTCCTTTGGCAATAAAGGTATGTGTATGTCATTGTAGATATTGAAGATCCTAAGAATTTTAGAGAGAGAAGCTGGGAAAGATATCAAAGACAATTAAAATAACTTGGTAATGAAATGACACTGATTTGTAGTGAGAGTTTGTAGATAAATTGAAAAGGTAACAGCAGAGAATGGGCATAAGAATAGCTGATATTGTGAAACAATTTAATCTCCACAAATTTGTTTGTTTGTTTGTGCTGGGGGGACTGAGATGACCACTAACTGGTTCCTTACAGACCTTAATTTCTGTTACACTGTAAGGGTGCAGTGAGGGATCAGGACCTTGCTGTGGTGAGCACTGTGCAAACTCCTAACAAGAGATCTCCATGCAGGCCATTCACTTAAGATCTGGATTTTATGATCCTTGTGGGTCCCTTCTAACTCAGAATGTTCTGTAACTTCTGTCAGAGATGTTTTCTAGCCTTGCTGTGAGGGATCAAGACCTTGCTGTGGTGAGCACTGTGCAAACTCCTAACAAGAGATCTCCATGCAAGCCATTCACTTAAGATCTGGATTTGATGATCCTTGTGGGTCCCTTCTAACTCAGAATATTCTGTAACTTCTGTCAGAGATGTTTTCTAGCCCATAGGAATGTAAGGGATGACTAGTAAGTAGCATTAATACTCTATTTGTTTTCATATTCTGAACCACTGAATTCATCTTAGTGTCACATTTTTCCAGTTTCAGAATTTTATTGTAAACTCATAAAGCTGAGAGTTGTGCAGCAAAACTGAGCGTATGGGTTATTTCCATTAAAATCTGTGGAAATAAGAATTAGTTTATGAGCTCTTCAAGTTCATTTTGTATCACCCCGTATTCTATAGATTTGAACTTGGGCAAAGCAGAAAGAACTTTAACTTTTTCATGTGTCAGCCCTTTTGTTTGTGCCGTGTTTAATTCAAGATATGGATTACCTGAAACTCCCCTGGACTGCAGGGTTCCAGCAGGAACTGCCCCAGATGACTTCACATGGAAAAATAAGATTAGGTACAAATAACATGGAGTTCCTTCCTGACATTTGTATGCAAACTTCACTTGGTAACTACCAGTGAAATCCATCCAAGCTTGCATTGCATAGGACAGAGCAGAATCTCTCAGAAAAGTACTACCAAGTGCTGTGGAAATCAGCCCTGGTTTTCCCCAGATGTAATAGAAAACAGGGTTCCTTGAGGAGACATGAAACTTGGAGTAGCTTAGTGAGCTTAGTCTGTTTTTAAAGACTCCTTGCAGCCCTTCAGCATAACATAGCCCCTTCTCACATGCATTTTTCCTTGAGGAGTGGCAGTGAAAAAGGCATGTCCAATTTCCACTTTTATAGAAATATAGCTCATCTTGTCATGATGCTTTGCCATCTAGTTATATTTTTTCATCCTTTGAAAGCAAGGCATGTTGCTTTCTTGCTTTACTTGCTGGTTTTCTATGTAGGTAGCCTTTTTTTCTTTCCTTACACAGGTTTGCACTGCACTTCTCTCTCCTGACTCTTAAGGGCAGTCTGCCATCCTTCCTCTTTGGTATTGATGTCTTCCATAGGTCATGAAAGTTTTAATTTCATGTGCTTTATGCTACTTGTGAAGCTGCCCAATTTATCTGGGACAAGTCTCTTTTTGATACTCGGTGTTTTTTAAACTTCATCCATATATTGGTAGTGTTTGATTCAAATATTTGCTTCTACCTTTTTTCCAGCCTGCCTCAGCTCTAATATTTCATTAAGTTGTTGCTTCAGTTTTGGGGGGGATGGATTTATGTGGAATAAATATTGACAATATTTTGACAGGTTGGCATATTACACTTCTTGTGTAAACATGATTATAATAATCTGTGGCCTGTTTTAAACCAGTGTTTGAAGCTTAAGGATTGCAGATGAAAGTGAGTCATGGTGGTCTATTGTATGTAAACATAATAGAAGTTTGATTGATTTCCAAGATCAGTTAGGATTACTTGATTGGAAAGGGTTGCTATGGGAAAGGGAAGGCAATAACAAAAGTGAGCAGCTCGTTTCAGCCCCTGATGGCAATCACACGTTCTCATCACACCAACAGGACCATGGTCACTGGGGTATTTTTAAACCTTACCTTAGTCCTGCATAGCATAAACATTTGCTGGAGTTCTGCCTCAGTGGAGCAAGAAGCAAAATTTGCTGGAGAAAAAGGAGCATGGGGCAGGGTCACAGCAGCTATTCCTTGGCACACCACAGCTGAGCTGGCTGGCTGGCTGTGCCTCCCAGCCTACCAGTCCACTCTTCTTTTTCCTTTCAGATGAATGATCTCTGGGGCAGCCAGGTTTCTGTGATCTCTCAGCAGGGGATGTGTGGCATTATGTGTGTGAGGTTTTATGCTTGCTTTGGAAAATGCTGGCTTCACATGCCTTCTCTCTCATTTTGGCCAAGTCCCTAGATTAGAAATGTGTTCAGTAAATATTTAGTTCCAGATATGCTGCCAAAAGATTCCATGCTCTCTGACTGCTTCAAGGTTTGTTAGTGTGAATAAGTTTTTATTATTTCTTAGAGCTGACCCTGCAGAAGCAGAAAAAATGGATCTGAGCAATAATCAAAAACACGAGGTGAACCACCAGCCAGTGAAGTTGTAACTGACTACAGTGAGTTGTAACTACAATACAAGGATACCAGCTGTACCCTGTTATTTCCTAGGAACAAGCTGATGTTTGTGGTGGAGCTGTGAGCACTATCTCACCTGTCCCTGGTCAGCGTTTCTGCCTCTTGGTTCAGTTCTTGTTGGCTTGCAGAACACGAGGTTCTGAGGTGTTACAAACTGGCTTTCTTCATCACACTGTGTCATGTAACTACCCACCTAATTGCAGTAATCCTGTTCTTTTTTTTGCCTGCCTGAGCATATTTGCAGAGATAAAAATAGAGCAAGGGAAGAATAGCAGCTGCCAAGGCTGGGTTTGAGTTAAAGACCACCTAGGAATGGATTAAAGGTGAATTAACTGTTTTGCCTCAGGACAATACTGCTGAACGACAGGGGAGAGGGAAAGAAGAGGTGAAAGGAGCATTGCTAAGGAAGAGATATGGAGAAGTGATGATGTAATTGACATATTTAAATACAAGCAAGTTTTAAGCATGCTGAAGTGGAGATAGGGAGAAAAATGAGTAAAGAAATTGTAACAGGCAAATTGTAGTACACTGAATTACAGGGAGTTTTAAGGAATGCTTTATTTTGGAGAGGATGCCATGGTCTGAAGGATAGCAAATACAGATGTATATCTGAGAAGAGACATTCATCTGAGTGAACTTTTAGGGTGGTTTTCTGGGTGATCTCTGTTGTGATGTTTATTGCCAAAGAGAAACCTTGGCCTTAAACCCTGTTTTACAGTTGCACACTCCTTCTTAGAGGTAGGGTCTTATAAGTTGATAGGTGTTAAATCATCACATAGGTTTAATTTCAGCTCCATGCTTAGCCTTCACCAGTTGGAAATGACAGAAAAGGAGAAAGACCACAGTGCATGAGTCAGTCTGAGAGTGACTAAGCTGCTGCTGGTGCAGCCGTGACAGACAAGTACAACCCTGGGATGCATTCAGTGAAGTGCTCCCTATCCAAGGGGGGATTAGCAGCTCTGTCTCACTGAATGAGACCCTGTGGAGTTGGGGATACTGCATACAGGTTTGGTTAGCCAGGCTTGGGAATTAATTTCCTGAAATTAGATGTATGGGAGAAGAAGGGGTTAGTAAAGAATGGAGAGTTGCTCTCTCACACAGAGAAATTAAAAGGAAGTAGCTTCTCCTTAATTACAAAAAAAGTAACACTGACTATTTTAAAATATAGTTGTTTACCCTGCTTCATGTATAAAAGAGACAACTAAGAGTAGGAGAAGACTGAGTTAAACCAGAGGAGAGTATTCAAACAAAAAAATGTGTGGCTGCGAGTTAATTCGAGCTGAATATTGTTGTTTCTGTGCCTTCAAACAATATTATTTTAGGATAGCCTATGCTGGCCCTTCCTCAAATATCTGCCCTTCAGCTAATGTTCTTTGGTCCTTTAGTCACAAACAGAAATTTATATCCAAGTTGTCACAGTTGCACACAGCTGGCCAGCAGCTGGAATCTGAAGAAAATTAGCAGAGATTAGATTTGTATAGAGCACACATTACAATGCATTTCCAGCTGCTTCTTCCTTGTACATATTCACTACACAAACAAATCCATCATCTGTCAGCATCATGGCAGCATGCTTGCTTGCACGTGTACTCAGCGTGTTTAGGACTACTGCAGTTTTGGGGCAATCTTTTCAATTAGTGCCTGCAACTACCTCCAAACCTAACTTGGATTCTTTTAATCCAGAGCCTCTGCTCTTGTTTGCCTGCCGATAGGAGCATTGCACCAGATAGAACAGGCACCCAACAGGAGTTCTTTCTGTGCTAGCTGGATGCATAGTATTTATGATCAGTGAGAGATCTGCATAGTAGAGATGGAAAAAGTTAATTAGATTCAAGAGTCACCTACATAAATCTGCAGGAGATTGCCTGCAACACTGCAGGCCCAGTTTCCAACCATCCCTGTTGCTTTCCCACAGTGCTGGAGTAGCAGCATGGCTTAGCAGACCACTTTTAAAGGGAACACATGCTCTATGAAAACAGTAGTATTGCCTTGACTCTTGGCAGCAATTCTCTTTCCTCCTACCCCTTTCCTTCAGTTATCTTCATTCTGATGTGATACGTTGATGTTCTTTTAAAAATATGAAAAAATACCCCAAACAAAATGAAAACAAAAAAAAAAACCCACCCAGAAAACGTAGTCAATTCAAGTCTATTAAGTAATGTCAGAGTAACAGCTTCCCCCCTCCCCACCCACCCAGCTTTGTCTTTTTAGTGCTGTTTTAGGTCAGGTTCTGTCATTTTACACCTGTCCAACCTTGTGAAAGACCTCACTGGGGTTGTACAAGGACAAGCGTGGGTGGAACTCAGTGTTCAAAACCTTGTGTGGCTGTTGACAATGTGTGAGAAGGGAAGAGCCCTCTGCTTCCCAGACCCCAAATTAAGCCTGCAGGGCTGACAGCAAAGCAATTTTTGTAATGGTACATGGAGCTAATTTGTTATGAAATCAGAGAAGCAATATATTTGGAAAAACCCCCATTCCAAGTTTAGAGTAGTCTGGAGGGAAATTACAATGTGAGCTCCACTGTGTTGCTGCTAATTTGCTGTTTTCTAGACTTGGGCAATGACAGAATATGGTAGGTTCACCCCCTCTCATTTAGCCTTTCCTGATCTGGAGAAATGCACTTTCCTCTACTACACCTTAAAACCAAGTGAATTCTTGTGGAGATCTCCCCACCAGGTTCTCAGGTGTTCCTCTCATTCACAATACAGAGCTGCTTGTCAATGCAAAATTGCTGTGACTTTTGAAGAGAGCAAGACTCAGCTGGCCAGACCCTGACATTCCTTGTTCCTGCTGCTCAGGGTGTCCTGCTCAGTGAAGGGCTCTCCAGCCTCGACAGAGACAAATAGGCTACATCTGTAAGATCTTTGCAGGCAGCAAAGATCTGCAGCAAATCCTGCTGGCTGGGCCAGCTAGCATTTGTGTGACAGTGTTGCCAGGGTCCTGAGCTGCATTCAGGAGAGCCACTGCTGGCATTAGGGCACCCACGTGGTTTTCTTCCTGCCTGCATCATCCGTGGTACCCATTAGTTCTGGCTGTGAGTACACTGTAGGCATGCTCAAAACACTCAGTACCCTTTGCAGGTGAAAGGTAGTGAGGAGAAGTTGAGACTGGTGATGAGGTTGGGTTCAGGGCAGTATAGGTTTCGTGTGTCTTCTGAATAGTAAGTACTTGAGTTTATAAGGCATCTCCCATGCCAAGCTTTTTCCATTAAGGAACCAGCCAGGAAGCCTTGGTCAAATGCAGGATTTCTGTGCTTTATTATTCATCAAGGCTCATGATTTTATTCAGCTCTATCATTGTTCTGAATTCATGACCATAAAGAAACAGAGGTCCTGCAGATAGTGTAGGCTATGGGAAATTGCAGCACTGCTGAGATAACATAGTTGGTACCAGTACATCCTGATCTCATGCTTTCCGAATTACTTATGTTAAAATAAACAAAACAAGAAAACTGTGCTGGCCTGGAAACCTTTAGGCATTCTTTCCTATTTTATGTTGGAAAGATTTAAAGAAAAAGGCATTGTCTGTTTCTTATTTTCACTGCTTCTTCTTTACAAATTGCTTTTAAATGGAACACAAGTAAAACAGATTTTATTTGTTGTCTTAGGAAAATACATCTCAGAGAGAGACAAGGTTGGCCTGGAAGGAAGAAATGATGTTTGAGGTTGCTATTTGAAGACAGCCTTCATGGCTGCCTGTTGTGACTCAGCACATTGGTTGGGGCTTTGGGTGGCAGAGAGGATTCAACAGGTTGAGGTTTTAGAGGTAGGTGATAGGAAACAACTGTTATTGATGCTGCTGCAAGTGCATTGATTTATTTTTTTGTAGAAATTAAGAGATTACTCTGACCAGCTGAAGGCACTAAGATAGACTTTGTCCAAGGGACAGGACAGTGGGGTTAAATCATGAAGAGTAATTGCTCTGTGTATTCTGTGCCTTGCTGCAGCCTTTCCATGCTGCCACTGGCCAGCCACGCTGTTTGTAATAAATGGTTATTAAGCTGTTCTGTAGGACCAGGACTGGAACTGCATTGTGCTACAGGCTGTGGAGCTGCATAGTAACAAACTGTAAACTGTTCTCTGAGAGGCCTGGTTAAATATGAGAAGGGATAGGAAACAAAAATAATCCACAACCAAGCTCTGGCACATAATGATATTAAGTGAGTAGCTGTGGGCTGTACAGTAGGTCTGCTGCAGAGGAGGAAGCTGGGCTGAAGTCTTCTGTGCTGTCATTATGTGCTTAAAAAAAAAAAAACTTTATTATTTTTGTTCTCACTTAAATGCTCTAATTTATTCCATCAGGTCTTGTCCAGAGGATGGTGTAGATGCATGTGCAAGTGTGACTGGATTACAGCCTTTTCCCTCAAGACTATCTGCTCTCAATCCTCTACTAACCCTATTACTGCAACTGAAAGATTGCAAGATTCTTGTATATTGCACTGGCACAAATGGGGTGCATCCTCGAGCATGTTTAGTTTGAACTTGGGCTTTAGTGATTAGCATCTGCCTTTGTGCAAGATACTTTCATAGGAGGACTTGTATTCATTGTGGTTTGGGCTAAGGAACAGTCACTTGGTCATTTTAAAGGGACACTTTGAAGACATGAGTCAATTCAGATATTTGCTCCTCAGCTTTTTTTCTCTCCCTCATCTGTTTGATGGAGAATTGGAAATTAAAGAGGGTCTGAATTGATTCTTCTCTCCACAGACCTGGCAGTGGCCAAGGAGTTTTGGTGTGGCTGCATTATTTTTAAATATGCAGGGACAGGAAATTCTGAAGTGTAACTTTTATGTTTGTGCTTGTTAGGAACACCAAAATAAATTCAAAGCTTGGGAATGTCTTGTTCATGTGCAGTCTGTATCAGAACATCACCAGCATAAGCAAGGAACAAATCCTTCTTCAATGAACGTGGTAGCCACAGGGCTTCCTCCCTTTCTTGTTATTTTTTTCTTCTCTCCCTCTTCTCTCTATTAGTTCTCTGTAGCTGAGCATGAGGACATGCCAGTAGAGCTCAGGCTGCAGTGCAGCAGTCCAGACAAGGCAGGGCCTGGTGCTCTGGTTGGTTTTCAGAGGTGGAAGGACTGGCAGTGTCGACACAGCCCAGTGTGGCAGGTGCCTTGTCACCCTTTGCCTTTAGTTTCCTGAAGTTACAGCTCACCTGGGCCCTGGCCTGTGGCTCCAGCTCAGGGGAGGGTTTTATGAGGCTAAATCAGGAACCAGGGCAAGCTGAATTCAGGGAGTCTCTGTGTGTGTGATGTGGATGCAGGAACTCCATTTCTTTTGATGTGCTAAGTCATGGAGTAAAGCTCTGCTGACTTAAACCCAGTGAGCTGTGACATATGCACGCCAGAGAAGTCACTTTAAAAGGGGTTTCAGGCTTGTTTTCTGCAAGTGCTCAACTTGATCAAGGCTGGTAGAACAAACTACAATAAAAGAGGGGACAGGGACATAAATCCTTTGTGGAGAGCCATATGTAGTACCAGGGAGAGATGGTCCTCACTAGAACATATCAAAAGGATTTGTAAGGTTATGTCTTGCAGCTGTGGGTTCTGTGCATTTACTCACCTGCCCCCAGCTCTTGTCATACATGCAGGCATGCAGGCAGCCATGCTGGAAACTGCCTCCCATCTTACTTTCATTGTTTCTTTCTTTGTTTTTTTGGTTTTTTTTAATTCATTTGAAGGTAAATAATCAAAACAGAATTTGGGGCCTCAAAAGCTGTAACTGCGGGAGTTGGCACTTAATGGCAGCTTTGCCTCTAGTCGTGGCATCAAGTTACTTTTGAAGCCTTTGAAGTCAACAGGGCTGGAGGGAGAAAGTGTTGTGTTGCTTCTTTAAAAAGAAACATGCTTCAGTTATATTTGCAGCTGGGGTTTTAATGGCTGCGAATTAAAGCATGTTTTATTTGGCCTTTGTTTTTAGTGCACTTCTACCCCTTGGGGCACTTGAAGCCAAGGCACAGCTTGAGATGTAGCTGGCTGCAGCACAGAACAGAGCCATCATCAGCCTCCTCTGCTGCTCCTCTGCAGAGCTCGCTCTCAGGGTTTGTGTCCCCCACTACACCAGTGTCCCACCCTCCCCAGTTTATTTGCCTGGCACCTCTTTGCAGGCACTGGGTCTCTGCTTACACAACAGCAAGCAGTTTGTGGCTGGCAGCGTGGCTTGGAGTGATCTGATGTAAACTTTTTGTATTGGCCCTGGAGACCTTAATTTCTAATCAGCTCCAATTAAATTACTATGAATCTGATAAAGAGAAAGAAGCTCAGTTCAAAACGGTGCAGATAGGCACTTAATGTGATTTAATGTATGTCTACATAGTCTAACTGCTTATCTGCACATCTGGCCTAAATACTTGTGCAAATCTGACCCATACCCTTTTTTTGACCATATTAGCACTAAAAGGAGAGAAGGTAGATTATGCACTTAATAGGTTACAGCTTGTTTCTCTGTCGATCCTTGGGGCATCAGCCATCCTGCTGAGTAGAAGGAAAGGTTCTTGGAGGATGGTGATGGGGGTGGCTGAGCAAAGAGCTCTGCACTGATGGTTTTAGAGTCCTTTGACATGAGAAGATGTAGCAACCTTTCCATCTGTGCATTTTTTAGGCCCTGTGTGTAGAATCTTTAGCAAACCACATCAAAAAGGTGGCACAGGCACCAATAAATACTGAGCAGCACCTTTTTTTGACCTTGCTTTATATTCTGCTCAATTATGAGTGTTGCTACATTTTGTGATTAGCAGGCCACATCAGCTGGCTCAGTCAACTCGCTTGAGCAATACGAAGATGTGATAATTTTTTTTAAAATGTAATTGTGTGATAGAAAGTAGTGCTTTGTAGTGTTAGCTTTTTAAAGTATGGAAGCAGAGGACATAAGACATCTGTCCTAATAATAAAATAAATAGGTTTTAGTATGTTTGACAGGTGATAAACTGCCCAGTACACACTGTCTTTCTAGAGGCTATATCAGTGTTCCTTGAAGAATTAACTGAATTATACTGTTTTATCTGATGCATTGAATTTCAGTGAATATAATAATGATCATTCTGATCCATAATCCATGAATATTGAGGACAAAATACTTTATGGTTTCAGTGAGGCCATGAAAAAGGACCAAGGAGGTTCTTACATGTCCTCCACATACTTACAGATGAAAAGCTCTGTCTCATGCAGAACAGAAATAATTCTTAGGTTCTTGTTATGAAGTTGTTTCTTAGATCAAAGTGATTTTATTCCTCAGTATCTGAGACTTTTGCAGCTGTCAAGTGTTTCCAGCCCTTCATGAGTTATGGACCTGGGGTCACTTTCCCTTCTCAGAAGTCACAGAGGATGTGGTTAAGGCAAATTCTGTAACATTTCTGACTTCAGGTGACACAGAAAGCATCTTTTGGTTAGTTCTCCCTGTTTAGCTGTTGTCTCAGAGACTGAGAATCTGGTGAATGCTTTTATTAAAGTATTGGATAATCTGTTGCTTGAGAAATCTGTATGCAAATCCTGGCTTTGCTGCTGTTTTTTGCTGTGACCTTGGACTAAATATTTGCTTGTTCTGTATGTATGAGACACGAGGGTACTATCGCTCCCATTTTCAAGCATGGTATAAGAATAGATCTGTAAGTACTTGAGGGGTCATGGAGGCAGGAAATGTCATCAACCAAATGTTATCACCACACTTGTACACCACTGTAAAGAAAAAAAGTGAAGAGAGACGATTTTTTCTTGTGTCTCCTGCTATTCCAGCAGCCCATTATCACCCTTCTACTTAATGCAGCTCTGCCATGGGGTGACCTGCCCATCTTCTTGCATGGGGTACCTGAGTTGGATGTTGCCCTATGGCTGGCTGTGTTTAGTTTTGTTTTTGCTGGGTTTTCTAATTATCAGAACACAGGAGGGAAAACTTGGAGCATTTATTTTGTCTAAATGTTACCATGCCTTCTGCCTGTGCTTGGTCTCTGTAGTAGTTTTCCTTGTGAATTTTCTATCTGAATAAGAGGAATAAGGAGTAGATCTGTTTTATAAGGCATTTCCCCTGCCTCCCCTTGCTTTTCCTTGTGCCTCGGTGGTAGTGGCCTGCAGCAAATTCCCTGCAGCATCTGTGTTATTGCATACACATGCTTGTGACACTTTAATAGTAGCTGTCAGATAACATTAATGTATTGCTGCTACAAATAAATCAAGCAGGGCTACGAGCAAAGAAGGGAGTGAATGAGACAGGGCAGTCTCGTCCATCACTACCAGACAAGGCCACCCTAAGATTGTCTGCTCACTTCACCAGTGAAATTGGTGCCTGTGTTAAGACGTGCTCAGTGGAGACCCCCAGACCTTAGCCAGCAGCCCTCCTTTCTGTGAATACCCAAAGGGCTTGGTTTGTCATTATTCAGAATTAGGAGAGGCAGTCTTCTGAAATGACCTTGAAGGCTCTCTTTTCTTGAGTCCTGAGGACGAGCCTTTTTTTGTGGGTCTGAACCTCACGGTTTCTGTCGAGTGACTCCTGTGCTAAACCTGGTGGCAGCAGGATCACCTGGTCAGGTGATCCTGGAGCCTGAAACCCCTGGCTGCCCGCCCAGCCCTCTTTCTAGGAAGGATGTAGGTAGTGGAGCTGGTCACCAGAAGAAGCAGCTGAGTGAGGGAAAAGCAGTCACACTGAAATTCCTCCCACAAAATTATAGGCCTCATCTGTCAGTGTGCTACCACTTAAGGATCTCTGTTCTGTGGCTCTCTTTATACTTCGTAGAAATTCATTAACTTAGTACTGCTTATAAAAGGCTCTTTATCTGATAGAGCAGATGTTTCCAAACTCAGGAGTGCAAACTGTGCCTGGAATACTGTCCTCCTCCTACTGCTTGTGGAGATCCTGGAATTATCTCTTGCATTTTAACACTGTATTAGAAAATTGGCCAGCAGTAACTTGCTCACAGCTGAGATTGCAATACACTCACTGCACTGCCTCTGCAGGCTCTGCAGACACACTGGCAGTACAGGTCTGGCATTTGAGAGCTGGCATAATGTGGATGGAAAATTACTGTGTTAGTTCTCCCACCTTAACTCCTGTTGATAGTTGTAAAAGGTTGTGATAGACTACAAGGAAATATAAATCATAAAGTATACCAGACCAATGCCTAGTTCCTGAAAAGCATTAAAGTGACACATTGAGTGACTTTGCGATTCAAATGTGTTCTTTGCAAGAAAGCTCAGAAAGTTTCAAGAAGTTTTTTTAAAGAAAAACACTTCTTGCAGAATCATTTGCTTTTACTGTGTGAAGGTGGAAAATTATTCTTCAGGATCCAGCTGTAGAAAGAATCATCATTACTTTTTTAAATTTATACATGATTGTCGTGTTCCTAAAATTCTCTCCATGACAAGTCCTTTGTAGTTCCTTATACTGGTGATGATTTTATCATGCTGAATTTGACAGGTTAATGATCAAGTAGGAAATTGTTTAACGCTTGTTAGTGTTAGATATAGAAAAGATAGATTAACTCTATCCTTTCTAGATCTAAAATCAGAAACTAAATCTGGACTGTGGTGGTAGGGAAGGGACTGTAGCAGGTAAGTACCAAGAGGTCTGGCTGAGATCAGTGCTCTCTTGTCCCCTTGCATATTGCATTTAGGATAGCAAAAGAAACATTAGCCATGATGCTGAAGAGTCAGTTCCAAAATAATGGGCTCTTGGAGGAATATTGTGTGGGTTATTGTAGTGACACATTGGCCTAATGTAGAATTTCTTGGAAGTATGTTTCTGTGAAGTATTAGGATTGGAGTTTTGCTGTCTAGCAGAGGTAGCAGTACATGGTGGTTTGTGTGCTGTTTGGAAAACTGAGCCTGTTTGAAGGGGACTGCTGTCCCTTTTTTATTCAATCAGTAGCTCCCTTGCTATGAAACCACTATAAAAACTTGGTTTGAATGGGAACCTCTGTGGTATGGGCAGTCTCTGACAGTATGGTGAGGGAAGTAGCATGGACAGAAGTGTTGACATGTCACTAGTAGTAATAAAAAGCAGTAAAGCAGTAAGAAGGGTAAAGGCATTTGGTCTAGGCTTGTGATTTGGAGAGCAAAAGAACTCACAGCCTGTTTTCAGTCCTTGTGCTTTGTGTATATATTTTAATAACTTATGTTTTTCCTGTTTGAACTGAGCAAGGCCCAGAGAACAAGCTGTTCTTCTGGAATCCTTTAGTTCATTTATTCCCAGTAGATTCCAGTGGGAAATAAAATCAACAGCCTCTCCTCTTCTGAACAGTGACCCTCACTGTGTTTGTTAATACCTTTCAGTGTGTGTCTGTCTTCATCGAAACTCAGGATATAATTGCTCAACCAGAATTTTCAGGGAAACAAGAACTAAGGGGTTTTTGAGCATTTAAAAATGTACATTAATTGCATTTGATATTGGGTGCCCAAAGTAAATGCTTTACTGTGGGAGCAGCTCATTTGTTTAACCAGCGATCCTGAGTTTTAGATCCTAAAAACGCCTCATCAAAGCATCTTAATGAGCTGGTGACAGCTATACACCTGAAAGGTCTTTGAGTGTGTGGGCAGAAATGCCAAAAATTTATTTCCCTGTGGGACCAGGACAAAAAGGCAATTTAAAAAAATCTTCTGTTTGAATTTGCATATGACTTTCCCATCACTTCATGCTGCTTAAATGGATTAGTGACTGAGTACTGCAGCATAAGATTCAGAGAATATTTCTGATGTGCATACCTTGAATATGCCCAAGATGGTTTTAAATCAGGTGCAGCAGAGCAATTAAAACTGGGTTCTGTAATGCATGTGAGAAAAGGAGGCAATAGCCAAACAAAAGACAGGAAGGTCTGATTTACCAAAATAGACATGGGAAAGGATCTGATATAATGATATCTGGTAAGTAAAAGGTCTCCTGAAAGTGCTAAAATTCTGTTTGAATCATAATCCTAGAGGTCTGGACTGTAAATCCACTTTCTGTATATCTTGCCAAATGGAGAAGGACTAGAATTATAATTAGGGGGACAGAAAACAGAGTAATTGAGGCCTAAAGATCAGAGCAGACTATGGTGAAAGGAGGAATATATGACAAAAAGTTATTTTGAGAAACCTAATAATTTCTTTAAAAGATAGCCCCCTCTGTGATAGTTTTTGAAAGTAGTGGGAATAGCTTCAGGGATTAAACAAATTTTCTCTGTCTGAATAAAGTACTAGTGACAGTGTCAATATTTTATGGGTCTTAGCACAAATGTCTTGACTACATGAGGTGTAACTTGAAGAAATGTGTGTTTTCTGTTTAATGCAGCTGTTCCAGACAGAGGAGGTAAAAAGGGGGCTTGATGGAACTCCTGGTGGGTGAGATTTGTGTCTGGGCTGAGGCAATTCTGTAGAGCTGGGGAACGACTGCGATGCCATTGCATGGAGTTATTCACCTCCCCTGAGGGATTTGCACCTGCTGATTTTCAATGTCAGGGATCTTCATCTGCTTCCAGACAGTTTAGGAATCAGTGTACTTGAGCACATTTTCCATCTGCATTCAGACCAAGGGCTGACTTTCTTCTCCCTGAAGTGGAAACTGTTCCTGCCAGGTGTATCTTTTGTTCCTTCGGTGCAGGAGCTGATGTTTGACACTCAGGCTGCCAGGAGCAGAGCTGAGGAGGCATGCTTGCAGACAGGCTCTTCATGATCCACCAAATTGTTTTACTGTTTAGTCAGTGTCAGCCACATTGACTCCAATTCTAGAGTGGCTTTTATGACAGTATGTAGGGCAGTGGACTTAGGATAATGAACAATTTTGGGTCTTTCTTTTCTCTACCTTTTCCCTCCTGCAAGAAATCATGCTGCTCATATTTCTTGAATTAAAGAAGCACATGGGTAGTAAGCCAATTTATCTTCCTATTTCTGTTGTTTTCAATCTCTAATTCTCATTCTTCTTGTGGATAGGTAACTTCTAGCATTTTAATTCTTGTTTAGATCTGATGTGTGCATAGTTGGAGGATATCTGGCATCTGACCCATCCATAGCAGTAGGAAATGGTGGGGAAGGTAAATATTCTTCTTGGAGTCCAAGTCCTGGATATTGAGCTGTCTCATATACATATTGAAAGTCCAGTAAAATATGATGCTGATTTTCCAAGTAGTTTCTCTTTCAAAAGAACACAGCTTGTTCTGAAGTAATTAAACAGCCATTTTTAAGATAGTTCTTCATGATCCTTGCAGTGCTGATAATCAGATATAGCAATATTGTAAAAGTGATATTTTAAGGGCTAGTGGAATCTCTGAAGTTGGTTACTCATGCTTGGAAATGTGACACATTGCCCACTGAGGCTTGCTTGAAACAGATAAAAACTTGCCTGTGAGCTGATGAACGTTATTCAGCATTTAGGTATTTGCTGCTGCAGCCTCAATTCATTTCTCTGGTTCAAGGCAGTCTCAGGACAAATACAGTGTTTAACACTTACATTCTCTGTGCAAGGGATGGCAACAGAGTCCATTTGCTCCTTTGCAGACCTGCTGGTTGAACGGACTGTACGTGTAGTTTGTTATTCAGCAGAAGTTGGTTTTGAGGCAGAAAATACAGTGGGGAAAAAATTAGAGGTTTGATTTCAGGTTCCATAGGAAGGAAATGAAAGAAAGCTGTTTGTGCTTCTTTGTCCATAACTTACCACTCTTGGTCCTCTGTTCTGATCTCCATTTCTTTCTTCTGTCCCATTTGTGTGGGTCCTGCCCCTTCTGAGGTTTCACTACACTCTCCCTTCTCTCTGCCTTTTGTGTGTGTGTGTGTTTTCCAGAACTGCAAAGACTTTGTGAACTTTTCAGTTAAACATGGATGCAAGAAGAAAACTGGTAGATGAGAACTACATGAGAAATTGTCCAGCAGGTTATGGTAATAACAAAAGCATCAGACAAACTCAGTGGTCACTACTGCTTGTGATGCCTGATGTCATGCCAACAGCTTAGCACCTGATTCCTGGACTAGCTGTGTTTGTCAGTTGATTTCTGCTATAAAATTCTAAAATTGTTTATTAAAAGGGAATAGTTTGGAGGTTTTTTGTTCATAGGCAGACAATGTTCATCTGAGTCAGTTTATTTTGTGCTTGCTGTTCTCAAAGAGCAGTTGGCTTCTTTTAAAGACTGTCTTGTAGACCTCAGAGGATGAATCAAGTTGATGACAAAAATGACCCATTTAAGTCTTTTGGTTTAGTCTGTTATGTTTCTGTATTCTCCCACTTCCCATTGCATATCTGGATTTGTGATTTTTGCCATCCTTTCACTTTTTCTTCTGTTTACTGTTATTTTACCAGCTCTGCAGCAGGATGTGCCAGTTATGACTGCTGTCAAGGACCACCTACTTCACATTTGAAGAGATAGCTCATATTTGCTTCAACAGAAAGCACAAAGAAGTGTGTGATGAAATAACATCTTAGAAATATAATTAATAATTTTCTCTAGTTCTATCTGTCTTAAGCTGATACAGTTAAACTGATAAGAGTAGACAACTGCTTCCAATATCTTTATCCTATCAAAATTACTTAGGAGCTCCCTGTTGGATTTAAACTGACAAATGCTATCACATTACAGTAGCATGGCAAAGAACCAGTTTAGGATTTCAAGCCACAGTCATGGATGGATCTGATCACATACGGAAACATTTCACACCACTTCTTTATTATTATCTCTTGCTTAATTCTTAATTTGTGTGGCTTTCAATTCCTAGACATAAGCCAACAGCTGTACCTGTTTTTCAGTAGGCAGCAGAACCTATTGGCTGTTTTTCCTCTTTAGGCAATTGTTTATCTTTCACGTTTGAAGTACTTTCCATAAACTCATTTTGGTTTTAGTAAATCTGCACGTGATACAAGTGCTGATTTGTAAAAGGCTTACTAGGCAAGGCCAAGTGCACAGGGGCTGTATTCTTGGGAATTAAAAATCTAATGCCATGACTTAATATTTAGAGGAGTGGTGCAACAGATGATGATGACAGGGAAAAAAGATTGCAAACTGATTTGTTTATTGTCAATATTTGTGACAGGAAAAATGTCACTTTGGAATGTATTAAGAGAAATACTACATATAATATGAGAAAAGCAACTACTGCTATTCAGAGGACTTAAAACTTCAACAGAATTGTGGTATCAGATTTTTTGGTTATGACAATTTTTAAGAGGCAACTGGGAAATGAGCTCTATAGTCCAGGAGGTCTCTTAGGTCCTGTCTTGTCATATTACAAAAAAATCTGAAAATAAGTACTCCCTATTTTTTTTTCTGTCTGTCTTCCTCATATTAGGTTGCTTTAAATAATTGTAATTTATTGTTTTTCAAAGTTCAATTCTGTGGTGTACAGTATCCTCTTGGGGAGGTTAGTATGATATTCGGTCTATTTTAGGTTCACCTCAGAAAACCTATTCAGCTGCATAATCTCTGGTAATGATCTTGGGGAGAATAAAAGTACATGCTCAATTACAGGCTCAAAATTTTCCACTAGCAGCAGAAATTTGGATTTAGTTTCTTTATATCCTACCCAATTCCCAGCCAACCCAACTTATTTCAATTGTCAGAATTCAAAGGTTCTTCCAAACTGTACATCTCCAGGAAATTTGAAAAATGAGGTTAATTTGTTTACTTCTGTTAAACAGTGGAATTTTTACAGTATTGTAATTCCAGTATTTTCAGTATATTCATCTTGCACATTTGACAGTAAGAAAAAGCAGGTTTAAGATCCTACCAAAATATCCTTTGCCTGTAGAGTATCTTGATTCAAGAACCCAGCTTCCTGACATTTCATAATGCTTACAGAAATTAATGGTGCAGTCTTGTGGTGTGGGGCTTGGATAATGTTTCCAATGCACATACCTTGAAAATTTAGCTTGAAATGTTTTCCTTTGGATTCTGCAAAGCAATGTAAATTGTGACTTGCACAGTATGCTGTGGAAAGCTCATGTAGTAGTGAGTAACCAAATTGTTGATGCTATTGGAACAGAACGAGGTTCATCTTGGCTAATTTATAAGCAGTCATTTGGTTTGATCCTGGAATTGTGAGGCATTCATGTGTGTGTCTGGGGACAGACAGAACTGGGGAGCTGAGGAGAAAGTGCAGGATGGAAAAAAATAGGATTTACTGTGTAAAGAAGGCAGAATGAAAGACTCATGAAGAGTGCAGTAGTGCAGCTCCAAAGGCACAGAGGAGAGGGGTTGTGTACAGTGAAATGGAGGCAGGCTAAATTATGTTATAATTTGTATTATAAACAAAGCCAGTCGTAACCAATGTCGTTGGGTTGTCTTACACTTGCCTTCACAAACAGTTCTGAAGTGTCTTTTAGAGCTTCTCTACAAAATCTTTATTATATTACTGTAGACCTTTGAAATTCAGCGTGACAAAGCTGAAGGCCAAGGAATGCGCCTTGGAGCTGATCACTGGGCTCAGTTAAAGTTTGGTCAGGAATTTGCTTACTGAGTTTTTGTGTTGTTGAATCCAAATCTGTTTAGAGATCAGTATGCTCAGCTGCTGGAGCAGCCAGATATGATAACAAATCTCAGAGTTGTGTGCAGCCCCTCTGGTGCAGAAGTGAGCCCAGTTTACTCTAACAGCTGGCAAAACCACACAGCACCTTTGAAGGAGAGGATGTGATCCAGCCAGGTCCCTCACAGACTGACTTGGATATTAGTGGTGGCTGGGCACAATCTTTGCAATCTGCTGAAAGCTGCTCCTTCACCTCATCTAGTGCAAGCCACTGCTTCAGTTCAAGAGTTCAAACTTTGCTGGTGGTGCTTGGTAAGTTTTGTTTATTAAAAATATATGTTGGGATAGGGATGTTAATAGGAAGGAGCAGAGATTGTGGGCAAGCTGCTCTGGCTTGATTTAAAATCCAGCAACAGAAGAAGAAATGAGGTATTTTTTAAATCAAAACCAAAATACCCATCTGTATTCCATTCTTTCTCCAATTTTACATTTCTTCCCACACAAACAAACAAAACCAGTCTAACTCACCACCTCCCAAAAACACACATTCTAAATGCTTGGGAAATAGTAATTTTTATATCTTACAGACCATATTTAGGGCACTCATTTCTGCCTGCTGAGCAAGTGGAGAATGTTCCTTTTTCCCAGATAAATAAGACTTTCATGTAACTAGATAAATATTTTTGTTTTCCCAGTGACCTGGAGGTGACTCCTGTGCTTAAATGATGATGGAAGATAAGGGATGTAATGCATTGCCTGTATCTGAGTCCAGGGCTCCCTGAAATATTCCCAGGAACACTAAGGACTAGGAGTCACTGTGACAGGGGGAAGCAGAGGGGTGTTTGTCTTCATGATTTTGCCTATTTAGTACAGACATTTTCTCCCAAAGCCATTGAATGCAACGACAGGCCTTGGGCATGTGCTCCTCTGTGGAGTGTTTGCTGGAACTGGGTGCTGGGAAAGGCAGAGCTCCCCTGGACAGGAGGATGGGGAGGGCAAGTAGTGGCAGCCATAGGGGTGACTGTGAAGAACTGGGATCCTGGGCTTCACAAGACTCTTCTGCTGAGATCATGTACTTGGTATGGCTGCCAGGCACAACCCTTTCCAAAGGGGGAAAAATTGCAGAAAAGTAAAGTAAACATGATCTTGCTTCCACTATGGCTTACAGCAGTTTATGTATTTGCTTGTTGAGTTAGTTCATGTGTATAAATGGACTTTCATGTGTGTTTCAGTGTAGCAGACTAATTTTAAGAGAGCCTGATAGAAAACCTAGGCTTTTGTCTTCTGTCCTTCACATCCCTTCCATAAAATGGAGAAGGAAATGGGATATAAATGATGAATAAAGCACATTTCTTGACTTTTCGCCTCATTAATTAGAGCTCCCTTTAGCTTCAGAGATATTGTGCAGAGTATGGATAAGCAGACATCTTAATCCAGCTTCTATTCAATTAAAATATTTTTCTATTAACACCTATTGTATCTTCTTATCTTAGCAGCTTCTCGTGTCTTGGGAGCACAGGGACAGGTGGGACTGGCATGAAAATAATTCAAATGTGATTACAATCATTTGCAGAACAATTGATTTTGCTGGAATATCAGAGCTTTGCTTAATTTTCTTAACTAAAGTCATTGTCTAAATTGCCTAAGCTATCATGCATCTGGGAAAATTTTGTACAGTCGTCAAAATTATCTTGACATGTTTTTTATGGGAAGATGTTTATCCAATGACAGCTGTGAGTCATGCACAGAAAGTCTAGAAGCTTTCATCCACTTTCACATCCTCAAGGAGAAGTACCTCATATTTCAAGGCCCGTTTCAAGGGCTTTTATTTTGGTAAGATTGTATTTGGTTGCTGGAGTCTTTGTCACCTCTGTGGATCAGAAATAAACACACTTCCAGGGAGATGAATTCACTCCTGGTACAAATGCGTTTTCACTAGGGTCAGGTTAAGTGAGCTGGACAGTTAAAATGTTCAAAACACTGCACAGTACTGTTCACAAGAGGTGTTTCAGTCCAGGTCCTCAGGTTCTGTCATGCTGTTCCTTCTGGAGGCTGCCACAGCAGATTTGAAGCAGGCCAAACTTGCAGCTTGTGCTCAGCAGGAGCATCTGGCTGGTGATCTATGTCTTAAGAAGCCACTGGGTTTCAAGGAGACAGCCTGGTTGCAAAGACTTAGGTGGTAATTTAAATTTAAAAAAAAACAGGGGCTGAATTGTCAGCAGGGGAAAGGAAAGGGGAAATGTCCCTGTTTTAGTGGAGGAAGCCTCTCCCTAAGTTGTTTCAGAGTCTCACTCTTGCATCCAAGGGCTATGGTGTTTCCATGGAATGCCCATGCAGCTCTTGCCTGGCTTCATCTGAATCACCACTGAGGATCCTTGTATGGAAACCAGTGCTGATTTGTACCTTTTAAAGGATGTTAACTGTGGAGATAAAGAAAAACTTGTTTGCCACAGAGATTTGTGGAGGATGGATGGCAGACCCAGGAATCTCCTTCCCAGCTGTTTTTTTGCTAGAGAAGTGCAGCATTCCCTCCCTCCAGGCTGTGCCACCATGCAAAGGATGCTTTTCTGGGCTTGTGATAGAGTTCCAGGAAAACTTAGACACACAAATATTTCTTTTAGCTGATGTTACACCAAGATTTGGTTAGGACAATATATTCTCCACTTCTTAATCTTGTCAGTAAATAATGAAAGAAAATGAAATCCCAGCAGAAAAATTATTAAAACACTGTTAGGAAAGTAGAATTTATTCATTTTATGTAAGAATTTTTCCTTTTGAGAAGCTTCATTTAAAATAAATCTGTATTGGTAATATTTTGTTTAATAAAAGCAGGATTTAAAGATTTTAATGATAAAAAAACCCCAAATCACAAATACGGTATTCTGCATGACAGTGTTAATATTGTTGGACAATAATGGACAATAGGTTTGCAGTTACAACAATCAGTAAATTAATTAAAATTATATAATATAATTATAAAATTATATAGAATAATGTGGGAAGCATACAAGTAAGAATGCAGCATGAAAGATTTTGATATCCTCTGAAACAATTAATATAATTGAAAAATATAAATATCTTTATTTTTTTCCTCTGGATTGGTTATAGTGTATTATGTCTCCATGTGCAACTATGTATTTAAAAGGTAAATTAGACAATAATTCTTTTCATTCTAAAGAAAGAATGAACTTATGTGGGGCAAAATGCTTCTTTGGCTTTCCTCTGGGAGAACAGCATCACATTTGAGAGATCAGTGTACATTGGGGCTTGGAAAGGTGAGATGGTCACTGAAATGCACAGAATGGATGGCATCAGATGAATGTTTTTATTGACTGCAGTTCTTGAACAGAGATATTCACAAGTGGCATAAGGGCTCTTTTAGTGTTTTCAGCCAAAATACCACATGTCACTTTCAGCAAGTAACTTTATGCCAAATGTAGAATCTAGTTGAAAGAGTGAAGTGGGCAGCTTTTGTTCCTTGTAGGCTCACCAGACAGAAGGAGCATCAGAAAGTTTCAGAAGTGTTTCTGCAGAGACCTTTTTTGTTCTCACCATCATCTTCAGAGATTTAGTTCATATGTAGAGCATCACTCTCCAATACTCTCTAAAGAATTCTGCTACTTTGCAATAATTCAGCTATGGCTTAGGGAGGCATTTACACTCGAGACACTGGCTTCAGCAGCACTGCTCTTGTGTCAGAGAAGCCTTTGGAAGGTGATGGCTGTAAATGGTTTTCCGTTCTGCTCAAGATCCAAGCAGTGGCTGCTGTACAGCAGCAGCAGAACAGAGGCAAGGCAGCACACAGCACCTTCATAAAATTTGTTCTGAGGCTCTGGTGTATTGATGAAATCTTTGGATGTTGCTGTTTTCTCTCAATACTCAGTAAAAGTACTTGCCACATTTCAAATTGAAAACTCCTGATTTTTTCACTAATACTCACACTCTTCTTTACTGGCCAAACACTGGGAGAAGACCATGTGACTTTAACTGTTTAATTATCTTTCTAGCATAATCTACAAATTTTCACTATCTAAGTACTCTGCTGGCTGTAGCTCTGGGAAATGAAAGATGTTGTTGTATATACAACACAAATACATGAGTAATTTGATCTTGGAGCCAGCTGATGTTGTCTTTCATTTTAGTTTTCATTATGCCTTTGGCTCTGTAGCTGCTCCAATTTTTTTATTAGACAGTAGTGTATAAAGAGGCAAGAGAGGGTTAATTGCCGTTCAGGGAAAGTGTTTAAAAAACAGCACCAGCTATATCTTATAACAACAACACTTTCTCATAATGTTTGTGCTTTTTGTCTTTAGAATTTATCCATACTTCCAATTCATGATTGCACATATTGGTGCAGCAGAATTGTCTTGGATTGTTAGAGCTTTTGTAATCGTCATATTTTTGTTCTTACATTGTTTACAGTAAGTATTCAAGATTTCATAATCATTTTTAAAGGTTAAAAAAGTAACTCTCAAAAGTAAAGATAATCTCTGTGTCTGCCCCTGCAATTAATAATTGGACCACTTTGCCAATTCAATATACAACCACTTCAAAATGTAGCTTAGAAAGTCAAGTGTTAGCTGCTTTTAATCTGGCTGTTGCACAGATGATCACTTTAACAAAAAATTTGCTACTGGCTGAGTATCATGAGAGTTAGAAAGCTGAGGCAGAGCAGTGTCACACTGGAAAGGGGGTACATAGTTTAGTGTTTGTTGCAGGTTGTTTCCTATGACTTAAATCTCCATATATGTGCTTTATTTCTCCTTGAGACAGTTTTATTGCCCCACAGTAAAAGCTTCAAAAGTAATTATTTTCAAAACAGAACCTTATGAAAATATCAAACCAATATTTTTATTTAAATGAAAAATAAATAGAAAACCAGAATACTGCTTAGTGATGTTGGAAACTAAAGGGACTAGCCCAGTGTTGTGATCTTAGAACAGAAGTAACCCTGAGCCTCTGCAACAGAAGTGGACCAAAGCAGAGTAAGTTGGCAAAAAACCAGAAGCTGTGACTTTTATAATAAGCAATGATATTGCAAGGAATATGGCCCACCTTCTCATGTCAGTAGCCAGCCTTGTTTGCTCTGGCAGAGGTAGGGAACTAACTAAATTTATCTTGATGCTATTTCTCTTAAGCATGTTGTTGTCTCTTAATTACATATTGAATAGCATCTGCTGTTTGAAGAATTATCAAATAGAAACACAGCAGGGGGAAGTGTGGCAATATTGCTGCAAGCTGATACTTTTCCTGCTGTGGTGGTCTGGAGGCTCTCTCCTGGCCACTGAGACATCCTGCTTCTTCCTCAGCCTGGCCTGAGGTGCCCAGAACATCAATGTTGTAACACTGGTGTCAGGCCAAATTTAGCTCTCGATTTTGATTTTGTAATACCAGCTTTTCATAACTCCTAGAACATGTGGAACTAAACTGTTTCCATCTCTTTTTTCCCCCTTCAGTCACCAGGGGAAAAAATTATTGAAAACAGTTTCCTGCGGGAGATTCAACAAAGGCGTTGCAGTGCTCTGCTTGTGCGATGAAATCAAAGCGACTGAAATGTTCTGTTGTCTGAGATTGAGGGATCTTTTTTTTCAGTGGCACTAAGGAGCCACGGTGGTTCTTGAAAACCCCTCACAGCACACAGCTCTTCCTTAGGTGCTGAATCACCTTTGAAGAGCTCTGCCTTGGTAACACCAGGAGAGCAGCATTTCTCTGCCTCTCACAGGTCATGGAAGAGTAAACATGTTAGTTTATGAAATACTCATATGTGCCAATACTGCAGGCAGGTTTATTAGCTTACCTAGGAGTTATATGTAATTAAATGGTCTTTATAAACTATTGTATTCCAAAAGCAGAAAGGTAGGAATCTTCTTACTTTAAATCTCTAGTTAGGCAGGAGAAGGAAGTCAACTACAAAACAGACAATTTTATCTTTCCATTGCCTTGAACAGCTCTTCAAGCACAGATTGTCTGAAATAGCTGCCATAATATGTTTTTACTTTTCAGGCCATGGAGCTCAGGGAATCAGATTTTTAGTATCTACATCATCTCTTTCCTCCTGGGACTGAAGCTGGTTACCATAGCAAAATGGCAAGGAAGCTGATAAGCAAGTAGTACCATTTGGCAAACAGGATATAAATTTATTTTGTTAAGACAGAGGACTGTGAAAAAAAAGATTGCTCCTAGATTTTTTTTTTCCTTTATTGTGTTTTAATATGGCTGTGTGGAAAATTATTGTGAACAGATATTGAACAAAATTCTCTTGCTCACTAGCAAGTGTGGCTGCAAATAAAAGGAGCTTCAGTTTTAAATCTCTGCAGATCTTTAATATTTTCACAGAGAAGTTACACAGTAACACAAATATTGCAGAGTAATTGCACTCCTTACGTTTCAGGGTGTTGCAAAGATGCCATACTGTGAATTAAATGAGCTCCTGCTAAACAGAATAAATACAGATACCTTTCCCCCCACTACTTAAAAATTACATTGCAATATAGTTTTTGTTCTAACTCGATGAAGCATGGTCATCTGAGTCTGTCTTGTAAATCAGTCTGTGGAGTCCCTTGGGTTTGTGTAAAGTGACGTTAGTGAGTGCTGAAAAGTTAAACTGCTTGGTGTTCCAAAAATGTTATCAATAATATCAATTCTGATGGTGTTTTTTGTACTCACTGTCTCAGTGTCCAACATGAACAGCACAGCCTGGCTGTTTAAGGCACCATCACAGCACCTGTGTCTTTGTGCATGGACCCCACTGGGGGGACATTTTGTTGGCACAACACCATTTTGTCCAGAAAGACCTAAAAGGAGCTTGGTTTCAGGACTGAGGTGTTCCTCTTTCTGCTGGGTCAATTCTTGATGTGTTGCCTGGCATCTAAACCACCTGTTGTCTCCTGATCTTGGTGCAAGACTTGAGTCACCGTTTTGGGGAGGTTTTTTTGGGGTTTGTGCTAGTGACTCTAAGTGAAAGGAAATCTTAGAGTTTTGGGATTAAAGAAGAAAGCTGCTTATTTCCTTAAAAACTTCTTTGTTCTCAGTTTTATCCATTCAAAATATATCATACATGCTCATATCATTTTATATTCCCTGGCAAATTTTCGAATCACTGCACAACTCCAATAGCGAAGATTTGGGAGTCTTGCTGTAATCTGGACATGCAAAAGATGCTGTTTAGTTTTAACCCCTTTGAGCCCATGTTAACCAGATTGAATTATAAAAGTTCTGTTCATTGGTTGAGAGTCTCAATCAGTGTACTCATGTAGTGGGAATCAGAGTAAATCCTACAAAACCCCTATTTTGACACCCTTTTTATGGTTTTGGTTTGGTTTTGGGTTTTTTTCCAATAGAATAAGCACTTGGCTGAAGGCTTTTTTATACTAGGGAGGATTTTTCATCTTTAAAAATCATCCTTATCACCAAAAAAATAGCATCAAATGCCCATTGGATGCACCACTGGCTCAGGTTAACTGGGAACGATCTGGGTGGGGGTTGTCTGGTGTCTGATCAACTTGGGGGAGAGAGATGGAGAACCTTGGATCTGGCAGGATCCAGCCAGGCTTAGAAAGAGCTGAATGAGAATACAATTGTGAAGGGGATGTGTGAGTTTAGTATTGGGACTTATTTCATATCCACATGTGTGACCTGCATCTTCATCACACCTCTGTGTGATCTGTGGGCTCTGCATGGAGAGACCCATCTGTAGGGAGTGAGAATAATTCCATCCTGGAAAACCTGTTGTCTGCAAATAGATGTAGATTGGTGACAGTCACCTGGGGGTGTCCATGACCTGCAGGTCCTTGTAGTGTAGAGTGGCACACAAATGTGGGAACACACTGCAGGGACATGGCCTGAAATGCAGCGCTTGGATGCAGGAGCTTGGGAAGTTGGAGTGTTGCCATCTGTTGGCAGCCATCCACAGAGAGGAGTCCCTCCTCTGGCTGGACTTGGTGGTGTTGCTTATTTTGAGCTGCAAGATGAGGTTTTTCTGCCCAAGTCCTGTGGCAAGTTGGAGTTGTTAATGAAAGAATTGTCGCTGCTTGGCATATGAACGTCATCAAAGAGTTGGACTAATACCAGTCAGATTTTTATGGAGAAGTTGTTACTCTTGGGATGTGGATCCATGTTTGAGATGGGGGCAGCTCCTCTCTCTTCCACAGTGTCTAAGTTGTTCTGGGGAATCCTGAGCACCCTCTGTGAGCTCAGGGCTTGATGGGTGTCCTGCAGCTCTCCTGCCATTCAGAGTGTCTCCATATTTTCAGGGAATGGGCTGAGCTGGAAACGGCTTTTTTTATTCTGCAAATGAAAAATTAATAAAGGCAATATATATATTTGGCAATATTTGGGCTCATTAGGGAATACAGCAAAAATCTGTATTATTAAGAATCTTGGAGGTCTGACTGTCTTTCCCCTTGGAAGAGATGAGAGGTGTTTCAAACAAGTTTGTCCTCAAAGGGTGGCCCAGTACAGCTTGTGCAAGTCTCAAAAAGTCCTACTGGGACTGACCTCTGTTAAGGGAAATGTTTGCATTAAGCCATCAGAGCAGGCTTTGAGCATTTTACTTGAAACAAACACCAGCAATGGGCATGAATATTTTTTTCCTTTTTATTAAAAAAAATAGTTGGGAAATAAAAGGTTGCAACATAAGTTTTCAGCAAAAGTTATGTGACTGCTTCCTTACAAAACATAGCATGCATGGGAGTAGAAGAGTGACACAGCTCTTTCTTCATGCTTGTCCAGCTGAAATATGCTTCAAACTTAGCAACTCGTTTCTGTATTCATGCATAGAAATGTAAAAAACTTACATTTTTATCTAGAAACATAAAATTTTGAGTTGGAACTAGATTATAAAAACTGCTCTGAAACCTTGTGAATGCCAACACTTTACCTTCAGTATTTTAAGCACTATTTCAAAATAATGGTTAATGTACCTTTGAAATGTTTTTGAGCCAGACATGTAGGTGCACAAACATGAAAATATTAGTGTTCCTCTGCCAGATCTCTCTGTGTAAGTTATAGGTGACTTCCAGTGATGGAGCAATAATGCACTTTTAGATTAATTTGTGTCTCAGTAGTTCCCAGATAACAGATAATCAAAAGCAAGATTGCAGAATTACCAGTGGAATTGTACCTGTTATTTGTGAAGTAGTACACAGTGGAAAGAACATATATTTGAGATCATATATGAACTTTTTATATTTTAAAGACTAGAGAGGTAAAATACATTGAAATTAAGAGCCTGAGGTTTAAATATGTGTCGGTTTAAGGAGTCATGGAAGGGGCTGGATTCTGGCTGGTGCTTTGTTACCAATGGCAGTTTTCCAAAGTGTAACCAAGTATTTTTCTCTCTCTCTTTTTTTTTCTTTTTTTTTTTTTTTTCTTTTTTGCAGCTGGTCTCCAATGTTCTCATCTTCTCCTGTACAAACATTGTAGGCGTGTGTACCCACTACCCAGCAGAGGTGTCCCAAAGACAGGCTTTCCAGGAGACCAGGGAATGCATACAAGCCAGGCTGCATTCTCAAAGGGAAAACCAGCAGCAGGTAAGAGCAACAGCTGGAAATAAAGCATGAAACGCTGAAACAGAATTTGCATGCAAATTGTTCCTGTAGGATGGCACTTGCAGGCTTCCTTCTTCGTGAGTAACCCAGGCAAGAATAGGTTGTTGTTAGAGGACAGGATTTTTAGAGGTTTGAAAGAAAGCTCAAGGCAGTAGTTCTTGTCCAATACTCTGATGGACTTTTCCAGAAACATGCAACATATCCAGTGGCATGTGCTCTGTGGATTAAAATTACACAGTACACAAAGAGTCTGCATAGTTTTTTTGTACCCATCATTGCTGAGAAGTGTTAAATGCAGATGCAACACACAGGCTTTGGACTGACCCTCTTTGTAAGGTCAAAGCCTGGCATGATTGTCAGTGATTTGTCCCTGCCAAAAGGTAGCTGAAAGGCAGGCAAGAATTGGTCCACACAATATAACATTCCTTGATGCCTCCAAAGAAGGTCCTCTTCCATTCTTTCCCAAAAGTTCCTACCTGCTTACACACCTCTCTATACCTTATTGGCTTCAAATTAATTGTATTAGTTCAAAAAGTAAGATTCATTATCAGCTTCATTGGTTTTTTGCTATAGAAAGCCCTCTTGCTGCCAACATACAGCTTAGTTGTCAGGGTGCTGAATGTATCTGCTCCCCTAATTCATTTGTGGGTTCTCTTGCAATGAATCTCTTGTGTCTCAGAATTAGACACAGAAGGTCTTTTGGGGCAGCTTAACTATTCCCTTGCTAACACACATCTCTGCTCTGCACTACATCTCATAGTGGTCTGTTCAGTCCAATTTGAAATGAATCATGAAATTCAAAAATTTATCCCTTGGGAGATATCTCAGAGCTTGGTTGTGGGTTTGGGGAGAGGTCAGGGGAATTAATCAGCTAGGGAGTCTTTGCATCTCTGTGGCAACTCAGTTTCATTTTCCTTCATGTCTCAGCCATCTGCATCTATGGATTTGTGTTTTGGCAGTGTTTCATGAGGTACCTCTGGCTGAAATAGCTGCTGTGCAATCCTTACTGTGAAATAACGTGTACACGTGCTTACTCGGTGCTTTCTGTATGAAAACAAGATTCACACCCAACACTCCTTTTTCCTTTGCAATGAATATTGTTTCAGAAAGATGAAATGAGCAGCCACTTCTCCTTCCACACCTTGAAGTGGAGGAAAGGATTGAGCCCAGGGAATGTGCCATTTTACTCATTGATTACAGCTCTGTCCTCCCTGCTGAGAGCCTGCCTCAGCAGCCTGGCTCAGATGCCTGTGCTGTGCTGGGTTTGGGCACTTCTGTCTCAGAAGCAGCTCCCAAAAACAGTCCTGACAAATGCCCTATCTTGATGCTTTTTTCTTCTCCCCCTCTCCAGGAAGTACTATACCATACATAAGAAAGCCAGGACATCAGAAAAACGTGGGTCCAAGCCAGTCACTGCCAAGTGCTCTTCAGTCCCTGCAGCAGTAACTGCGGGTCCTGGCAGCTGGAGATTCCTAATGAGATTATTTGCTGCTACAGCCTGCACTGACATTGATCTCCAGGTTCAGTTCAGATGACTCTATGCATAATGCATTGAGATAAGCACGAGGTGACAGCAGACACAAGTAAGGGCAGCTCAGCCCACATGTCCAAACAGGGGTGGAGGAAAACACAACTGCACAGCCCAACACTGTTATTTATAGTCGCTTGTCTTTTTCTGGAGATCGATGGTGCTCCTGTATGCTGTTCTCTTTTAAAGGCAAGCAGATTTTCTCAGGCAAATGACCTTGTATTTTCCTTTATTAAGCATCTACCAGCACCCAAAATTAGCCTGAAAGTAAATAGAAAATCCAGAATGTCCAATGCAGAAAAGAGATGACTTGTGATTTCATTACTTGAGATAACCTAGGGCAGAGTCATAACAGGAATCACTTGTTTGCCCAGAACAAAATATTCTTGGATGAAAAATTCAGATGTTCTCCACATTGTGTAGGGAGCAAATAGCATTTGAATAAGAGATGGGTTGTTGGGACTGCACTGTCTTAATTCTAGCATTGCATGTCTTCTGTCTCTGTAGTTGTTTTCTCCTTTTTTTCATCTCAGTATCACTTTTACCAAAAAGTAACTGTTACTAAACATGAGGAGAAATGGATAATCTTAAGGTGCTAAATATTCACAGTGATTTGAGGTCGTCTTGGGAGAGGACTTCACAAATAGTTAAAATTTCTTTGCAGAGTCATTGTGGGAATGTGTGTGCCCATGTACAAATATATCCATGTGTACATGTGAAAACAGGGTAGATCTGTGTTCAACTCCTTCATCTATGTGCCTGTTTTAGAGACTAGTTCTCCTTGGGATGCAGTTGTTTAATGTATAATTCAGTGGAACTATACTTGCATGTTATTTTGAAGGGAGAATTATATATGGCTTTGCTCTTGCATTTTTATCAGGTCAGAACGCTGCCTTGTTACCCTTGTAAAACAGCAGTCCTGGTCACCTCACTGGTGCCTAATATGGGATTTTACAGCGAGGGCTGCAGCACTTCCTAGTTATTGTATCAAAATGAAAATTGTACTCTAGTGGAGACCCTAATTTCTCTGCTCCATTTGAAATCAAACATAGGGATTTTGTTGTTTTGAAGGCCTTTTCATGTGGCTTGTGCCTTACAAATGCACTTGTTATAACCTTCTCCTGTTAGCTGCAGAGGTTATTTTCAGTGATTGTGATGACTCCAAGCAAACAGAATAAAGATAATGCTCAGCTCTGTAACACAGCTCAACTTCCTAATTAGTAGCTGCATGAAAGATGTTGTGCCACATGCATTTGTTTCACCTGATGAGCCTATCTTATTCCCTGATTATTAGTTCAGAGCAGCGGTAGCGCAGCTCCTGGAGATCTCAAGTGTCTTGAAAATATTGGTGGTTTAATCTGGCAAGTGCCTGTGGTGTCAGGAAGAGTAGGGGTGGGGGCTCTCAAGTAAAAGCTACTAGGAAATGTAGGTGACAATCTCCTGGAATGCTGATAACAGACACTCAGGCTCCTGTCCCTGTTCTGGAATCGAGTAAACCCTGCGTGCTCATGCGCCCACAGGGAATGTTCCAAACCTGTGGGTGCCCCCAAACCTCCTGTAAAGCTCCAAGTTATTTAGAGGCTGTGTAAAATCACACATAAAATAGCAGCTTTCACACATTTGAGGATGCCTATTAGAATATGCAAATGGCAGCAGTGTATACAGCATTTACTCTGGAAAGCATACAAATGTGTTGTGTTTTTCCACTCAAGGAGTGCACCAATAGCTGACAGAAGCCTAAGGACACGTGCATGATTCATAAGCTGCTTTAAAAAAAAAAATAATAAGGATATGTAACTGTTAGCACCTGCGGTATGCTAGTGACAGTGACAGTACTTTAAAAAAACAAGTGTCTTTTCATGACTGCTGCAGTTTTAAGCAGAGATAGAAATCCCTCCAACACATCTTCTGTGTTATTACTATCTCTTCAAAGACTGAAGGCAGACTCAGTCTCTTTAAGGTGCACATTGAAGGGGGAAAAAGAAATACTGGGCAGTGCTGCAGACTATGAAATGTCTCAGTGCATGCTGAGCACATTTTCAGTGAAGTCATCTTCCTCTGGCTCCCCCAGGGTTCCTCTCTCTCCATAGAGGAAGAAATAAATGGTGAAATTTCAGTTAAAACTAGGAATTAGAAGCCAGAAATGTGCCTGTAACTGCAGGATGGGCAAGTGGTTTGGTGACATGAGTACTTGGGACAGGATTGCTGATCCCTCTGAGTCAGGCCTGTGTTTGACCCCTGCTGCTCCCTGTGTTGTTAAGAATTAATGAGCTGTTAGATAAGGTTGGGGACCTTCCTTTGCACCACTTTCTGTCTGTGTCATCAAGAAGGAAGGCCCTTTTCTTCCTCCTGCTCACTGCAGGGAAAGAAAAATAAAGAAAAGAGTGGCACAAGCTTTTGGGATTCTTCATCTGTTCCAGAGCACTGCCTGCAGGTTGGACCAGAGCACAGCAGAGCTGATCCCAAAGGAGATGCTCCCCACTCATGAGCCATAGCAAAACCTTTTGAACTTCACAGGGTGTGACTGGGAATAGAATGCAGCTTTGGGCAGAATTCTCAGGTGTGATTCCTGATACACACAAATGCATCCCTGAGGCACAAATTACCTGCAGCTTTAAATGCTATGATTTCTGTGTGAAATTGGCACCAAATTTAGAATAATAACAAGCACTTGTTTTTTGTGAGTTTTTAGGAAAATCACCAGAAAGTCATCATTTTGTCAATTTTTGCCTACTCTGTAGGAACAGCTTGCAAAATAATGTTACAAAAGTCACACAAAAGCTACGATCAGTAAATGAAAGTGCCAATTGAGGGGCAAGGAGAGCCACAAACTGTTGATGGTATCTGGTTATTGAAAATACTCTTGTAGGTGAGTGGGTGGGTTTACAGATCTTAATGCAATTGGGCACTAACAGCAGTTTAAAGTGTAGCAGTAGCACTTCTCATGCTGGTTTTATCAGGGCATTTCTACGACATTTTAGCTGCTAAGAGCAGGTTTGTGCCTGCTGGGGGAATGTGCTTAGATAATTAGATAAGCAAGGAAGGAATTTTAAATAGTGCCCAAGGGTGTTGGGGTATCATTCCTCTGGTGTTGGGTGAAGGAAGACTTCATGGTGGTGTGCAGAGACTATGTGGGAGGTCAGACAATCTCATTTATCAGAGTCCTTCCAAGAACAGTGCACGGACACTCTTTGAGTTGCATGGTTGGCATGAGAATTGGCAACCATGAATTGTAAGCCCAGTGCATCTGGAATGAAAAATAATACTTTTTCTTGTAAAACCATTGAATTCTTATTGTGGGGTTGGGAGCAGAATTGCATATGACTGGTTAGGGGATCAGCTTCTGGGTTTATGGAGCCCATTTTACTTGGTTGTACTCATCTCTCACCAAACTGATGAGTCATTTCTCCCCAGTAAGGAACAAAGTGTGTTTGTTAACTGGGCAGCAGGTGTTTTAATTGGTTCATCTGTCTGACTCCACAGGAGCGTCTCCTGCTCTCTGTACTTCCTCGACATGTTGCCATGGAGATGAAAGCTGACATTAATGCCAAACAGGAAGACATGATGTTTCATAAGATCTACATCCAGAAGCATGACAATGTCAGGTAAGAACAGCAGCCTGTCTCCCATCCATGGGGGAGGAGGGACCCTCCCAGTGCTTGGCCCTGAACACCCAGGGATGAAGATGTCAGTGACACAATCCAAAACCAGTGTAAAGACTCTGAAGTGTCACTAGCTGAGTTTTGAAAGTTTGTTTATAGGAGCATTGCCTCATTCAAACAGTATCTTCCTTTGAGAAGTGACTTGAACTGATCTCTTTCTTTACATTTTCCTTTTTTTTTTCCTTATTTCTTTGGTGGAGTGAGTGTTGATGGTTTTGAGAAGGTGTTATATTGGGGGTCAGTTATTTCTGGACATGCACCCCTCTGATAAGAGATGGTGGAATGCAAGTTAAAAATTGGGAACGCTTCCCACAAGGTGAATGGCAGAGCCTGGCTAAGGTCTAGATTTTCTGGAGTGGTTTCTGGCAGTTTGGAATTACAAGCAGGGGGTCCATTAGTGACAGCCTTGACACCTGCTCAGTCACCCAGCAATGTGCTGCTCCTCAGTCTGCCTGAATGAGGAGAAGAGTTTGATATCCAGTCTCTGGCAAGTCATGCAAAATCAAAGTCAGCCTGTGCTGCTGGGGTAGTCCAGCCCCAGGAGCTTCTGAACATCTCCTGGTTCCCACTGCCCGGTTTCCCAGGAAAGAGGCAATAAAGTAGTAATTCAGGTGGCTTGATAGCTTTATAGGCTGCAGTTGCAAAGTTTAACCTAATCTCAAAGCATTTCACCTCTGCTGTTGTACCTGATCTCTTTGGAGATCACTTATGTCTCAGCTAAGCCAGGTCCTGGAACTGTGTAACAGGTCTGTCAGTCTTTAATAAATGCTTCTTTTGAGACAGGGACTGGGGACAGAGAGCTTCCCTTTTCCATCTCCCCTTACAACAAGAGTTTTCTCCTGTGAACTCCTTGTGTAGCCTTTCTCTCTTGTGCAGCTTTAGTGTATTGTTGAATTGTATTTTCTGATACTTTATGCTCAACAAATAAAAGTGACTTTCTAACATACTGCACCCTCCAATAGTTGATGTGAAAAAAATCCACATGAAATTCTGACGCATTTGAAGACATTACCTTAGGATTGAGGGTAGCTGGGAGAGGCAATGTACAAGCAGAAAACTGGGAGCTTGCTCAGTGTTGAATGTAAGTCTTATATAAAACTCACTGAAATCAGGGAGAGTCTGTGTGCTGCCTTGGATGGAATTCAGCCCTTCAGTTTTTTTGGTTGTGACTCAGTGAAGAGATAAAGATCCACTAGCAATACAATGAAGGCAAAAACAGTACCAGAAATCAAAGACAATAATGGTTCAGCGATGAAAAATAAAGGATATATGCGTGGTGATGAAGGGGAGGGGAAGAGGCCATCCACAGTGCCCTCAGCAGACTTCATGCTACAGTAAATTAAGTTTTGTGTCTTCACATTCATTTTTTCCTTAATGACACTGAGCTTGTTCAAGTAGGTGTGTAAATTTCTTGTGATAGATGCTGATTGTGAATTACTTTTTTCCATTACTCAAAGGTCAACCTGACATTCAAACTAAGTGCAATTAATTAGCGTGCCATAAAACTATGGTATTTTAGTCTTCCACACCAATTTCCATATGTCATTATTTTGCAGGTTTGAAAGCTGTTCAGCAGTCAAACCTTAGTAAAGCTGATTGACTCTTTAGGATGATACTGATTTGAAATTTTAATTTATATGACTACATTTACAAAAACTAAATAAACAATAAGTTCGCAAATGATAAATTTTAAAGGGGGAAGGGGAATCTGATGTAACAATGGTGACTGGAAAAAAAAAAGACCAAGGGTAATGACTGGTATGTAGACATGAAGATCTCAAAAGATGCATCAAAAAATGGCACATGGCTAAGAGTATAGAAAGAGAGAAGTGCTGTGATTTTCAGCTATGGCTGTGAAGAAACATGAAAGGTGAAACACAAATACATAAATGGGTATGTGCACCAGTCAGTCCCTGACGGTAGCTAACAGAACCCTTGCAAACATTTAATTGTCACATCTTGCATATTTATTGAATAATATAAGCATTTATGTAATAGTTTCACTTCTGCAGCTTAAGAGCAATTTTAACTTTATTCCTCATGGTAATGAGTGTTTAGGAATCAGGCCCTTGCAGGTGCCAAGCAGCTCCAGTGCAAAGGGACTCTAAGGTCTCAAAAGATCTTAAGAGGAAACAACTTAAATCATATCTTCCTCAAAGTGTGGGCTTTGTTGTCTGTGCCTGTGAGGTCCTAAATCACAGCCCACTGAAATCACTGGAAAAGGCTGGAAAAGTGAGATAAGAAATAGGAATAAAATAGTGTATGTGCTGAGAGCAAATAGAAAATAACTCAGGAACATCTCATCTTCGTGTACTTTAGGGAAATGAATAACTAAGTGCGAATATTGAAGAAAGGAAACATGATTTGGAACAAATGACTCATTTCACACCAGGAGTTCAGCACGGAGCCTTTGCTCTTGCCTGGGTGCACTGAAACCACCTCTAGTGGGAATGGCTGTGGATGATTTTGAAGCATTTACGTGCACACAGAAACACCGTGGAGGGGGGAGGTAGCATCTCAGGGATGCTGATTAATGAACTGGCTGAATAAAAGCAAGCAGGCTCTTTACTTTGCACAGGGAAATGCTCAAGGGGAGGCTTTTGAGATGAGAACGCTCCAAGCAATTCTGTTTTGTGTTCGTCACTATTCAAAAATGTCATAAGAGCTAAGTTTTTATGAGCTAAAGGTTATTGTGTCAAGGCAATTGAGAAGTATGTGAAGTCAGTGCAAGGGTGCTGTGCCCAGCCATTGAATCTGGCTTCCTGTTGATGATTTATCAGCAGGAGCATTTCCTCTGCAGTTCAGAGGAGTGGGGAGGTTTGCACAGAGCTGTGGGTTTTCCCTCTCCATCGGCTGTATTCAGTGATTCTTTTTTCCCCCATTCTCCAAGATTGTGTATAAAGGCAGATTTTAAATGAAAGTATAATGGATGGGAATTTTTGTTAATTATTAATTTAAAAGTTTGATTGTCATCTTAAAGCTTGGAACCCAACATCTTGTTTTTTACTGGATCTTCAGAGTGAGGTTACTTTCCAAACCTGCTGTCAACATGGAAATAATGAGGCTCTGGAGGTTTCCATCCAGATGGGTTTAACTTGGGTCCTTTGAACTCAGGAGGCACCGGAGCACAGCCTGGTGCACTTAGCCTGGTTTGACATTTTGTGTGGGAGAAGTGGCTTACTAAATTATCTTCCAGACAAGATTAAATATTTTAATTTTCAGGGATGATTGGGTCTGGGCTTTTGGGACCACCTCTAATTTTAATTAAAAACCAAACCCAAACCACTCTACCAGCAGAAAACGTTAATCTAAAATTCTGTGAAGTTAATGTGCGTAGGCTTTCTTTTCTAGTTTAAAAATTAAGTGTCCTTAACTTTACAGTTCTGCTTTTATATGCTTAGTTTTAGATTCTAGGTTACATGGGGAATTCTAGGGGATTCTAGGTTCAGGGGGTTTTTTGGGGGGTTTTTTTTGGGGTTTTTTTGGTGTGTAGTTTTTTTTAGAAAAAGAGGTTACACGCTTCTCTTTTTTTTCTTTTCTGTTTGTTTAAGAAAAAAAGAAGTCAGTTTAAACCTGTGTAGAAAAGACCTTTCTTAAGGACCAGCATTAAGTGTGTAAAATGTAGCCATGATCCTTCAATAAGGAGCAGTTCTGCTATGATATTGCTTACTGTGGTACACTTCCCTTAGAGGGTGGGCTATATCTCCATAAGGGAAAGATGATTTTTTAAATGCAAAATACTGTGGTCCTTTTGACCTGAATGGGTAAAAGACAATCTTTTTTTGAGCAAATCTTTTTATCTGGACTTCCTTCAAATGAGTTCATAGTCTCCTGATTATTGTTATGGAAAGTAAAGTTCAGAGACTAATTTATCCACAATGAAAATATAATTTCCTGTAATTTTTGGCAGCAAAATTTGTTTCAGGATCATGTTCTTCTGAAAATTTTAGTGTGATGACAAAACAAAGATGCAAATGTTTGAGGTTAATACACTCTTTTTCAATGCACATGAACAGAACCATTAAACAGAGAATGAAACATTTTCCTGTCCTGATTTATTGAATGAGAATTAACTTTGACAAATCCAGAACCTCAGAGCATGATTTGACCTTTCCCACATATGTGTGTGTGTTAAATATAAAGTCTATTGTCAAAAGCAATCAGGAAAGGAGTTCCCAAGACTATGCAAGTAATTTTGGGTAAACAACAAGGTGTATTATGTAACTAAATTTGTTCATGTTATCATGAATGAGATTATGTCTGATAGACAGGCCCTAAATTATGCATAGATAATATTGTTTATCTATCATGCTTCCCAGACAGAATTTTAAGTGTTTTACATTACTATTGCTATTTATAGTGTCTCACTGCAGTGATAATGGCTTTAATGTTATCTAGGCTTGGCCAAATATAGTAATCTCTGTGCTATAAAAGGAGGCTTGAAGTCCTCTGTGAACGGATAAAGGTTGGCTTTGTCATTGAAATTCCTTTAATGAACTGTTTCAAGAAGCTTATTTTAGGGCTGGCATCCAAGTGCAGTAAAAGTGACAGTTTCCTCTCTTCACCCCTTCACATAATTCTTATGAATCATGTACTCAACAACATTAACCTGCTTTCAGAGTTTCTTAAACTTCTCGACAGCTTGAACTAAACCATTTGCAGAAATGAAACAAGACCATTTGCTTTCAGCTTTTCAAATGAAAAGCATTTGTAACTCGTCTTCTGATTTAATGACATTCTAACACCAAAAAGACCTCCCCTTAAAAATGACCAAATAGTTGCACTTTGGCTGAGTGTCAGGGTATTCAGACCAGCTGTGTCAACTTAACCTCTTCACCTTTTAGGTGTTGTGATGCCTAAGTAGTTGCTTAGGAAGTTTTTTAAATTCCCAGGTTGCAAGGTTCTATGGAATTGGGAACTATGACATTTGAGGAGAAATTCAGCCAAGCAAACATCTTTTTCTTCCCTCCTGCTGTCCTCACACACAGGACATCCACTCTTAATGTTTCTTGGTGGTGAAGGACTTAATGCTCCTTAATGAATAAAGTTACATTATGGCAGGTATAAATTTCGGACAGTTCTGACATGAATATTTTCAAATATTACACAGTCCATCATCTCAGCCAAAGTTTGTGTAGCTTTAATTTCTCTGGAAGACCTCATTGCCAGGAAAGGGCAGAAGCAGTAACTTTTAAAAGTATTTACTGTATAATCCATCTTCCTCCTTGTCTTCTCTCCTTTCTGTGGGGTGGCAGAATGAAAATTGATGGTTTCTGTTGCAAAAACAAGGAAGACAAGCATTAAAAAGGAGAAGAGCCCAAGAGCCACTTTTATCCATGTTTTGCATCCTTGCTGCTGCTCTCTGTGGCAGTCCTGAGCTTCGATTTCCTCCAAAGTGTGTTGATGGGTTGGTTTGTCGTTTCTCAGAATCAAGGCTTGGCAAGACCTCTCCCTCCTTTTCCTTATTCAAGGCATGTGCCCACGAGCAGTAGAAAGTTATTTTTGCCTGTAGGTGGGGGGTAACTGTGGGTTTCATGTGAGATTTGAGCATTTAATTGCTGTAACTTCTGGTTGAAGCTGTAGGATGAGGAAAGTGAGTAGGAGGGAAATGAACCTGCCCACGTCTTTCCCCAAATGACAGCAGGGAATTTTACCTGAGCAGGAACTCTCTCTGTCAAGAACCAGCTCTTGGGAGTTTCACCTGTGCCTGGCAGATGTGAATCTTTGCTTTTTAATGTTGCAGATTTTTCTTTTTTCTTTCAAGTTAGCAATAAGTTTTAGGAAGTGCAGAAGGCGGATTCACCAATGGATGAAGGTGAAATACTCTGCTCTTACCACCACTAATCACTTGTCTCTTCCTAATCAATTTGTTGTTTTTGAGAGGAAAAAGTCACTTGTCTTTTGGAGATTGTCATTCACACTAAAATTCATGTGTAAAGAAATTCACTTGCTTTGCAGCCTTGATACAGCTGGAGTTGACCTCAAAGCTGTGCAGTAAGTCTGGGTGTTAATATTACAGGGGATGTTTCAACCCAGGATCACTCCCTCTCGATAATAAATGTATTGATGGCTCAGTCATGAAAACTTTTAAGCCAAAAAAGACAGCAGTTTTATATATTTTAGCCAATCTACCTCTTGGTGCATGTGCATTTAAGAACAAATACATGCTAACTCGTTGAAGTATTCATTTGCTCTGTGATCTTCCTCTTTGAACTGGGAATGTATTGTGATCCTGGCCCCTGCTGGGAGCCCCTGGTGTCTTCAGGGCCGTGAGCAAGCCTCGTCCCCTCTGCAGAACAAGGC
Organism: Urocynchramus pylzowi; assembly: GCA_013397555.1. Classification (NCBI taxonomy): domain Eukaryota; kingdom Metazoa; phylum Chordata; class Aves; order Passeriformes; family Fringillidae; genus Urocynchramus; species Urocynchramus pylzowi. The sequence goes on from VZRH01007627.1 coordinate 1,014,226, forward strand.
AGATAAATAACTGGCTGCAAGGCACCCCGCTGGATGCACTCCCTGAGCACGTGTGCTGGAATCAAGAGAACATCCCAGAGGTGCAGCGTGCCAGGTGACTGCAGAGCTGCAGCCAGCAGCAAGCCAGCAGCAATTAGGAAGGGCCTGTGATGTATAATTCACACCCTGCTATTCTGTGTACACAAGGGCCTGGGAGTTCACAGGGTGATGGATTGAAGAGTGTTAGATGTTTTAATGATGAAATACTGTGAAGAGTAATTTGGAGAGAATAATGAAGGTGCCTGTAGAAGTTTACAGAGCAGAATTTTAACTCATCAAGGTTATTTGGATTCTCTTTTTTCTTCAATAGTAATAAGAAGAAATTGATTTTTAAAAAAGTATGACTGCTGATTGATCTGATAAAAAAAATGTATAAAAATTATAGTAAAAAAAAAGTCAAATTACGTTTATTCAGCCAGTTCACTCCCAGTCCTCTGTACTCTGAAGTAACCTTGACAAGAAAAATTAAGTATTCTCTGAACAAAACTTTTCTTTTGTGAAGACCTGCTTTTACAGAGTTGCTTTTCTCCTGTAAAGACTTCGTGAGATTTCAGTTGATGAACTGCTTTGTCATGTAGTTAACATGCAAAGTGGTTTTAAGAACATTGAGTTTATATAACATTTGAAGGGGTTTTTATTAAAATCATCATCCCACCTTTTTGCTTCCTCCCTAGATGATAATGACTGAAAAGCAGAAATTAGTTAAACTTTTTATTCTGTAATGCAGGGAACTTTGCAAAAGTATTTGAAGCTCTCTTACAGAAGCCATAAAACAGAGGCACAGTTCTGGATGGAGATGGATTAACTTCTCTTGTTTTATACTATATTTATATCCCTCAACAATTGCTGCTAATTTGTGCATCTGTTCCTACTAGTGTATATATAATTTTGACAGTGGATAAGTAATGAAGAAGAGACAAAAGCTGGAACCAATTAATGGAGAAGAGCTCTCGAGTGGTCTGGCATCCTGTGACTCAAGTTAGTACCACTGCTAGCTTGAGTCTATGTCCTTCAGTAAATGAAAGTCATAGTGTAGTTTCTAAAGTTTCTCTTTTTTAGTAACTTTGTTTATACAAAGTGGTGAAAAAGTTGGGGAGAGGTTGGTACTGGCTGTGCAGTCTGCATAATTATGTAAGTAGAGTTTTTGTAAGAAACCAAGCTAAGAACAGGTCACTTCAGAAACAGAACTGACAGAAATGAGGAGCACCAGAGGACTGTACAAAAGAGCAAAGGAGCCAAAAGACCAAAGGTTTAATTATTTTCATCACACACATCCCACTAGCATGGCATTGCCCTTGTGGAATGATAGAATTGCTCTTTTTAGAAAACTGAGATTTTTCTCTGCCCATTTGTGTTTTTGTTACAAAACCCAAGAAGGATGCACATAATTCTAAATGGTGGGAATAAGGATTTGTAAAACTGTGTAGATTCTGAGGACTTGGAAGTTTGCAGGTAGCTGTCAGAGACTGGGAAGTGTCTGTGTGATGCTGTTTAAAATGCAACCAAAATATAGCACTATAGGTGTTATCTTCCTCGATACCATGACCAGCAGAGCTCTTTGTGGTTGCTACTTGTGATTTTGTCAAATATCTGAGGCTCTCAAAGAGAAAAATCTAAGGACATTCTTGACCATTAACCTTGTCTATTTTATGAATCAACCTCCTAAATTAATGCCTTAAACATACAGGAGGATCATCAACATTCAAAATCAACTTCCTCATCTGCAGTTCTACAGAACCAACCCCCAAGACAAAAAACCTGGCATGCTATTTATAAATCTGTTTATAAATATTTATAAAACTATTTATGAAACTTGGATCTGTGTGACCATCAGCAGAATATTCTCTCCTGTTCTCCTGTTGCAGAGATCTCCCCAGTGAGTGGCATGAGGGAGGCTGGGTGACCAGGGCTTTGTTGAGTTGTAAGATCAGCTGTAAATGCCTGTTTGTACCAGCAGTAGCTGTGCAAAGCACTGGAAGCACAACTTGCCCTCTCACATGAAGAGGGAGGTGCAGGTAGGAAGCAGTGGGGAATTTTCCCAGCAGAGTTACAGTAGTGACAGTTTGATCACCATGTCAGCTGATTGTTTTGGGGTGTTTTGATGGTGGTTTTTTTCATGTAAGCATGTTTCTTTGCAGAGTGTGATCATGCACTGGCTCCATTCCTGCTCACTGTGGAGAATGCTGCTAATAGAGGGTTACTAGGACAACCCTCCTTCTTCTCACAACTATTTAATTTCTGTTATCTCTGAGGCCTGGCAGACCCATACATCAGTGCTGAATGAAGCAGCAATTCAGAAAAGTGCTTTCTAACTCCCTGGACCATGAAGGAACTGAGAGAGCCTGTGTCACAGAGCTGATGGGATATTAGTGGGGAGGAGAGGTAGGCAAAAAACATGGGGAAGACAAAAAAAAACCTTGGAAAGAAAGGAGCAAATTTACCAATTTTTAGGATGTCTGGAGGAAAAAAGAAGGGGCAATGGAAACCAGATGCAGGCAGGTGTAGATGTGGACAGTTATGTGCCATAGCAGTGCTGGTGGAGAGCCTCCATTCCCAGAAACATGCACACCAATGCACCACTGCTTTGTGCCTTGGCTGTTTCCAAAGAATGAGCTAATAAGAATCAATTTGTAGAACAAAACAAACAAAACTTTGGCTTCTGCTCAGGGGAACTTGAGCATTGCAGTTACAGATCAGGCTTCAACAAATGCCAAGAGCTGATCCATAAAAGTATAATTATTCTGTTTCATTTGGAACCTTTTGTTCTGGATTGCATTCAAAACTACTGTAAGCCCCTTTGTGAGATTAATTTCCTTTCCAGGCAAGAGAAAAAGAGGCCTTTTCATTTTATAGTTCTACTTTGTTTCAATTAAAAATGAAAAAAACCTCACATCCTTGCCTTTCTTCCCTTAGATTCTTCCCTTCTGTGGAATAGTGGCCATCAGGTCACAGTTTAGGATGACAGGTCTCATGCAGAAACAAAGTTGTGTTACAGAGTGGAAATTTTAAGTGATATTCTGTATCTTACTATTCTAACAAATACTCTTTATAATTTTCAGCTGCAAACTGAGTAGAATTTTATTGTTGAAATTTGAAGTGATTACAAATTTCTTGCAAAGCCAGGGGACATTGAAATTGCAGGTGTGGCTTACCTGCTGAGCTGCTTTGCCTTGTGAGTATGCAGTGGGGGAAGAAGTAAACTGAAAATGGTATTTTGTCAGAAAAGTTAAAACCTGAGACACACGGTGAGTTCTTTAATTTGACTTGGTAGATTAGAGATCAGAGATCAGAAATGCTTGGCTCCTGTTGCAGAAATGTCCTGATGTCTAGGTCTTGAAGGCTCTGAGGAACTGTGCCTGAGGAAGAAGCAGGGAGTGTGCACAAAAACACACACACACACACACACACACACACAGACACTCTGGGCTGGCTGGACCTGCAGGGGAGTGGGCAGCACATGGCTGGGCTGCTGGGGCAAAGGGACATCTTTCTGTTCCTCACTGAAATGGAAACCCAGAGAATTAATAATTCAGTTGACATTCCTTGTGGCAGAAAGGGCAGCACAGAGGTAGTGAAGACCTGAAGAGGTGCAAGGGATGAGGCACACCACGCTCATTGGGAGCCCACGTGCCGGGGTAGGTAATCTGAATTCGGTTTCCCATGTACCAGAGGGCATGTGAGGCCACATCTCCTAGGAGAGGCCATAAATGAAGAAGGCATCCTCATTCTCTTTTGTTAATTCTGTTCCATTTTTCTATATAAAAGAATCAAACCCCGGAGCAGCAGCTTGAATCCCACTGTCCCATGCCACAGCGTGCACCACAATCAGCAGGGCAGAGCGGAGCGCTCGCTGTCTCTGCTTCTAATTATTCTGAGTATTTTATATGTAATGAGCAGCTGCAGCATGAGGTCCTGAGGGCACCCCTGTTCCCAATCCAAAATAGCCAGTTGTCCAGTTCAGGCTAGATTCAAGCAGAGAGAAAATGAGATCCATGTTTTCTCACATCTTGGGTGATGGGTCTTAGGAGATGGTTTTCTTGCTTTCAATTTCACCCCATTTACTTATAAATAGCAGGCATTTGCAAAATACTATGGAATCAAGGATACAAATTTCTGTGTATGTTTCTGTACCTTAAAGATATGCCAGTTTTTTGTGTCAGGCCAGTGGTATTTTAGCTGGCAGGAATCTTGGCTTCCAGGTGAGATTTGGCTACAGTCATGTAGATGGCAGCAGGGATGTGGGAGGGATTCTCTTAAATGCTGGACACATACTGTTTCTTATTGTAGCTGCTGACTTAGTCTGAGCCCTGTCTGTATCTCTTAATTCAAACAAACAAATAACAACCAAATAAATAAATTAAACAACAGTCAAGTATTCCTGTAAGGTGCTATCACGAGGCTCAAACTGAAGTGAAAAATTACTTGCCAGGGTTTCTAGCCCCAGTGGTCTTTGGTTAACCACAGCATGTCCTAAGTAGCCAGAAGGTGCAGAAGCCAAGAGGATCCTGGGGATGATTTGCTTTTGGCTTTGACTGCTGTTAACTTCTTTTCTGATTCTGTTTACAAGGACTCTGGTGACTGGATGTTGTTAGCAGGATTTTTTTTCAGTTGTATAAGGATTGAGAAAACAGTATCTGTCTGACTCTTCCACAGTGAATGGCTTTCAAGTTAAGCCATGGCTGCAGTTATTGTGCTCTAGCTGTGACACTATAAATAAACTTATTAACAGCAATATGTAAATGGGTTTCTATTTTTGTTCCCTGTATTGTTTGCAAAATCTAGGGCAGTTATTCAGTAAGAATCATCTGCTATTTAGCACTGAGCCTACCAGCATTTGATGTTGTGTGGGCTGCTGTGCTTCCCCCCCTCCCCACTTGCTTTCTTTCTGTGCAGTGGCTATTAGAATCCAGCACTTTTGCAACTTTGTTTATTGTGGTATTTAAGAAATAGAGTAGCTGTGCTAAGCATTTTCAGGCTTCCGGAGAGTGGCTTGGAGTGTAGGAATAGGGAATCATCTCCTGATATCTGAACTGCAGGAGCATTTAACCCAGCCATACAAGCACCAAATACCACAGTTGCACTTTGCCTTAGTGAGCATCTTGCAAGTTCCAGGCTGTTCAAAGATCTTTAGGGTTTGTGTTTGCTCGCATGCTCCCTTTCCTTCCGCTGCCCTCTGCACTGGTCCAGATCTGCCTGACAGCCCCAGGCCCTGTTCAGGCTGGGACCTTGTGCCACATCAGCTCCTGCAGTTACTGCACAGACCCCAGGGAGAACACAGATGTGCTGCTTCAGAAACACTTCACCACAGTCATGGCTACTCCTGTCTGGAGGAGCAAATTACTCTAATCCCAGGCATCTGTTAGAAACCTGAATGTATCAGTGCTGGGGACAGGATCAGTGTGGCTGTTAACATGGATATTCTAAAAGACATTTCACTTGAGACAGTTTATTCAAACTCCTTCCTTCTCTGCAAGTGAATTCAGCTCTGGATTCCCCAGATCCCCAACAGGGAAAGTCCCAACCTGTCTGTCCTGTGACTCGTTAGCCACAATTTTATTGCCAGCTGTGTTAAACTTCACATGGGCTTGTGTCCTCCTTGGCACTTAGATTCCATTCCATGCAGCTTTGTGAAAACCAAAATTGCTGCTACTGCAGTGGCATAGAAAGTAAACAGAAATTAGCCAGACTGGTTTTGCATAGATGTAGAAGGATCCGAAACAGCAACTTTCCTCTTATTTTTATGCAATTAGACACATTACCATATTATATGTTTTCAGTGGTCTTCAAGGCTTTCTATGCTGTAGAAAAGACCTGGTCAGATTCTAATGATTTTATTGATATTAGAACACTGGTAAACTAATAGCTGTTTGCAGGAACTACATTTGGTAATAATATTTCGTGAACATTGAGAGTAGCAAGCAAATGGCTTAGTGAAATATCTTAATGCATTAACACAGAAATTAAATTTTCCAATGGAAAAGGCAAGAGAAAAGCCATTTCTTTATATGCAGATCTATTGTTCTGTTGGTGGCAATTACAGTAATTCTCTTGAAATCAAGTTAAAATTATATGCCTGCTTCATTATGAGAAGAAACCACTGGGTGCAAAAATCAGGGAAGATTTAGCGGAAAGTTAGAGAGACTTACCTATGCAGTGAGCAGACTGCCTTCACCATGGTTCCTGCTTCAGCATGTCAGGAGTAGGGTTTGTGTGGATGTTTCCTGGGCTTAGGAGGCCAGGATTCACATTCCTGCTTTGCCAGGGTTTTCCCATGTCACCTTGAGCATCTTTCTGTATTTTGTCTATATACCATACTGCTGTCTCTAGAAAATAGTGTGTTGTTGCTTTTCTAGCACCAATGACATTTTAACAGTTGCTCGATGTCACTGCTTACTCTCTAAGAAATCATGGAAATATGTGAAGCATTTGGAATATGAGATATGTTAGGAGCTGAAGAGGTGCATGGAATTTCATATTCCCTGTTCAAGGACCATCTTTGCATAGAAATCTTTATGCAGTAACTCACCTGAGCTGCCTTCTGAGGAGGAGTGGTTTTACTGCTGATACCAATTGTACAGAATTTCATTGTATTTACCTTGTTTCTCCATGGAAGTTGGAGTTTTCTCTGTCACCAAAGGGAACCAAAGATAGATATCAACCCAAGAGCCACTGGTCAATTCAGATGTGATGGTAGGTGATATCTTTAAAAGTAAAAAAAACCCTTAATGTTAAGTTATAGCTCTTATAAAGTTGGGAGACTGTAGTTGTGAGTTGAGGGTATCTATTCATTACTGGCTCTTATCAGGTAAGGAAAATTAATGCAGCATACAACAACCAGATAACATGTTCAATTTCCTGCTGGTTTTTTTCCTTTTCATTTGATTCTGACATTGCAGCCAATCTCCCCTGTCATTGAAAACATGAATGTGGTTTGTTATTAAATTTATTATCAGGTTTGTTTATTAATCAAATAACGTTGATCCCTCAGTTAATGAGCTGTACCATTTTCTTTGGGTGGCCATTTTAACTTTCAAAATACCTGATGAAGAATTATGTCTTCATTTTACAGTTCCTCTCCACTGATGTTCATTGGTGTTTCTCAGAAAAGTGACCATTATAAAGTGTGCACAGTTAAGTGTCTCTGAATGCTTTGGGCCCATTTCTCTTTACAGTTTCATCAGTGTAATTTTAAAAACACAACTGCTCAGCTACATTTTAAAGTATAGAAGCGAGGGGGCAGCGAGTCCACTCATGCTGACTGTTCCAAAAGGGGCAGGAAGACTCATGTTCGTGTTCTTCAGCACTGTTTTCCCACCAAATGGCCACTTTGTATTATTGATCTAATAAACTACCCATGGAAATCTTGTACACAGAATGTCACATCGTTTGTCCCTTCTCAGCTGATCCATTGGGAGTCTGTGTATTTTGCTACCTACCCTCTTTGGGAAAGGCACAATTGCTCCTTAATGTTTCAAATTATGACATTTATATACTAATGTAATGTTTTCATTATTTAGTGACTTTCCAGAGGGAAAACCCTGACTTGCTGAAATGACAAAGTAAATAAATCCCAAAAGGACAGGACACGGGGAAAGAGCAAAGAAGTAAGGTTAGATTGAAGTGATGGCTGCATGCAGAATCACTGCAGCTTTTTGGTTAGGGAGCACAAAAGCATCATTGTTAGCCTGAATATCCATGATACCAGAGAAGAACAGACTGAGGGCAGTTTTCACAGCTATGAAGAGCTCATTCTTTCTCCATCAAATACAAAGACCTGAGAAGTATAGAACAGAAAGCATCACAAACCTGATTAGAAGCAATTTCATCTCTTTGCCATGTGCCTGAGCCAGGATATACTTGTGAAACTGTTAACTGTGACAAAATATATTACTCTCTTGCATTCTCTGACAACCCATGGATTGCTGGCACACAGTCTCTTTGCAACAGGTTTTCTTTTGCTTCAATGCTTAAATTTTGAGTTGTTCTCTTTCCTACCATGCTGCTTCTATAGCTTCAGTCAGTTTTGCAAGGTATTGTCTCAAAGAGAAGGAAGGAAGGAATGGTGCCTTCCTGCCCTGAACAGAATTACAACTGTGTTGGTCCCTTTTTTCAGAATTCTCTTAGCTCTGTTGTCCTACTTATTGGTTTACAGCAGGATTTTCATATCAGAGATTGCTCCAGTCTCAGAAAACAGACTGCAGGAATGCTCAAAGGGAAAAGCACACCTGAAGTTCAAAAACCAGAATATGGCTTTTTCTTTCTGTTTTACATGGAGTTCTGGATTTCAGGCTGTCTTGTGGACAAAAATGAATCTGAGGGGTATTTTGGTGTGGGCTGGATTCAGCTCCAGTTTGGACAGAGCTGCCAGCTCTTTTGTACTGGTCAGGCAGATCTGGGTGGGTTTGGGCTTGCTCAGAGCCACAGCAAAGGCACATGGTTGGGGTCAGCCCTGTGCATGGTTCCTTCCTGCAAAACGCCCTATCCTTCAACTTTGCCCTCTTAAACTTCCTTGGAGATGGAATGGATTTGGCATCTTTTGCATTTACATGGTTTTTTCCCCTGACCAGAGCAATTGGAAAAAAAATGGCATTCCCATCAGTCCCTTCTTAGATAAATGAGAAAGGTCTAAATTTCCTCCTTCTTAATAACACAAAGTCTTATTTAGAATGGTTGGATCTCTTTTTTAGGTTTGACAGACAGAAGCATCTAATTCAGCTGGCTATGATGGAGGATTAACATTCCTTTCAGTCATCTCAAAGCCATCTATAGTGTGTCACACCTATAGTTTGGCTGGTAGCTGCTGCATATCTATTTTTATTTGGTTTTGCCTTCCCCAAGTAGCTTTTCTTCCCAAAAGACTATTTATTACTCCTGTTTCCAGTGAAAAATCAATCTGGTTAAATATAGTCTGCTGAAATAGGAAAATCTTGTAATTCAGAATGTTTAGAAGGAGAGGATAGCAAGTTTTTCATGTTTAAAATAAAAAAAGGAGTACTGATGTTGCCTAGCTATAACTAAGTTCCAGTAACTGGGGATGCTACTCGTGCTTGTAAACTGCAAATCTAGGGAGGTCATGGAAAAACTTTTCTTTGCATGACTGGTGCATTTTCCCCTTCTGGTTAGTGATTTCAGGATCTAAATTTCTTCTCCTTTCCTGTGCTGTCAGTGAGGGACAGACCACAGGCACTGAGGTGAGGAGCACTGACCATGATGGACAGTATGGTGCCATTTTTCTCAGCATCTCCTGAGCATCAGCAGGGCCAGAGCCTTTCCCTAGGGCATTCCCAGCCCTGCTAATGCAGACACAGCTGCAGCCACAAATGTGGCATGTTGGTGCTGGAGATGTGCATCTCCCAGATGAGCCCCTCAGGCAGTTCTGACCTCCAGTAACACTCACCTGAGAGCAAACATAGGAGAATGAAGTCAAAGCAGGGCTCTGCAGTTTGCGTCTTTGCAATGAGCCTGGCTGTCATCATGCAGTGGCTGTGGATGGCAGTCTGCACGTTGCCACCAGTGTCTCCCAGAGCCATCTGGTCTCCTGCTTCTTTGTTGGTTTTTGCTGCCCCCAGATTCACTTAGTATGGCCTTGCACAGTGAAGTTCTCAAATATGGCATGTGACATATTGGCATGTGGCACATTTGCTTTACGTTTTTGGCAGTTTTGAAGAGGGATGGGAGGGAGGCTTTCTGCCTTTTGTTGTAAAGAAAAAGGTGAAAAGGCTCACAGTTTTCCAGGGTTTTGGTTTTGTAGGGGTTTTTTTGTGTATTTCCTTCTATTTTGTGTTTTCCCCTCTCTTACCAGTACTCCTTTGCTTATGTACAACATTTATGTACGTGTGCTTTCTCACCCTCTTGAGCAAGTGGAGTGGAGCCAGCATGAATGATCGCAAGGTGGAACATGGTGCAAGACTGAGTCCTCCTTTCCAAGGGGGAGCAGTGCCAGCTCATGTGCCACAGCAGTGCTAGGGCTCATTTTAAACAATAGGTGATTTCCAGTACTAAATGGAGCCTCTCCAAAATGACCATATAAGTTTAGGATAGAGCGTGTATCTTTTTACTGTTGTGTTTGCTTTTTTCCCATGACTGTAGGAAAAGGAAAAACTTTAACCTCTGGTCTGTCTGATGTCCTGCTGTTCTGGAGAACATTTTTTGCATCGCTAAGGCTGTGTCTTTAGCCTGTCACTCAGACATCCCAAGAGAGTAAGGCTGACGTGCTGTTGAGACCTGAGATGGTCTAGAAGCAGCTTGCTGGACTGGTCACTGGGCTGCCACTCAGCACAATGGTCTGTGTGGGCCCCTTTCACCCTCCCTAGGTGGGCTTTGCTGCCCTTGCTCACATCAGTGCTGCTTTTCCCAGACACGCTGCCGCCTGACCACGGCCACTGTGGCACTGCTGTGAACTTGTCCTCAGCTTGTTTTGCTTTGTCCTCTTGTTGTTGCTGCTATCAAATTCAGCAGGGAAAGAGCATGATGACATGTTCTCAGTGTTTCTGGAAGCTGGAATCCTATTTTGTGCGCAGGGTGAGTAGAAGACATGGAGGATCTCCGTGCCATCCCATCCCCAAGTAGCTATAGCTAGGAAGGAGAGATTGGATATATCCTGATGTCTTGTCTATTCCAGGAACTTTTAGATGAACTTCATACCATGTTTATGCCACTGGAGCTGGAAAATAATTCTGGGCTTACAGTGTGGGAAGGGAACTGGCTTTCAAACAGACGTCCAAGTGCAAAACTTGACTCATTTACCAGAATTTTGAAGAGATGCTCCCACCTTGGAGATACTCAAAAGACATCTGATCATGGTCTTGGGTAACCATCTCTAGGTGGCCCTGCTTGAGCAGAGGGTTAGACAAGATGACCTCCGGAGGTCCCTTCCAACTTCAACATTGCTGTGGTTCTCTGAAAACCTACTTTGGTGTAAAGAGCTTGACCCAGCCTTTCAAGTGAGAGTTTTGTTAGCTTCATCCTGCTCCATCCTTCTTCTTTGTTCTCCCTTGTTCACAGTATGACTCAATGACATGCAACACCAATTGCAGTGGATGTTGTTGTAGCACCCTGATTGCCTGTCCTCGCCCATTAGCTTAGTGAGCTCACTGGCAAGGGCAGACTGTGTCTATAGTCAGTGGCAGTCCTGTTACACCTTTGCTCGTGAATGCTTGTTCCTAGTGAACAAGGATTATTTTATCATGACACATTAACTCTTTCTTCTCTTGTAGGTAGTGTTCATTGTGGTAAAATACCATGGTTCAGATCCAGTCAAAAGCACTTTGCAGTTATTATAAGCCATTAAAGCTCACCAAGTCTGGGCTTTTGTTCTGTTTCCCATGCAGTGCCTGTGGCGTTTGGTTTCCAGCAACACATGGTGTTTATATTCATGACTGGCATTGCCGTTGTGATGGTGATAGGGTTTGTGTTCCTTGCCTTGCTTGATTTATGTTGTGGCTGGCGTGCATGGCACGCACATGGCTTGAAATAGAACACGACTGGGTTTTTGTTTTTACATTAGAAGCACTCATGATTTAATTTAGCATTTTGAATAATCCTGCATTTGCAGGGAAACTTGTGTCATGTCCCTCCTTTAATAACTGTATTAGCTCCAGACACTTAAGTCTGCATTGCAAAATCATTCTCTGTAGATGTGTGTGGTTTTTAAACGTCTTGTGGTTTCCTGCTTCCCACCTTGTCCTTAGCTCTCCTTACTCCTTATGTTCTTTGCTTTCTGCCAAATCTCTCCCCTTCCTGCACACTTGCAAAGAAAGTTCTCCTTTGCCATCTTTTGCCATCCCAAAGATCCTGTGATGCTTCTGCCTCAGGGTGCATCAGTAGGACAAGGATCACCTGACTTACAGGAGATAGTTTTAAAGGACCTGCAGTGGTAGGACTCCAGGTGCAGTGGGATGGACCTGAGCTGGTCTCTGGGATGTTGCACTGAGGCTCCTGCTGCTTCCAGAGCTGCTTGTCCAGGTGTATCTTAACTGTTGTGTGAATGCATTACACACCAGAAAAATGGGAAAGCTGAACTCAGCATGGGATTTTCTCCTCTTGTTTCTGCATCCTGGCTATGCCTCCCTCCATTTCAGCTCTGTCTGCCTTTGCAGTTCTGTGAGGCGCTGTGCACAGAGCACCCAGACATCCAGCTCATGGAAGCCTTGCAGTCCACTGTGTCCTGGTGGTTTTGGGAAGAGCCAAGCTCAGGCAGAGGCTGGCATTGCCATGGCAGCAGCAGCTGGAGCTGTGAGCCCAGCCTACCCAGTGCTGCCCTTCAGACATGGTGGAATCCATAGGAGCCAGCAGCTATGGGGTGTTCCAGTCCCTGTATCCACCTTTCCTGTTCCCCTGCCTGGGGCTTGGGCAAGACCAGGCAGGTATCAGGCTGGTCCCTAAGCAGAGGGGAGGATGGCAGGATCTGCCATCAGGCTCTTTTTCATCCTTTTTTCTGTCAGTATCATGAGCCATGCAGGGCAACAGGCACAAAACTGAGCTTGCCTTGTACAGCTATGAAATCTTGAGCCAGTCCTTGCTGGAAATAGGAACTGAAATAGGAGCTTAGGAAAGTATTCACCTCTACCCCAAAACACAATTTGTGGTACTTTTCAACCAAAATAAAACAGAAAGAATTTAAAAATACATATAAAACTAATGATAAGTCCTCTTTTCTTCCCTGTCTTTCCCAGAAATAAACGATTTTCTGTATTTTTTGAGGTCATACCCTGGTTACTGCTGGACAAAACCCAATCAGATGGTAAATCTGAAGACAGTGATGGAGTGGAAATATATCAAGAACTCTGAAACCATTACAACATTTTAATTACATGCTAAACTGGTTTTTCCACAAAGCAGTAGCCTCCCCGACGAAGGAACTGGGACTCAGGGCTGATAATAGTTGCTGATGTCCAGGCTGCAGATTGTGTGGTCAATCTCTTCTAATCTACTCCAGCTAATAGTACTGCTAAACCACTGCCTTACTTATCTCATGTTATTTTATAGCTATAATATTTATTTCCTTTGACCTTTTTTGACCACTGTCATTTGCCGCACATTTTGGCTCAAGGGAGGCCTGTTACTGGCATTGTCCTCCCACCAGCAAGGAAATGGCATGACCTCTGAAGACTGACAAATAATTGGCATGAGTTGGGCCCTTCATCACAATTACCAGCACCATGGTCCTTTAATAAAATCTTTTCTTTGTTAAGGGTAGTCTGACATGACTGAAGTGTGGAGTAAGGAGTTAAGAGTAGTGGGAATCTGTGTGCTTAATCTCTCTGGCTGCTAGTCTGAGTAAGATGCACTGGCAGGGTCTGGAGGTGCTTCAGACATCTCACTGTGTGTGTTGTGTGTATAAGTACATAGATATATAACAGGCTTCATTTTCAAATAACAGCCCTGACTAAACACAGGATGAGGATCACACGCTGTTCCGTGATGGCTGCTGTAAGAGACATCTCTTTTCCTAGTCACTTCTGGGTTGCTGGGTATTTTACAGGGAGCAGGCTGAATCTGAGTTGCAAGGGCTAATAACAGAAGTTCCTCAGTCCCCATTCCTCCCTTGCAGGAGGGGCTGTGACTGAGAAACCTGGCTGGAGTCTCTGCTGCTGGAGCTGCAGTGCTAGCAGGAGTGTGTGGAGGGGGCAGATTGGGCAGAGGAGTAAAATGTGGTTTAGTGGCTTTCAGAGTATCTTGCTGAGAGCAGAGGACAGAGGCTTCAGGCTGGGTTCCAGTTGTCAGGGACTGTTTTTCCTGACTCTTGTGTCCTGTTCTTTCTCCAGTCGCCCGGCACGAATGTGTGTCTGTCCTCTCCTCTTCAGTTCCCAGATACCTGCTCTGTCCTCTGCCATCTCTCATGCAGTCCTTTCCATACCCTGATGAGGTTTTCCATTCCCTGTAGCCCATGTGTCCCAGAGAGTGTCTGCTGATAGCTCAGCAGTGTGCTGCTTGGTGGCAGAGCAGGTCACACAGCTGGCTGGCTGCAGTGCATTCAGGTGATGGTTAGCTAACACAAATCCGTGTGTAGAACAGCTCCATAGGGCTCTGCTGATTGCTTCATTTGTGTGGTTGAAATATTGCCAGCATTTCACTTCTAGAAATGTCTGATCCATTTATCTAGCATGATAGTAATGGGGAATGAAGGGAGCAAACTCAGTCATTTATCCACATTTATTATGAGGAGAAGGCTCAGGGCATCCCTGTGTAGTATGTTCAGATACACCCATTGATATCTGAATGTCAGAGCAGCAGCTGATCTTGATTTCTCCTGTTCTAACACAAGGGTATTGCAACATGCCCACAAGGAGAGTGTGAACATGTTCAAAAATGAGTAATTTGCAATTTGCCCTATGTTGGAAGAACATACTTTCAACAAGACAGATTTTGTTACTGCCACTAGAACTGGAGACATTTCCCATTTGTGCATTACATATTAGCACGTACTTAAATTGCTTATGAGCAGTACAGACTTGTCTAAGCTTTCATTTGATTTCAAGTGTGTTTCTTCAGGAGGTTTACTTTTATTTGTAAATATGTGGAATCTTGATTTATTTTTGTGTGTTTTCTCAAGTGTTTAAAAATGGCAAAGTATATTTTGATTCAGACATCCCTGCATTCATCTTGTTTTTCTCTTGTACATTTTAGCATCAGTGTGACTAACAAAGTATTTAATGCAATATGTTTGGTTGGTGATTTATTGGAGTTGAAATGTAGAAGGAAAATATGAAAAGCATGCCAGAATTGAAATGTGTTTCAGTATTTTTGCAAAAAATGCTTGTGAAAATATTTTTGTTGGTTTTGCTTTCTGACTGAAGGCATTGCAGGGAATTCCAAATGAAAACATACCTCTGCAATTTGCCTAAAACATGTTGGAGTTTTATTTTACAAAGAAGACACAATTCCAAAGAGGTTTTTATTTAGACTTTTCTTTTCCAAGTACATCTCTATGGCAATAATCAACTTCAAAGAACAAATCAACCACTGGATAAATGTTCCACTATACAAGTAGAACTTACCAATTTTCTATTTATATATGTGTGTGAATGTCTACATTTTATCTTGGATCTATATAGATAAAGTCTGCTGCTTGTTTTACTGAATAGTTTTAGATTTGCCATAATGGATGGGTTTGATTGCAAGTCAGTATTTTCCATGTTGTAATTATCAATGAGACAGAATCTTTGTGCAGTTTAAAAAAAACCCACAACCCACTGTTGTCCTTGCAGCACAACATTAATATTGATTCACTGAAATCAAAGAGTCATTAATAATACTTGTGATTCAAATAATTGTGCTTTCAAAACAGTCCAGGCTGCTTTCACAGGGCTTTCCCAGTCCATCCTGGATGAACCTGTGATGTGATATCCTTATGTCACAGCTGGCCTCAGCTGGCAAGGTCTGCAATTATCTTTTGGCTTGGTCATTTTGGGCTCACAACCTTACTGGGAGGAGCTCCTGGGTGCTGCAGGTGGGGTAGGGGCTGCATCATAACGTGCATTAGAGCTGCTCATCTCCTTGTTGCTGTAGGGCTGGGACACCCCACGTGCCTTCCCACCCCGGACTTCTACCATGCAATTTACATTTACACAAATATCAGCAACAAATTTTGTAACACTTTTTTTTTTTTTTTCCCTCTCTTTTCCCAAGCATCCTCTTTGCAGACATAGAGGGTTTCACCAGTCTGGCCTCCCAGTGCACTGCTCAGGAGCTGGTCATGACGCTGAACGAGCTCTTTGCCAGATTCGATAAACTTGCAGCTGTAAGTTCTCTATTATAATTTTGTTTCCTCTTGTTTTTATTCTCCTGTTGCAAGAATGACATACTGTGCTGGTTCACTGGATTTCTTAAATATTCACTGCCCTAAAAGGCAAGCTATTGCTAGCATGAATATAAGCTCAATACTTCTTTCTCCCTTATTATTCTTTTTTTTTTTTTTTTAAGGAGAACCACTGTTTACGGATCAAGATCCTGGGTGATTGCTATTACTGTGTGTCTGGGTTGCCAGAAGCAAGAGCTGACCATGCACACTGCTGTGTTGAAATGGGAATGGATATGATAGAGGCCATCTCGTAAGTACCATATTCCCCATAGAGAAGCTCAAAACAAATGCAAGTAGATTCTCTTTCCTGTTAGTTCTTCTTAATATTAGGAGCAAGGTGACCAAACCAGATAACTCTGGCCAGCAAAAAGGGGAAACAGCTAGAACAAAAAAACAAAATGCTGTTAAGGTTTGACAGCAGCAAAACAGACATTTGTGTCCATGCAGTTATGCA
This sequence comes from Urocynchramus pylzowi, assembly GCA_013397555.1. Taxonomy (NCBI): domain Eukaryota; kingdom Metazoa; phylum Chordata; class Aves; order Passeriformes; family Fringillidae; genus Urocynchramus; species Urocynchramus pylzowi. The sequence continues at coordinate 1,030,521 of VZRH01007627.1, forward strand.
GATATCAGAGCTCAGCCTCTTGATGAGAAAGGCAAAGGTTACTGTAATTACTGGAAGTCTCATTCCCAAGGGAGGATTCCAGTGGATTGCAGAATTGTGAATTCAGAGGGTTAATAATAACTTTATTAAATTTCAGTCGCTATTCATTTATGTCTTTAAACCAGTTTTTTACTCACCTTAAAATTGCTCTGCTAAGGTCTGTCTTGTCCAGTTCAACAAATCCTTCTCTATGTGTCCCTGTGCAAAAAGGGTCAGATTCAAGGCTTTCTTACTTTAGTTAAATTAATTACTGAAATAAAGCATGAAGTTGCTCTGGCACAGATTGGGACAGATTCATGGTCTTTTTCCTTTATTTCCATTTACTTCCCCATCTGTATTTTTTTCTTTTAAAACATGTGGTGAGGCTTTGCCTGCTTCTGAGGTCAGACTAGCAACCGTGTTAGTCCAGACCATTGCTGTCTTTAGTAAGAAATAGGAGACCCCTATCTAGTTTTATTGTCTGTCATACAGACAGTGTTGAACATTGTTTACATTGTACATGTGCTTTCACAGGCCAGTTCTTTCAGAATTCAGGGAAGGAAGATTTATTTGGTCATGTTGAGTGTATGCAAGTTTAGGTGCAGAGTTCAGTCAGTTTTGGATGGTAGCTGAGCTGACCTTGGTATCTACACCATCCCTGCTGCACAGCCTCTCCTGCTCTTTCCCTTCTCTTTTTTATTAGAGCTGGTTTTTTATTTTCTGAAAGCATCTTCTGAAGTATTAATGGTACCAACAGAGAAGATCTCTCAGCATTCTCCACTTATTCCATGCAGTAAATTGATAAAATCTAGAGGTACCTCCTTGCTGAGCTTGGTACAGTACATCCTTTAGCATTTGAATCTCAGCAAGAACATCAATAGACCTCCAGAGTTTTCAACCTCATTTTCATAACACAAATACACTGGGTGAAAAGCAGTTTTCACCCAGGAGACCCCATTCAAAGCACAGTATGCAACAGCATTCTCTTGCTTTGTATACAATGTACACTGTCAGGACTTTCTACTGGTCCTACTGGACTTTCTACCTTTTCTTTCCTGGTTTTAAACTCCATTGCCTTGCACCAGTCTCCTTTTGGGGTTTGTATGCAATGTGCAAAATAAGAGGAATTGCAAGTAACTAGTTCCCAGTAGCCCTTGAAGGAATGCTGTTTCTTCTATGTGAGATACAATTAAGTAGCAGGTGACAAAGGGTCTTGTCAAATACAAGAAGCAGCAACCCTTAGCCACCAGCCTCACAGAATATTGTGTTCATTGCCCAGTTGTTGGCCTGATGAAATCCAGAGGCCTTCACGTGTTGCTGTGTAATTCCCGACAAGACTAAATAACACCAGGAAGTCTAGACTTCATTGATTAACTGCAACCCACCTTACTTGGAATAAACACAGAGCTGAGGTGCACTCAGTGTTTGTTTACAAATAGCTCTTCAGCAGCCTTTAAAACTTGTTTCCCACTTGCTGTATAATGAATGCATTTAACAGTCTTATCTCTTAATAAGTCTGGAAGGTGAGTCTGTTCTCACTACCCCTGCTCTCCCTCTTCCTCCCTCCTCCCCTAAGGATCAAGATAAGAGGTTTCACAATTAAGGTAACCAATAGCTACTGAACATTTGATTGCAGGTAACAAATAACTACTGAACATTTGATTGCAAACTTCACCCCAACATTGGGCCCTGCCTGTAGGCTGATTTCATCTGTGTCTAATAACAGCAGGGAGTGTTACCCCAAATAGGAAAGACTTCATGAAAATTGCATTCACTGTACCACTGGTATAAATGAGCTGAAAAAAACGGAAGATAACAAAGGATATTTCATTTGTCTATAAGGAATAGCCAAACTTATTTGTTTGCTGCAAAGTCTGGACAAAGGCACCTGGTCATCAATGACTCTACTGAGAAAAGTTCCCTGGTCTTGTGTCAGTAACATGGCTTGGCAGGGGTGCAGGAGGGGTTGTAGCACCCAGTGGAGGGAGGAATACAGCTGTGTTGTTTCTATCAAGTTTATGGATGCAGCTATATTTTTATTACTCCAACTCCTGTTCCTTTCTCAAGTGCTGTGGTTGGAGCTCTTTCAGTTCATAAGCCTGTAACACCTTGCCCATATCAGCTTCCTTTGCCTGCTAGACAATCTCTGCTGCTTGTTAATAAAAATAATGAATGTCACTTCAGTGAGCAGGTAGTGAGACATAAGATAGGGATCATAAAGAGAAGGGAACTCAAAGAGGATAGGAGCTGTTTCAACAAGAAGTCATCTTGGACACTGTTTTAAGGGACATATTGCACTGTTAGGAGTGAACTGGAGTCCAGAACTGGTCTATCTTTATTCTTTCAATTTCATTAATAACTAAAGCGTAAATATTACGACTGTGTTGATGTTAGGGAGCTGGGAGGACTTACCTATCCAGATGATATCTAGAAAGGACTGGATGAACCTGAAAACTGAAGAGATTGAAATCTGATAGGTATAAAGTACTTCCTTGCTGCAAGGAACTTACTACTCAAAGGAAGGGACAGTGGTATACGATGTAGGTGAATTTGCCTGTGAAGCATGGACGTTCTGGGAATGATATGATTGGCAATAATGAGAAGCAGAGTTGTTCTGAAGGCCTCATCAAGGCTTTTCTCTACCCACACTTTTAAATATATTTCTCATGTGAACAGCTCTTGAAGTTAACTTTTGCCCTGAAGGGGAGAACTCACAAAGTATTCCAGCAGTCTTTTTGGGAGTAAGCAGAGCATCCAAAACCTCATTATATTCAGAACTTGAGTATTTGTAGCTGCCTGTTTGGAGTGACTGCAATAGATGTGGTTCTCTGGTTTTGCTGCTCTAAGGCCTGTTCAAGCTTTCCAGCTTCAGTGGGGTATTTCACACACATATCATATTTCATCTGTGGAAGAGTTGATGCTTGGTGCCATACAGACAAATTAAGATCTCTGAAATCATTTCCTTTTTCTCTTTGCAACACGCTATTACTCTTGATGAGGCCAAGTGCTGGCAGGTTATGTCCAGCTTTGGTATGGAAATCAGAGACCAGCACTTTAATCCTTTTACTGCCCCAAAGATAATTTTTTATGAGTTCTCAACTTGATCCTGAGTTCAGTGTACATGGATTTACTCCAAGAGCTCCTCGTTCTAATTAGGACTCCTCTTGGCCAGCCTGGCCATCCCAGAGCAGTACAGCTCGTCCAGTTTTGTTCTGTTGTCCTGTTGATGTGGGTGAGCTGCACCATGTGTATCTGTGAACAATTTATGGATCATTATGTATTTTTGTGCTCTGGATGCAAGTTTGTGCTGCTGACTGCAGCCATTCAGTTGTTAGTCAAGGCCCCTCTCCCCCATGTCTCTTTTCAGACTGGTCCGTGAGGTTACGGGCGTGAATGTCAACATGAGGGTCGGAATCCACAGTGGGAGAGTTCACTGCGGGGTCCTGGGCCTCAGGAAGTGGCAGTTTGACGTGTGGTCCAACGATGTCACGTTAGCCAACCACATGGAAGCAGGGGGCAAAGCTGGGTAAGTTGCTTCATCCAAGCTGTTGTGTTTATCCATTGAACTCCCACAGTAAATCTGTGAGGGCAGTGGCGTGGCTAAATCAATTGGGGATTATTGCTTGTTTGCTCCAGTACATGAAACCCATCTCTGACAGGACCTGGCTTTTTAGGTGATCACTTTTCAGAGTCTATAAGACCTGCTTGTCTTTTGTCTCATTCAAGGCGCATCCACATAACAAAAGCAACCCTGAACTATCTCAACGGAGACTACGAGGTGGAGCTGGGCTTCGGCGGGGAGCGCAACGCTTATCTGAAAGAGCACAGCATTGAGACCTTCCTGATTGTGAGGTGCAGCCAGAAGAGGGTAAGACCACCTAATGCAGGTTTAGGTACCTTTCATAACTTGATGTCTCTGACACACCAAAGTAGAGCTTTTATAGATGAGACAGTTGACATTCAGTGACAAAAATTCCTGTTTCTCTCTCCTCTTCTTGAACTTCTATGTGTAGAAGGGAATAGCCACCATCTACAAAGGTGTCTGCATCGAGCTCTTTCTAATTCTTTCAAAGAAATTGTCCTCAGTTGTTTCAAAATCGTGTTGAAAAATGTTGTTAATGTAGATATGTATTTTGTAGAAGTACTTAAAGGAATAGATTAAAACAACAAAGATCTTTTTTCTGTCAGATTACAGAGGTGATTTTGTCTGCTTGCTCACCAGATGAATGAACATGAAGATTAGAGCAGTTCCTATCATTGCTTTTCAGCCTCTCTTTCTGAAGATGAGAAAAACTGGTCCACTGTAATGATCTATCATCCTTGTGATAGTAAGATGAGATCTTACCAACTGTGACATGGGTCAGGCTGCACAAAATAAGGCTATGAGGGCACTACTGACTAGAACTTGAATCAAGTCAAGCTCAAGTGGATGTCAGACAATAAATCTTCTTTTTGTGACAGTGCCAATAGCAAATTTTCACTAGTTTGTATTCTTTTTAAATATGGTAGACTGAAATACTAGAAAAGGACCTTTTTGATCTAGTTGAGCATAGCCAATAATATTTCTCTTAGTAATTTCTGCACTGCACCTACTTTGCTATTCACAGTATGGGCAAGCATATACAGATTGGCCTGAATTGAAAATAATTTCATATGTTTCTGAATCTAAAACCAATTAAACCTTCCCACATCTGTAAATATGACTGCCATGAGATTAAGTGAATTAGTGTTTGTGACATGTTGCAACAGCATGGTTGATTTGAATAACCAACACCTGTACAGAAAGACTTTGCTACCATTGCCTCATTTCCTGAGAGAATGGAAGCCTCAAATCTCCTTAATAGATATTGTGTAAAAAAATCTCCAAGAAAATCCCTTATCATCTGCTCAAGAGAGAAGCTGATGTTTTGGTCTCTATCTGCTCGTAAAATAAATCTCATTAACAATTGTCAATCTTCAAAAGAGGATTAGAACTACTAGAGCAAGATTATTGTTCTTGAGCATCACTGCCTGTCAAGGATTGATGTTTTAGGTATCCAAGTCACTTCCTCTTTGCTGGGCAGATTTAAGAATATAAGCCAAACTACCCTTGTGGTCAGACCCTATCTCCTGGAGTGGAGAGCTTATACTGACTCTTAAATCGTGCAGTCACTAGGTTGTCTGCATGTTCTTGTGGAGAACCAAAAGTTTCTCTGGAGAGAAGATGAAGGCATAAGATCAGGATTCTGCTGCTTGCAAAAACCTCAGCTACAGACACTTCAGAGTGCTTGGCACCTGACTTCATTTCTGAACACGGGATGTATTTTGAGTAGGAGATTGGACAGAGACTCCTAAGAGCTGTGGATTCCATTTCAGACATAGGTTTTGAGGAACTTGCATCTTTATGCCTTGATTTGCCATAGGAAAATAAAATGGGCCATTCTTTCACTGCTTTATGTATATTTATTGCAGCTCTGTTATGTAGTGTAGCCCTTAGCTGAAGTCTCTGAGCATGCTGTAACATGCTGCATCCCAGAGTAGCTAAAAAGTGGGACATTTGGATGACTTATGCAATTATTGGGCTAAACTGAGACATAAAAAAGCAGCTATGCAGTGTCATGGGTGTTTAGGTGTTTGGAGTTTGAGGAGTTTCTGGTTTGCCCATACTGCTGCAACTTTTGTGCTCCCACAGCTTTTTTTTATCTCTTTGTGAATAGTTTCATAGAATGATAGGAGGCCTTGGATTGGAAAGGACCTTAAAGGTTATCTTGTCCCAACCCCCCTGTCAGGGCAAGGCCACCTTCCATTAGACTAGGTCACTCAAAGCTCCATCCAGCCTGGCCTTGGACACTTCCAGGGATGGGACATCCACTCTTGACAACTTGTTCCAGTGTTTAAAGTTCTCTCCCTGTTCAAAAACTCATTTTCACATAACACAAAGATCAGAAGTGAGAAAAGCTTTTGCCCATTGTCAGTTCAGTCAGTCTTGAACTTTTTACCTGATGGCAGGCAAAGTTCTGGTACTTTTTCCTTTCATTTCTGCCTGATTTTAATGACTTCTTGTGATGTATTAAGCCAGGTTTTCAGTTCATTCTGTTCCAGTAATGGCCATAAAATGTTCACCTAACTTAGTGAAGAGTTGCTGTGAGTTGTGTCTGGGTTCCTGCTGTCCTCATACGTAAGGCTTGGCACTAGTATTGACCTGAGAGCACATCCAAGTAACTGCCTGAGCTGTTCCTCAGTTCACACAGCAGAATTATCTGGATACCTGGTTCATCAGTCCCACAGCCATCAAAACCCAACAACACCATGAGTTTTGATAAATAGATAAAATGTAAGGGTATGTGTTCCATATCTTTTCTGCTTACTGCTGCCATGGGGAGCCACAACTTTGAATTTTCTGTCTTTTTTATTAGTTTAACTTTTTCATTGTGTTAATGCCATTTCTTGGGCACAGAGTAAGTGGAAGGAACATCTGTCTAATATTTTTGTTCCAGGAACTGAAAATAGCTTCTTCTTTGAAAATTTTTTTTTTCTTTTTCCTTTTTAAAAATGCTATTAACTAGAATATAGTGAGTGCAGTTTTAGGAGGGAAAAAAGCTAGATTCTTCTCCCTCAGTCTTTAATAATATTGCTAGACCTGAACATGTAGTCCTTGTTTTCTGTCTGATATGCAGAAGAGTTGCTTTCTATTAAAAGAGAACAAAATGCAAAGTTTTAAAATCCAGTCTTTTTGGATTTTTTCTCCTCATCTTTACCTCCAGATCTACTTTCACCTTTCTGTTTGCCCTGTCCTGTGATTCTGCTGCCCTCATGGGTGAGCACTTGCCTGAAAAGATGAAATTAACAGGTTCTCCCATAAAGATCTGTTGAATCTTTTGCTGTGGTTTGTTTGCTTCTATTAGTGCTAACACTGGGCAGCTCTAAAACCTGTGTTGCTCTGGTTGTCTGCTGTCTGTCAGCAATTGTACCCTCTCTCCCTCTCCTTTTTTCTCCTGAGACAGACTCTTCTAAAGTTTTCACACCACAAAGAAGAGAGTAGCACAAGCTCTCATATTTTCTTGCTCCTCAAAGGAAACCTTTACCTTTTGCAAAGTTGGATTATCTCAGTGTCTTCTGTTTATTCTATGATGAACTAATGTGATTCCTGATAATGAAATGAAGTTTCTGTCTGTGATCTCTAAGGGAATGATCATGCATTTTGTACACTTGAATGTCTCAAGTTCCATTTCTACTAAATTAGTCCTCAAATGTTGGATACTAATAGTCCTTTTCTTCATATCTATCAAATACACCTCTGCTTCTCTCGTTAGCCAAATCCATCATTGTGCACTTGCTGCCAGGTGAGATAAGAAAAAGATTCAACCAAATCTGCCCTAGGAGTAGTAACTGAGTAACTCTGCTAGTAACTTTCATCCTGACTAATACTTCCTTATTCAACACTGTCTCTTGCCATTTCACTAGAAACAAGCTCTTTTCCCAGCTTCATATTCCCCATCTGTCTTAGCCCTTACTCTCCAACACAGCACTCTGTCAAAGTCTGTCAAAGGCTCTGTGGAAGAAACAAAGCCAGTGAGAGCTACTGCATTTTTTTCTCTTGAAAAACTTTCTCAAAAAAAAAAAACTTGGATTCAAGGCTGTTAATTCAAACCCAGCATTTGCTGCTCTACAAGCTCTGTGTCATGATCACTGACTAAATAGTTATTAAAAATATCTGTTACCAGAACTGACATGGAATTTGGCAGTTTTCCACAGATCTGGAATGGAGATTGTCTTTCTGACTTCAGCACATCACACTTCAAGTTTTGCTTCCAGACATGGTTTTGTGGGACTTGGCAGTGCTGCATTTAATGATCTTAAATGCAACCCAAATGATTCTATAATTCAATGTTTTCCATTTATAACCTTATGCTTATGAACCTTCTTCCCTTTTGCCTCTACTGAGGCAGTAGTGATTACCTGGAAAAAAACAATCTGTTCCTTTGTTCTACAGTAATGAAGAAGTGTAAGTTTCTGTTATCCTCACAAGGTATAGGGTGATTTACACAGGGTAACTTTGATTCTTACCCAGTTAATTTTTACAATCGTTTGTATGTGTGTTTCTAATGGACTTAATACATTAGCATGGTAGAAATACAGGAATTCTCCAAGGAGATCTTTGCCTTTCTTCCTTACTGGCCTCATTCTTGACCCGAAATTCTGTATTTCTAGATAAACAGCAATTTATCAGCTAGGATTACTAAAACTGTTGCCCACATTTTAGTGATTCCCAAACTTAACCCCTAGGAATTGCAATGGCACCTGCACAGCAGTGTCTTTGCCCTTCTACAGAGTGGTTTTGTTTTATCCCTGTTTTTTAGCTTACCCTGCAGACTGTGGCGTTCATATCACATAACTCTGGTCCTTCACCTTCACAACTTTTATATCTGCCCTTCTGAATCTTATTCAAAGCATTTGTCCCAGTCATTATTGCTATCTTATCACTTCCCTGATAGTCTTACAGTACTCCATTTACTTATTCCCAGTTCTTGTGCTGCCCAAGCTTCTGGTGTCTTTTCACTCGGTGGTTGTTGCTTGCTTTCTGCTCTTCTCTGAGATCAGGTGTTGCACTAATTTGCAGAACCATCACAACTACTCTTCCCAGCACTTCAAAGTTTTACTCTGAGAAGGGTGGAAAATTGTGTGTTTGGAGGAGTGGGCAACAGATCTTAAGGGGAATAAGATTTTAATAGCACATAGTTTTACAGCTACTTTTATCATCCTCAGCATTGTCAGAAATCTAGGGGAAAGCTTCGCTTTGGACACGAATAGAAACAAAATGTGCTTGCAAACAGCTGAGCAGTACTGCTGACCAAACACGCTGTACTGAGTGCACAAAGTCTGCAAAGGGAAAATATGTTTATTTTTTCTAATGTCTTTCAATTGATTACACTTGGGTGTTTCTTTTAACAATAGCAGGTACACACCAGTTTCAGAAAGGATTGTTGATGGTGGCCTTAAAACAGCTCAACAAAACTTTGGCTGTAACTCCTAGGAAAACAATTCCCATTCTTTTCTAAATAGCGCCCTGGAATTCCGTCCAGCTGAAGAAACAAAATGGTCCTTTAAATGTTGAGCATGTGACTCTCCTAAAACACAATAAATCTAATGTGATGATTCCTCAATTTAACACATTTAATCAGAGCTCAGCAGGGTTCCACTTATATAGATTTATGAAGGCAGTGGTTTGGAGCATGTAACACTACCAGAAACATCATGCACATGTCAGAAGGACTTGAAGAAAATTTAAAGAATAATATGTAGCTAAATCTGATCAGGCAGATCCATAATCAGATTTCACTGTTCACTGATAGTGATCAATATGTTGGAAAATCCTATCACACACACACACAAGAAGTAACAGGAATTCTTGATTCAGTTGATAAGTACAAGAAAACCCCAGTCTTTCTGCAGTTTTGCTGTAGCATTACTGTAGCTCAGTGTGTGGGAACTGGTGGTGGGAACACAATAAAACCCCTGGGAATCAGATTTACAGTCTCTTTGTGAGTCCAGATTTGAAAAGTTCCCACAACAGCTTTCTGGAGTTTAGCCACCTAAAATCTGAAAAACTCACTGCTGTCAGAAATTTTGCACCTTCTTCTCTTGTTGGTAGTACCTGTAATGAGTAGGACTGAAAGGTATCACCACTTCTCTTTCTTTATTCTTCTTTTCCAGTCTTGTTATGCCTTAGGCAGCCTTGTGTGCAAGTTGTCCTTATGCTGTCACTTAGCCAGGAAGAAACAGAGGAGGCATCCTCATAAATTTCCACAGAGGAGCTGTGACCCATCTAATGCTTCATTTTTAGTTTGTTGTTTTCATCACCCACTGAACAAGTGATTTTGCAGAAAATAAATTATCTCAAGTTTTTAAAACAACAGGTTTTATTTTTTCTTTAATAAGTGTTGATGTTAGCAGCAAAGTCCTATTATTCAAGAGGACATAGTAGCACATTATGTAATGTGGAAAAGCAAAAGTGCACTGTGCTTGTATATATGTGTTTTAATCTGATTGAAAATATTGCTGAAACACCATCCACAACCCAGTGGAAACTTCCTACAAGAGGTGGGGGGGTGAAATACTGCCTGAGTTCATGAAGCCATGGAAAATTTATGGTGCCTGACCTCATGGTTAGAAACAATCTCAGAATTACATGTTTACCCATTTTCCTGTCCTTACCTCAATCCAGATGTGTCAGTAAATATGTATGAGGTCTTTTATTTCCTTCAAATTCATCAAGCAGTGCTTGAGACTCACTAGCACTTGCAGCAGGTACGAGGATCACTCATGGGCTGAGGGGGGTAGTATGTCTTCATGGACTTTGGCATTAAGGCTTTTCTCAAATTCTAACCAAATTTAATAATTAATGGGGCAAAAGCCTGCTGTATATCACTTTGATCATCTGTTGATGTAAAGGCATTTGTAAAGTGACCAAATAGCTTTGCTTTTATGGGTCCCCAGACTAGTTTCAACATCTGGGGTTTTTTATTCCATTTGGCTGAAAACCCTCCCCCCTTAGTTGGAATAAAATGGATTGACAGTGTCACTTCTGTTATTGAAAAACAATATCTATTTGCTTGGAGATAATGAAACTGTATTTCCTACCAGTTTTCTGGCATCACATCATAAAAGAAAGAAGCATAACTATGAAAAAGATTGCATAACTGAAAAAAGCCACAAGAAAGTATTACAAATGATGGCAAAGAGTATAAAGAGCAGTAAGTCTTAAAAAACAAAACCTCAAACCAACTCAAATCTGGATGTCAAGATTTCATCACATTAATGTATTTTTAGAAACATTTAAAAGATGTCTCTCCTGGAGGTTATCCAGTGGCTCTGTCATGGCTGCTGATGTGAAACTCAGCTGGTGCCAAGTGCTGGAATTTTTAGGCTTTGCAGATGAACCAGTGGTGGGTTCAATGTGGGGAAGAGGTGATCTGGAGGCACTTGCTGTCCTGGGGGCATCCATGATGTGGGAGCACCTGTGGTTCTCCCGACGGTCATCCCGCTCCCACAGGGTTTCCTTGTCATCCTGGCTGGGTGAAGGTCTTTGCTGGCACCCTGCAGCTGCAGGACCACTGCTGCCAGTGGCTCCTGTCACAGGTGGCCCCATGTCCCCAGCCCGTGCCCATGAAGCTGCAGCCCCACGTGCTCAGCAATGTTTGGTGCCCGCCTGGTGAGCCGTGGTCTCGAGGGAAATGTTGTCATTGTAGCTGTCTCTTCCTTGCAAGGAGAGAGATGATTTCCCATGCTTGTCAATCAGGCAGCTTTCTCCAGCACTGAATTTCAGCAAGCCTTTTTAAATTTCTTTTTAAAAACCCTAATTTAAGGCAGCATAGGACTTGACATTTAACTCTGTGGTTACCATGGAGATAACACCAGGTATTTTGCAAACTCCTGAAAGGTACAAGTTACACTGAATAGTGGGGAATCAAAATAAATAGATATGGAATGCAGACTCCAGGCAAGAAAAGCAGCAGACCTACTTGTATTGTCAAATAACACTTGAACCAAAATTCTAGAGTTGAAAGCAACAGAGGCTTTCTTTTTAAATAACTCATTTGTCTGGAAATCCAAAATTAACTATTAAGTCTGTTTTCTTCTCTAATGTCATTGAAGCAGCAATTCTCTTGAAAAAGTTGAATCTCTTAAGTAATAAACAACAATCCATACCTTCTGCATTTTCAATCTCTCCAGAGTTTGTCTGTTTTAAGCCAGGATATAGTAATTGCCACCCCTCTGCCTGCTGAGTCAGTACAGGTAAATCACACAGTCCTCCCTGAGCCAGTCTGCACTGCAGCCCTTGCTAGAGGGGTTTCTGTCCACAGAACACATTCCGTGGAAACCTGCCTGTCTTTTTGGCTGGGGACTATATTGAAAATGAGGAACTAATCTGCCTGTTGTTGAGCTTAGTTACATGTTGCATTTCTGTGCTCTTGAAAATGGCACCGAGCTGGATTTAAATCTGACAGATCCTGTGCTAACCTCACAGTAAGCTCCCATGGCAGCCAAGAGTCAAAGCCTTGATAATAAAATCAAAGACTTTGTCCAAACTTCAGGAGAATTAGTGTCAATGTCAAATTGGAAGGTAGCATTAGAGTTGGGAAGACCATTTTGTCACACTCTGCAATTGCATTACCCTTAACGTGAGCACAGTTGTTTGCAAGATTTACATGCTTCCTTAGCATGTCTGGGAATGTGCTCTTGCAAGTGTGGAAAATTATTCCACAGGCTTGTGCCTATGGAGAAGGGTGTCCTGTATTCCCATAGCTTCAAGGAGCTTCAAGGCTCCTGTTCTTCAACCAAGTCACTCTATCTGTCCTTTCTCTTCTAGGTGGAACTGTTCTTTTGCTTTTTGAGGACCCTCGGTGTAGTATCTCATCTTGGAGCTGCAATTTTCTATCTGAAATTATTCAGTTTTATTCAATTTGCTAATAAAGAAAATAGGTGTCTCCGTTTTGGAATGCTCCCCATGTTTACACAGGTTATGGTGGTTCAGAACAAGTAAAGGAATAAAATTATGGGCACCACTTAAAGTGTTCTAAAAATAAGAGAAAGACGTGGTGACTGGGACTGCTTCTGATCAGCGACTGCTTCACAGAGTTCAAGGTGCAAAGCCAGCTTTTGGAGTGAGAGATCAGAAGTGAGAGATGCTTGGAGAATGACTGCTGTGTAAATGTTTGAAAATTTATTATGCATTTCTCTCTTTGTGTTCCAGAAAGACGAGAAAGCCACGATAGCCAAGATGAACCGCCAGCGTGCCAATTCCATCAGCCATAACCCGCCACACTGGGGTGTTGACCGGCCCTTTTACAACCACCTCGGGGGCCACCAGGTCTCCAAGGAGATGAAGAGAATGGTAATGCCTTGCTCTATGGACATTAATTTGTTTTCTTCCTAATACGGTGTTATATATCCCTCCTGCTTTGTCTGAAGGTTTTTACAGCCCCCGAGGGCGTTTTCCAAATGGGGGTGGAAAATTCTACTTTGTCTCCAGAAATAACAATAATCGGTACATCTGGAGGTGAGTGATTGTGAGATGAGGCACAAGGTTGTTGGAGAGGGGAAGGGGGGCTGAATGGCACAAAGAAGGCTCTTTTGTCTGACTTGTCCCGCATTCTGAACACTCATCCAGGCTGTGTGAGAAGATGTGATTATCTGCAAAAAGTGCTCCATAACCCTGGCATTCAAGAGGCATCTGACATACAATTCTATTAGCTCAGTATCTGCAGAGGTTTCTGGCTTGCATTGTCACAGCCAGCTGCTGTTCTCCTCTCTGTGTGCTCGTGGGGCCCCAGGGATGTCACTGCCATGTTTAATCCTGGAGAGTACATCCTCGAGTACATGGATTAATTGGCCTAAGGTAGCAGGCATCTTCATTTCTTTCTTTCTTGTACCTTTCACATTCTTTCTAAATTAAAATGAACAAGAGCTAATTACCAATTCAATTGCACTGAGAGGACTTTTATGGCTTATTTTACATAAAAGGTGTAGATGATATCTTTGTTTTCTGCAATAAAGATTAAGAAGATAGCTTATATTATAGAGGCCATTTTTAATAATAATAGAAATATTTAGCACCTCTATAATTGCATGCATAATCAGATTGTTCTATAACCTTATTTATGCTGTTTTGACCCCACATGCACAGTCAAAAGTGTCTATTTGTTACTCACTTTGTTGTCTCTAGTCAAAGTTTTTCTCCAGGTCACTAAAGCCTTTAAGTATTTTAAAAAAATTATGAATATGAGATTCAATCCCACAGTTTAAAAAGTTGGACATAGCTATAAAAAACTGCATATAGTATCTTTTAAAGGGAAATGCTGGCACATTTATTAATAGTTGATGCTAATATTATTCAATCTTAATATTATCTTACAGTGCTAAACCAAATTTCTTAGTAATAGTAATAGTGATGTTTCTTTCATTTCTCAGATCTCCAAATGAGGGCTTCTGACATGAGCATACAAATCAGTGGAACTGTGCATTTTTTATGTGGGCTTTTCAATAGGGTGTGCTCAATAGGCATGACATTATTAGAAGAGACTAATCACACTAGCACATAATTATAAGTTTCTTTGAATAGCTTTTAAGGGGTTCTTGAAGCCTCCTGTCCAGAAACAAGGTGTATGCATGCCAAATGGTATTATGCTTCTTGGTGTTAATTACAGTTTGCCGTGTCTAGCTGGTTGTTCAGTTGGAAAAACATAATTATTTATTGAAATACCAAGCTGAGTCCTAAAAACTTCACTGCCCCTCACTTGGAGGAGGAAAGACTTACTTTTTTTTTCCTTCTCTTGAGCCTTTCCCTGTAATGCTCTTTACCTTCTTGAAAATTCAGCAGCTCAGAAAGTCTCTTCTACTCAATCTGCCTCTCGTATTAAGCTCTCTTTTGAGAAGCTGATGTTGCATGCATCAGGCTGTTTCTTGAAAACCAACTGAAACCTGATTCAGATGTATTATTTTCAGCTATATTTTTTCTTGTTCTTATGGACTGTTTTTTTTAAAGCTGTTATTTACAGATTTACAGATCTGTTGTGTTTGAGATGCATTAGTGAAAATGCAAACATACTCCCTACGGCCTCCCATTTCAATATCTGCTAGATGGACATTTTAGGGATTAGAACACAGGACCAATTTCTCCATCTCCTGTCTCCAACTCCCTCTGTGTTAACTTCTAATTTAAATATTTTTTTGTACCACCCAGCTCTGCACAGTGCTTTGTAATCTGTAACACTGTGTTACATGTATGCTGTGTGTGCTTAATGCATGCAGAGTGCATGCTGGCTGCAAACTGACTGCTTAGAAATACAAAATACAGAGACAGAAGGGGAGCAGAACTACAGAGCTTTTATTGGTTCCTCTGGGATGACATGTCATTGATCTTGGTAAGCAGCACCAGCTCTCAAAGCTCCTGAAAATGTGGTCTTTGTTCCACATCACCCACCTTTCCCCAGACTTTTTGCATGTTGTTATACATAATCTTTCTTCTTGGAAGCTGTGAACATGTAAGGTTGGATTAGTCAAAGTATTATGCCAAAGGTGGGCAGTGCAACATTGCCTTTTTCTTCAAGACCTGGAGCTCCTTAGCTCTGTCATTTCAAAACAGGTCTTTATAAGGGTAATTGTGAGATAGTCCTCAGGCAGGAGCCAGGTAATACTGCAGTGATGTGCAGTTCCATTATATTAATGTGTAGATATGGATACATTTGTGTGTAGGAAATAATACAGATGGTTATGAAAGGCACTGGGTTGTCACAAATGTAAAACATTTTGCATTTTAAAGACAACCATATTTTCAGGAAAAAAAAAAAAGACTGTTTTTTTTGTGGCTCTACTTATAATTCCCTGAAAGAATATTAAAGTTCCCTGAATTGCATTTTTGGGAAGGCAGTGTTATATTTAATAGAAAACAGAATTATTTTGGCATTTTTTCTTTCCAGTGACTGCTGGCTCTAGTCACTGTCTCTATTCTTAGGATATATTAGCAGTGGTCTGAGAAGAGATGGATTAGCAACAAATGTAGCCCTTTATTCCTTTTTTTCTCCTCCTCCTCTTTTGTCACATCATTTCAATGTGCTGCCATGTCTGGGCACATCCCCAGTGCAGCTGGTGGGGTTTGTGTGGAATGGCAGTGTGGGCAGTGGCATGGGGAGGCCTTTGGTCCCTGCTTCTCTCCATCTTGTGGCTTGGACCTTAACCTGCACCAGGTCCAGCAGATTTTCCATAATGTTTCTGGGTTTCTGGTTGAAGTTTTTCCCTTGTGCACACAGGAGTTTTTTCAGACACTTGTACATAAGATAAATTATCCTACATGTGTTCATGTAGTGGTAATCTAAAATATCCTGGAAAACAGGAGTCACGTTCCTACTGCTGCCCTGGCCAACTGGGGCCTGAGTCAAGGGGTTGCAACTGTGTCAGCTCATCCCATCCAGCACTTTTCTTTGTGCACTGGTCTTCTCTCCAGACCATCACAAATCCTTCTTTTTCCCTTCCCATTGCTTAGCAGTGGCCTTCCTTGCCCTTCAGAGCCTCCAGGGAGGCAGCAGCCCAGAGACATCAAAGTTTCACCCTGCTGATCCTGACCTCCATGAGCTGGTGCAGGAGCCACAGTCCTGAGCAGACTGGTAACTGTGCAGAGGAAGGTCAGAGCCAAATGCCCTGGGAGGGCCAAGAGCCCTGCCCTGAGCTGGCAGCCTCTGCTGGAGCCCTGCTCCTGGGAGCCCACGGTGCTGCAGGGGCTGGGGGCACTGGATCAGCTTATGGCTGTCCACAGAGCAGGAGCTGAGCCACAGTCTGGCAGAACAGCAGAGCTGCTTTCTATTTTTATTGCTTTTTACAGCTTGTCTTCTCCTTTCCTAAACAAAAGCAATCAGTCCAGCACCAGTGACTGTATCTCTCTGGAAATGGAGACTTTTGTGGTTCTCATTCCCCCAAGTCTCCATACACCAGCCTTGTCTTCCCCACTGCCTCTCTAGTCCAGTTTGTAATTGCAAAAGGGTCAAAAATAAATGGACTTAAAAGCATTTGAGAGTACAGGTATATTTATAGCTATAACAATATTTATACACCACTGAGAAATACTTTGCTTTTCCCAGTATATATTTCAGAGCGCTTTTATAAATATTGATGAATTTTAGACTTCTGGAAATAATACTCATGTCTCAGTTTTCATCAGCAAAACAAAATTGCTATTAAAGAAAAACCAATTTGGGGATTGTAGTTGACTGTAAACTGAACGAGGTTTGTTGTAAACAGCAATAAAAAGGGAAATGTTGATACTTTCCAAAATTACAGGGCTGTTCTAGATGACAAATTATTTTCTTGCATCTTTTACTCTGCTCAACATTATCAAGTTTGTATCCAGAAAAGCACATCCAGTTTGGGATTACAATAATTTAGGAGATGTGGATGAATTAGAGATAATCTAGTGGAAAAAAATTACAAATTAGCAGAGTTTCAACAGTGTGTCTTCTGAAAGTGTTGAAATATTGTGTTTGCTCTAACCTATAAGGGAGAAGACTGATTAGAAATAAAAGTCTTCAAATACAGGAACGTTTATAAGGACAAAAAATAATGATAAATCATTCTCCATGACTGTAAAGGGCAGGTTTAAAAATAATCATCCTAATTTGCTGAAAGAAAGGTCTAAGTTAAGAAAAAAACTTAGATGCAAGGAACAGGCTGTATAAGAAATCCGTGATTTTCATGAACAATTTCTAATTATTTTATTCAGGGCTTTTAAGTCTGGAGTGGCATCACAAAATCCTTTGCAAATATTGAAAAAATAAGGTTTAAAAGACTCTGTTAGGAGAGTCTATAGGGAACAAATAATATATGAATAATATGAGATACATGTAAAGATTTTAGAAAGTTTCTGATCTAGGCTGCACGGAGCTTCATGCCATCGATCTCCCCCCTTTGTACAGGAGCCAGCTCTACCCCCAACATTGCTGCCAGATACTTGCTTAGCCCTTGTTTAAACACCTGAAAGGATGGAAAGTCTTGCTGGGCATTCTCTTCAACAGTTTTATGATTTTTCTTGATGTTTTACTTCACATGTCCTCACTTCAGTTTGAAACCATGGTGCTGCATGAGCTATTCTCAGTAGATAGAAGACAGTTTAATTTTCTCTCCTTTACAATGGTCTTCTCAGTGGTTGAAAACTATTACCATGTCTCTGCACAGCTCTGATTCCCTCATCAAGTTTGTTCCCCAGCTGGTGCTTTCCAGCCCCATGGTTGTTCTTGCTCCCCCTGAGCATTTCCCATTTCATTGGTGAGAGGGAGCGCCCTCGCTGAACCCAGCACTCATCCTGAGGTTTTATTAATCAGGGAATCACAGAATGGCCTGGGTTGAAAGGGACATTAAAAATCATCCCATTCCAACCCCCTGGCTGTAGACAGGGACACCTTTCCCTAGACAACTTTCTCAGAGCTCCATCCAATCTGGCCTTAATTCCAGGGAAGGGACATCCACAACTTTTCACATTAGACATTACATCACAAAATGTCCCTTCAATTCCCTGTACAACAGTACCATGTTGACATTCTCACATCAGGAGTGCTGCCCAGAATATGCTGGACATTTTTGAGGTCTTATAACCAGACTTGACACAGCCTGATGCTGTCTGGCTTCCAAAAAAAAAAAAAAAAGGCATTAATTATGTCATGAGTTCTAATCATCTGTGGGAAGTCCTGCTGTTGGATCTTAAGGCTGCCATGCAGCCATCCTCCTTGTTTTACTCTGGCTGCTATGACAGCTTAGCTTGTTTCACTGGTACACTTTGGGGAAGGTTTGCNGAAAGGGACATTAAAAATCATCCCATTCCAACCCCCTGGCTGTAGACAGGGACACCTTTCCCTAGACAACTTTCTCAGAGCTCCATCCAATCTGGCCTTAATTCCAGGGAAGGGACATCCACAACTTTTCACATTAGACATTACATCACAAAATGTCCCTTCAATTCCCTGTACAACAGTACCATGTTGACATTCTCACATCAGGAGTGCTGCCCAGAATATGCTGGACATTTTTGAGGTCTTATAACCAGACTTGACACAGCCTGATGCTGTCTGGCTTCCAAAAAAAAAAAAAAAAGGCATTAATTATGTCATGAGTTCTAATCATCTGTGGGAAGTCCTGCTGTTGGATCTTAAGGCTGCCATGCAGCCATCCTCCTTGTTTTACTCTGGCTGCTATGACAGCTTAGCTTGTTTCACTGGTACACTTTGGGGAAGGTTTGCTTCAGAAGCAGGTACCTCTGAGTTGCTGCAATCAAATATGAGCAGAGTGACTAACAGGATTACTGAGTGCAGTGTAGATACCTGGCAGAGTTCCTTTCCTTTTCCAGCTGCTGGAAATGTTTAACATTAGGAAGTTTAGGAACAGAAAGAGGAAGCCCTGAAGATTGCAATGCTGTTTTCAGTCTGACCATGCTTCTGTCATGAGTCTGAGTACAGCTAATGAACCATTTAATTTGCAGTGAAATTTTGTATGAAGTCGATATTAGTTACAAAGTAAAAAACTGACATAAAAATCAAATCGAGATTATATATGTGTAGGAAATATTACTGCATGCAGATGTTAAAGATGCGAGACAAGGGTATAAAAATGGATCCTGGATATGGCTGGCATGATAAAGAAAACAAGCTCTTTCAGGTAGGTGCTTCCTGATTCCTTTTGGTGCTACTCAGAGCTCTGCGCATCCTTCTACATGATATTTGATTGCTTGGTGTTTGTTTTCTAATGAAATAACACTCATCTACCAGCAGGGTTATTCAACAATAAAATAATTCTTTGTCCTGTTCCCCCTGTTCTAAATCAAACAGTTCTTTGCATTTTGCATTGTAAATACAGCTCATTTCCTCTCTTTATGTCTCCAAGTTGCCCTTACAATAGATCTTGTTACTTGGAAATCAAAACTGGGGAACAGGTGCCTCAGTGGAACAGATGCCATAGCTGGTTCTGTGCCAATTCTACCTCTTAAATATCAGAAACAATTAAAATTGAAAATAAAAGCTCCATAGGACAAGTTTTCCTCAGTCAGCTCTGTCAAAGAGAATTGGATTTAAGTCCATGAATTAGGCACCGAGGGTTCGCCCTCCTTCGAAAGGTTTCATTTAACTGCAGGTCAGCATTATCCTCTTTTCCAGCAATCATCTGCTAAATCTGGTAATTGCAACACTGACGTCAGCAAAGCTGGACAGGGGCCCCCAATGGAGGAGAATTTGACCCACTATTTTTTCACTGCTATTGTAGTAATCTAACTCGTAATCAAGCAGGGAGAAACTCTCAAAATCCTTTCTGCTGTAATCTCCACATATTGCTATAGATCTGGGAGGAAATTGTTAGTCTAGTCTGGGTTTTATAGAGCCAATTTGGTTTTGATAGCTCTCAAACAGCAAGGGGAGGAATCCCATCCAGCAGTTATGCTGTGTAATTGCTTTGGTGCTCACCTGGAAAAAGGGTTTGCCTGATTCACATGATCCATGGGATCTCACATAAATGAGTGGGAGGACAATGTACATTGCTCACATTGTCAGAGGCTTTACACTGTTTGGTATCCTCATCTGCTAGCCTTTTATTCTAGTTGATCAGGACTTGCAATCATCCTTGATTACTTCTTTAAAAGAGGGATAAGAATCCCTCTTTTAAAGAACTAATCAATGCAACAGCAGATCTGCATCTGCTATTGAGAAACCGAGACAGAGTTTGATATTTGCTTGGAAGCCTTGCACTGATAATTTTTCCACCATTCTGTACCCTTTTCTAGAATAAATTTTACTCATATGGGAAAGGTCATTTGGATTGAGACAGTACTAAAATGTGTCAGACTGGTTTTGATTGGGACTAAATTTAGCCTGCAGAAATAAAGATACAATTCCCTTTTATTCACAGAAACACTTCCTCCAATGTTCATGGAAGCATTGCACAGGTGGATTTGTGGCACTTCCCAGAATGATTTCCAAAGCTTCCTCAAGCAGGCAGTAAGCCTTAATGTCAAAAGGCTGCAGGTCAGCAGGTTTGGGTCTGGGTTTCAGAGAGGGTGAGCAGCTCTGGCCAGCACCAGTGGGCAATTTCAATTAAGGCTGGTTAGGCTGGGATCCAGTCTGTCTGCATCTGATTAGAAGGCTAACAGTAGTTTCTGGAGAAGGTTGACCTGTTTATCATCATTTGGAGAGCAGACATGGAAGGGCAGAGATTATGAAACCAGGAACTGATTCAGTGCGTTTCTAGGACTGCTTATTTTTATGTCTGCTTTGCAAGTTCTAAAAACTGTTCACAAATGAGGCACAGAACCAGAAAATGAAAAAATTTTCCCACTCGAAAATGTGACCTTTGGACTGGAGAAATTTGGATTCAGAGTTCACAGAAAACTGTGAGCAACCTGCACTTTTCAGAGGTGTGAGTTCAGAGCCAAAAGTTAATTAAAAGTAAGATAAAGAAAGCCTATTTCAACCAAAGTAACCTCTTGTGATCTATAGATTAAGATCTGATGGCCCAGATTAATTCATGGCATTGGCCAGGTCTGGTCTGCCAGCTGAGGAATGTCTGCAGAATCATTTGGAGTTGAAGAAAGCAGAGCGTTTCACCGTCTGCGACCAGTGCTGTGGAATGAAAGTCTTTTTATCAAGTGGGGTGGGCTGCAGAAAAGGAGCACTTCAGCTTTCCTTTTCAGCCCTCATTGGTCTGAGTTCCAGCTGTAGCAGACACACTCATCATTTAATCTGTTTCATAAACTGGTTTTCTGCCAGTCTGTTGTTCTGCACTTAGATGCTTGTTAAATATCCTTCCTATCAGGCTTTATTCTTTCTGGACTCTGGAAACAGAAATTGTGTTATTTTTGGCTGGAGTGCTTTGAAGTCCTTCAGTTTTGCTTCTGCATTTACACCTGACAGCATCTATCTTCATAGACTTGTCTTTTTGACCACAGGGACAAAGCAGAAGGTACAACAGTGCTGAAAATAGATGTGAATAATTAGTTTTGTGGTAGAACCAAAACAGGTTTGTTTTTATCAACATTTACTCTCAGCCTGTCACTCTCCCTTTCTGTTTTCCATGGTCACTGTCTCTGGGAAGCACCTCTGCAAGTTGGCCTTAACTCTTATAAGCTCATTTTGTCCCTAAGTCCACAGTTATTTTGATTTCTGCTTTAACATCATGTAAGTTCTATTTTGACTTTGTTCTGGGCATGAAAACAGGGCAAGAAAAATTAGTTTCTTTGTCATTTTTGCTCTTAAGATCTTTGTTGGAGTTGAGAACGAAGTTTTTAAGAGTAGAATTTATGCTTCCCACACACATTGCCATTAAGAAGGTCATGAAGCTCATCAGCCCCTCTACTGCCTTATTTTTGGAATTAAATGAAAAGTTAAAAGCATATAAAATCTATTCCACTTTTCTTTGCATATTTACGATATGTTAATAATTGCAGCCAATGTTCTTGAAGTTAGAATTATTACTTCTAATCGTTCTTGATTTGAAGTGTTATGGTGTAGCAATCAGCTTGTCATGTCTTTGACAAACACTTTGTCATTCTATTTAAGGAATCTGTTTAAATCTTCAAAGAAAAGGGCTTAGCTAATTTAGAAGTCAAGCAGAGAGATGGCAGTCATATGAGCTTTTAGCACAATAGATATTCATAAAATATCCCCCATAAAGTAGTAAGCCTTAGGGGCCATAGGGACAGATGAATATAACATTCCCTCTTTTCTTCCTCCTGCACATCTACTCCCACTGAGGATGTCAGTGTAGATTCTGAGTCACCTGACCTGCCATAAAACAATAAGGCTTTTTTAATAATCTCCTGTAGAAAAGACAAAAGAGCAGAGCCTTTAAAGGAGTTGATTCAGCTGAGTTTGGGTTGTTCCTGAAGTCAAAGAGAGGACTGTCTTAGTCTCAGAGCAATTATTAAATGCTATTACCTTTGCTTTTGCAATCTGAGGGCAGAGTAATACAGCTTCCTGGGGGAATGAGAAAACCACCAGTATCAGGGATATTTAAAATGAGACTGAATAAAATTTGCATGAGGTCCTCTGTGCTGCAGTCCATTAGTACTGTGGTAAGACCTAGCTCATGCCTTATGGTCCCTTCTAGAGGAAAGGAATTTTGGCCTGAACAAGGGCAACTTTATCATCATGATTACAGAGCTATTCTTGAACTCCTGCAAACTCCTATCTGTCCAATTCTTGTAGCCATCATCTCTTTTGTCATTTTCATCCCTGCTGACAATTCCCAGCCTCTTCTTCATAACTCCCTAGAAAACCACTGGTATTGTTTCAGCCTGCTGGGTACAAATCTATAAGCAGTCAAGAGGGGATTTATATTCTTAACTCCAGGAACTGGTTGTTTCTCTTCCTATCCCTTTACACCCCATCTCCTAAATGACAGGCACCTCATTTTTATCAGCCTTTTTTTTTTGTTTGTTTTTCTGGGGAGGCTCAGATTTCTGTATATGTTTGTGCAGAAATGCCAATTTTGACAAATCTCTGTGCAGCAGTACCCAAACAGGCTGAGCTCAGCCCCAGCCCAGCTGTCCAACCTCCCGTGGATGACATGTGGGATGCTGGACAGTGCCTTTTGCCCCTTGTATTTCTCTAGAGTTTGGAAGTTTGGCTGCCAGATTATGAGTAGGAAGGAAGCAAAGTCTGTCTAGACCCTATTCCTGCAGGGTTGGTTGTGTGTTTATCCTGTGTGTAACACAGACCATTGCAATTCATGGGAGCAGCCTTACTCTGAGCCAAGGGCTTTAACTGGAGCAAAACATCTGACTCCTGAAGATACTAAACTATTTGCCAGCTGTGGAGAAGAAAAAAAGACCAATATGTCATTAGTGCTCAAGCCTTGTGCAAGGGGAAGGAAATAATTTGAAGTGCAGATTATTCAATGAACCGAGCATGCCCAAAAGAGTGGAGGAGGTGAAAGCACATTAACCAAAACCCAGGGGGAAATTTCCCTCCCAAACCAAAGCAGGGTGGGCAACATGACCCTGAGCACCTGATCACCTCCTTTTCCTGAAAGGCTTCTTGGTGAGTGATTGAAACATGGATGCTTAGAGGAGAGGGAGGAAAATCTCTGGTCACAGCCAGATCCTAGAGGTGTATGTGCTTTATATCCTGGCAGAGTCTTCCAGTGCAAATAAGAAAGATATGCTGTAATAAATGGCCAGGTTTTAAGAAGCTGTGTTTAAGGATATTTTTTCCCTAAAATAATCCCACAGACCTTTCTCCATAACAATTCCATTTTTGGCAATTCTGCTTGAAGAATCTTTAGTATGAAATGGGAGCGTTTGAAGTGAATCATTTAATTTGCTTAACTTAAACAAGTTCCTATAACATTTAATTTCAAGCTGATTCTCTCTAATTAAAGTTCAAGTCACTCTTAAATATTTAGCCTTGTTAAATGAAGATCCAGGAAAGAAAATGTGGTAGTCTTTTACTTTTCTGATTTACCTGAAATATATCTTTTTTTGGTCTTTAGTTTTGAAGAACCAATTTAATTTGAGTTACCAGCAAGACTATTTTCCAGAATTTCAAGCAATTACAATTTAGTGTTATAAATTGAAAAGCTAGATCAATTAATTCTCTTTTATTTTAGAATCTTTTCTTGTAACAGTTTTACTGAGGGAGAGAAGCAGGGCAGAATCAAACTCCGTATGGATTAAGTGTTCACCCATATAAATGGCCAGTTAAATATTATTCCACACTTAAAATATTGGGGAATTTTTTGAGGATGTGCTTGCTGAGGTGTTCTAGTAACTTGACCAGGTCAGCCTGTGTCCTCACACGTGTGCATCTCGAAGGCAGGAGTGTGAGCTCTGTGTTTAGTTTGAGGAATTCAGTGGGATGGATGGTTACACAGCTGGTTGTGAAAATCAGACCATTTTAGGGGACTCTCCCACTGCAGTCAGTCATCCAATTCCCAACTGGCTAAGCTTGAAAATGTGACCTTGATATGTATCTAATAAAGTACTGGCTGTTTTCTCATCCCTTCCCTCTGCTTATTTCTTGGCTGCTAGCTATTCATGTTCAGTTCACTTTTTTTTTTTTTTTTTCCCCAGCCTAACTATGACACCAGACAAATTAGTGAGCATTTTTTCTCCATGATTAATCAGTGAGCTTTCAGTTTTGGCACTGTGTTGTAGGATTACTTAGAGGATAAATAAATAAATCAATCAGATATTTCTGACAACTGTAAAATAATTAGGCAAAGGAAGAAGGAAAAAAACACGCAACAAAAAGTTGAATGATCACTCTTTAACATGAAATCAGAAAAAAATTTTTTTTTTTGGCTTGGATAACTGGACATGCTAAATTTTTTTTTTTTTTTGGCTTGGATAACTGGACATGCTAAATTTTTTTTTTTTTGGCTTGGATAACTGGACATGCTAACTTTGAATCAACATTACTATTTCCTTCTTCCTACTGAATCTGCTGGTGGTTGTGACATGGGACTGAGAGACTTCCTTGATCTGAATTTCCGATGGGTTAAGTTGAAGTGGCAGTTTCTGTTTAGGAGTGTGGTTTTAGTCTGAAACCGAGTATGTAAAAATTGCTCTCTCAGTGAATCACAGTCCTGGCTGCTGACCTGAGTGACAGACCTCAATTCTTCCCTCTGGCAAAGCTGGTGTGTTGGCTTTCCTTCTGCCATGTGGCCACATTGCTAACTCACTGCAAGAGCAAAATCTGTTCTCATTTAGTATCTGGTCAATGTTGTTGTTTCTGATGGTTTTGGACAAGGCTCCTGTGGGAAGACTTTTGCCCAAAGATGTTTGATTTTCCACAGTCAGGATGGCTCTCAGTGTGCTGCCCCCAGAATGGTTGCTGCTGCAGGTCCAGCAGCTAGAATATCCTCACGTGCCCTGAGCAGTTTTGGCCTGAGGTCTCTGGGAGAAAAACAAAAGTAATTCTTCATATCTCCCAGATACATTTGTTTTATGTTTTGGAACACGGGGTACAAACTCTGTGCCTGAGTATTTGACCCTACTTGTCAAATATACTACTTTTCTTGACTACAGTTAAACTTGAGCCAAGATGTCAGAGGGCACATTTTGTTTCAACCCGTTCAAAATGGCAATTTTGGTGTAATTTGGTCTGTTAGGTATGTTAATGCTAAGCATATAAACTTATGCCTCCATATAAAATTTTGTCTAAGGCCTTCTACCATTAAAACTATGGATAACTCATAAACACTTAACCAGTTCAGGTGGTCCTGAAAAAATTGTGAATATTTGGGCTACTGCAAATATTATAAATAATTCCTGAAATCTTATTCAAAAAAACCATGTTCTCCTTGTGCATGTGATGAGGGGAGGAGCAGGGAGACCCCTGGAAGAGATGAAAACAAAAATGCATCCATCGCCCTTAGCTGAGCCCTGACATAAAAAGATGCAGCCTTGCTGAATACAGAGGTTGATTTCTGAGTTTTGTTCTGAGTTTATCATTCTGAGTTTTGTTTTTTTCTGAGTTTATCATTCTGAGTTTTGTTTCAAGTAAAATACATCCTCAGTTATAGTATCAGTTCATTTTCCATTGTATCATTTGTAATGGTGACTGCTAAAAGGAAGACACCTGAAATAAAGAGTGCCAGCAGTCAGCTGAAACATTTCCTTTATCTGCACTTCCATGAATTTATATCTGAAGGAATGTGTTTTTCCAAAGCTGCTCTGTCTGCCCGCTGGCAGGGCTGCACAGAATGTTGTTGTGGGTGGGAAAAGCTGTCCATCCACACCTAACAAATGAGTGTCCTGAGAAGTCCCCTGTGAAATGCCGCTCCCGGGATGCTTTGTGCTCTCAAGGTCAGCCTGTTTGCTCACCCTTGTGCCCTTTTCCTTTCTTTCAGGGTTTCGAGGACCCCAAGGACAAGTAAGCAAATTTACTTCTGTCATACACTGTTATGTTTACACGTTTGGGATTTTTTTCTCATATTAAAAAAGGACAAGAATTGATGCCCAGAAGCCAAAAATAATGCTTGGACTCCCCAGAGGTTTGTCCTGGAGGGACAGCCAGTTGAGGGCACAGGATTGACTGATGTGCATTCAGAACGGCCACTGCCCTCAAAACATTTATTTGTTTGGTGGTTCCAGCTTGCTTTTATAATTAAAATGCTTTTGCTGCACTTCCCCTTGCCCCACATAATCTCCACTCTTTGAAAATAACCCAAGACAAAATCTTCCTCTAAAGTATATATAAGTGTTGGACATCTCCAATAAGAAAGGTTTATGTATGTATTGAAATGCCTGTATAGTTTCTGAGTTTATTTGTATATATTTTATGTTACTCATTGTTGCATATTACTTACTCCTACATAGAAAAATAAACTCAGAAATGATAGCTTGTTTAGAAAAGTAAATTCAAAGCTTCATGCTCTAAAATATAGCCAAATTTTAGTAGCATTTTCATTTTTTTCCTGTAGAACTTTAGAGAAATTATTAAAACAGTTTAACGAGAGTGGTATTTCGAAAATTTGCCTTTGGAGGAAAAAACCCAAACACATTCACTTTTTAAATTCTACAACTGGACACAACAAAAGCATTTCCTGTATTGAAGGTGTTTAGAATAATTTCACTTTCAGTCCTGCTGAGTGGCATTAATTATAAGCTTGCTTAGAGCGAGTCAAGCAACAGTAGAGAGATTGATGCCTAAAATATGTTGCTGTTGCTCTTTGTCATGTTTCTCAGGCTGCTGGTCAGGGCTGAGTGAATTTCTGTGAGCTGGGACAGGTAAAGGCTTCTCTGAGCTCTAGGCATCCAGCTGTGGGAAAATTCACATTATGGTGGTTGGGCACTGAGAGCAGCTGCCTAAAAGGAGAAGGAAAGTGATACGCTTGAACATGGCAATATTAGGAGTCAGTCTCTCCTTCCCTTGCCCTTCCCTGCAAACTGGATTTTCATAACATTTAGCTCTGTGCACCCTGGGATGTTTCTCTGGTCCCACTGTTTCCTGTTCACTGTTTCCTGTTGTATCTATGGATGCTGGGAAACTCTTGATGTTAGATATGCTTTGGGCAGAAAAGAGTTAACATTACAACAAAATTCATAGGAATACAGAAATTTTCAGTATACCTCATGAAACAGTATTTTTCCTCATAGTTTCTGCAAGAAAACACAAAAATCAGCTGCCTCAGTGCTGCTCCACAGCAGAGTCACTCAACAGCTGAGGAGCAGCATCTCCTCTGTTGCTCCAAGGACCATAATATCTGTTCTCCATCCTATAGTTTGAAAGGTTCCTTGGGCTGTTACAGCCAATAGCTGAGCTGTCTCACTCAGCGTGGTGCCAGCTTATTATACAGATTTCAGGATTTTTGCATTTCTGTTCAGTACCAAAAGAAGCTACTACTTGCCTCTGGTTCTCTTTATCCAGAAATCTGCTTAACTCAAGTACAAAGATTTGGCAAAAATAAATCTCTAGCAGAGTATGTTCACGGTGAGAATATTTAAAATTAGATACCTAAACCATGTCAAGTACTATGGCAGTTCCTTCATGTGCAGAAATACTGAGGGTCAGTACTTTTGTCTGGCAGCAAAGGAAGACGTGGGCAGCACACATCCCTGAAAACAGGACCCAACCTTATGTGCATGAGTGCAGGTTTAGTTACTCAACCTAAGCATGAAGCATTTAAAATTATGGCATACATGTAGTTTTGGCAGTGGTCACACTCTGCATTGGCAGAAAGTAATTAAATCAGCAGCACATTTTTGGACCACTCTGAAGCCAGCATCTCTGGGTTAATTGGTAGCGTTCACATTTGCAAGCAGAGTGAAAAAGTTGCTACAGGCTCTTGTTTGTGCTGTTCCTGTCCCTTGACACAATTTTCTGTTGGCTGCATTTGAAGAAATCTCAGCACTGCTTTTAGGATGTGTTTTTGGAAGTTTCATGCAGCCTGAAATCCTCATTCCTCCCCCCCCCAACCCATGCTATCAGTATATCAAAAGGCATTTTGACATATGAATTTCATTATTCCATGGCAGTACCTCAGCTCTGACTTACAGGCACTGCCTCCAGGGCACTCCTTAGCACCAGGTACTTTTGTATGCCAATTTAAAATTACATTTATGCAAATGTACCCAAACTTGCTGTACTGTACTTTAGCTTGGGTACAATGGGCTGTGAAAGTCACCTGAAGAGCTCAGGCTGTGCGAGGTGACTGAGCTTCCCTGCAGTCTGTGTGAGGGTGGCTGCCCACTGCCAGTGTCCCAGCAGGGTCATTTCAAACCAGCAGGGCCATTTCAAACCAGCAGGGCCATTTCTACACAGCCTGCACCCTTGGAGGTTCCTGTAGTATTAGAAACACCCTGAGCAGTAAAACAACCTATTACAAACCTGCAGGCAGCTGAGGGAGACACCAGGCAGGCAGATTCTTCTCTTTGCATCCTCCTGAGTGGCGTTTTCAGACTGGGACTTGAAATCTGACTGCTCTTTGCCAAGATGCTGAGCTGCCTCCTGGGCTTGGGCTCCGGCGGAAGACGCAGCGCGGTGCGGAATGGGGAAATGGGACCGGCCCAAGTGTGTGCAGAGCTCACAGGACCTTGGAAGACATTCTGTAAATACAAAGCCTAAGGATTTCCTTGCTCGTTTCTATGAGCCCAGAGGATGTTGCAAGGGCTGAATGAAAAGAAGCAGCATCCCCTTGAATGCTCAAGCAGATCTACTTCCTCTAAGGAAGTAAATTGAATGTCCTGAACTTGTAGGGAAAAAAACACTTTTATTTTCAAAGCTGATTATATTAATTTCTAGGAACTAAATAACTTCTAGAGCCCAAAAGTAAAAAAACTCCTTCCCTCAACCCCTCTGAAATACTATGGCTGGCTAAAATAGAAATTAGACCTTGAGAAAAACCAGGCTTGTAACTGCCAGTGAATAGATGCCACTGGTGTGCTGTCATGGCCCAGCTGAGGTGCAGACACATTCAGCTTGCTGGCTGGGTCAAGGAGTGGTAGAATGGAAATGAGCAGATAGACCTGATCTATTTTTCTCTTGCCAAGAGATGCACAGAAGAGTTGAGGTACAGAGGGCTTCTTAAAATCTGATCCAGTTTTGCAGAAAGCTTTGAAAGAGCCTTCCTTTTGGAAAGGGACCTTTAACTTTTAAAACAGAGTCACATTCTGGTTTGTGAGCTGCTTTCCAGCACAGCCTTACCTGCGGGAGCCTGCTGGCTGCAACACAGAATGCATTGTGTGCTCTGGTGCAGTACAAATGAAACCAGGGAAATAAAGCAGAGTAGCTTTTCATCATGCTTGTCAGACCCCAGGATTTTTCCTCCAGAGTGCCTAAGCTGAGGGTCACATAGCATGACCCTAAGTTGCTGTGCCACTGTGGGCTTTGCACACAGAAATAGTTATCTGCTGGAATATACCCTAGTGCAAGGGAGGGCCATATTTCAGTGGATAACTATTGGCAAACCCTGGGGATAACCTGGGCAATCATGCAAGCAAAGCAGAAAAACAGCACTTCAGAGTTAGCTTTTAATTTCTGCCTATAGCTTGTTTGAGGGCAGGCCATTAAAGTGACAGCATCAAGTCATTAAAATACTGTTAAATTTTAAAAAAAACCTAGAATCTGGGGAGGTGCTTCAGGTTTCCTGATCCTCAGTGCAAAATGCCTCAGGACAACTAAGTTTACAGTGTTATTTTTTCTCAACAGTTTTTGAAAAGCAGCTTCATTTTTCTGAAGCTATAGCAGAGATTCAGAAAAACAGTGACACAAAAGATTATAATCTTGTTCCACGTATTTAGAAAGCAGAATCTAATTTCTATTTTTTCTTCTGTTGCCTTTTTTCTTTTGCAACCTTTCCGTAAGTAAATATCTTGTAAACAGATTTTTCTTTCTGTTTTATGCTTTACACTCATAAGTAACTGCATGAAGGGGAGTCAGGCCACATTTTCTTCCCCAAATGTTTGTTCTGTAAACATTTTTTTTCTCAAAAAGGGAGAATTGTTGAAGTTTAGAAATTTTCATAGTAATATTTACAGAAATTGTTATTACAAAGCAAAAAATATGACTGGATGCATAAATATATTTTTTTTCAGTGCAGGCACTACCAGCTACAACAGTACAGCAGCGCAGGGAAGAATAAGTCAGAGGACAAGGGGAAGGAGGCTGCCCAGTGGTTTTAGATAATGAGGGATGGAGATGAGAGCTGAGTGTAAGGAAACAGATGTAGTATAGAAAAAGGGCAAATCAGTAGAAGCCTTGTAGTAATGACTCAGGGCTGGCAGTGAGCTCCAGAGCTGATACCACTCCCCTCTCTGCTCCCAGTCCCTTTCCCAGCTGAAGCTCTCACAAGCAAAATGCCATTAACCTCCAGCTCATTATACACTGCAATAACACACGGTGCAGAGGCAGAAATTGTCTTGTGCTCTTATGCTGTCTTTTCATGGCATCCTCAGGAGCACCCAGGAGAGTATGAACCCAGAGGATGAAGTGGATGAGTTTCTGGGCCGGGCCATCGACGCCAGAAGCATCGATCGGTTGCGCTCGGAGCACGTGCGCAAATTCCTCTTAACATTCAGGGAGCCTGACTTGGAGAAAAAGGTAACGCTGTCCAAAGACCATTGCAGTGCATCAGGCAGGCTTGTGAGGAGTTTTAATTCTCCTGCAAAAGGTCAGGCTTTTATATCTAGGGTTTAAGCTGTGGTTTGAGTGCTGGAGGTGGGGTTGTGATCTTGAAAAATCCATGCTTCTTCATGAAAGCCTTAATATAACTTGTCCTAAAAATATCAGTCATCTGAAGGGAGCACTGGCCAGGAAAAGGAAGCCATTTCTATCAACACACATGAATATGCAGTGATAAGCAGAAAAGGGAATCCAGAATAAACCAGATTTTTTTCTCTGACTTTGAGGCTCCAAACTGAGATTGCAGTCACCCCTTATCTCCTTCAAATCACTGGAGAAAACCACTTCAGCCTACCTAAGCTCTGAAACTCCTCTGGAGGGACTTTTCCCTGCCCTTTATCCCTCCAAAGGGCCCCAGGTACTATTCAGGCTCATTGGGATGCAATCTCTGTACTCTGGATATTTTTGGGAGATCATTTTGAGCAATAAATAGTTCTCTATCCCACAAATGTGAGAAAGAGGAGTAACAGACCTAAAGCTCATGAGCAGTTGATTTCTTCCTGATTTGGTTTCAGATATTGCTGTCAGGCAAAGATCATTTCCCTGACTATATAGTAGAGACTATCAGCTATCATCAGCTCTAGATGGCTGCAAAGTTAAATTTCCAAGTCTAATTTCTAAGTTTAGAGGTACCTGGATGACACTATTAAAGGTACCATAAGAAATGATGGGTTTAATTGCACAAAGAAAGTAATACTTTTTCTCTTTTATTTTTTTTATTCAAGCACAGATCCTTAGGATGCTTGAGTGGTCTTTGGGTTAAACTCATTATTCCATGGAAAACTCTTCATAATAAGTTTGCAGTAATTATTTTATAATTTTATTTAGAAACAGTCTTTCCTTGACAAGAATGACTACCTATTACAAAACCAGAGCTTTTCAGGTTTTACAGCTGTTCAATGAATCAGTGTGGGACTGGATAAAAGCTCGAGCATGTAATTTCCCCCCACTCCTCCTCTTCAATTTTATAGCTGAAAACTGCCAGGGAAATTAGCAGTTCACCTGCTCAGAGCATCTTTTATTTTGTGGTTCAAACACTGATATGGTCTGTGCTGAGAACTGAGCTTCAAGCTAAATAAAGCATCCTTGGGAATCGGGTGCAGCTCCCACGTGGCCAACACGTTGACAAGTATTTGGAAGGAGTGGCTGTGTGAAAACCACAGCAGCCTTGCTCTGCCATTAGAACCACTCCAGTCATCTGCACAAAATGCAAGGTTTTCTCATTAGCAGCATTTGTCCCTCTTGGAGGAAACTTCTCATGCAAGAAGTTTAGGTCTGATGACAGTGACCTAGGATCTTGGTCCCACATAATCCATTTCTGCTCCTCTCGTGCAAGGGGCAGTTGGTGAATCCTCTCTTCACCCAGCTCCGTGGGTTTCTTCCCTGGCCTTTGGGCCTGTTCAAGCCCTTACAGATTGCTTGGGGGGGAAGGGGAGTTGGGAATGTTGTTTCCTACCAGCACTGCTTTCCAAGGACCTAGACAAAAGCCAAGTAAGAAGTTTTTGTGGAGAGAAGGCTGCCAGCCAAATTTCCCACTAACAGAATAACTGTGGTTTTTTGCAGTACTCCAAGCAGGTGGATGACAGGTTTGGAGCCTATGTGGCTTGTGCCTCCCTAGTCTTCCTCTTCATCTGCTTTGTTCAAATCATAATCGTGCCACAGTGAGTACCCTTTCATCCCTTTGCTCCCATCTGCTCCCCTCCTCTATTCCAGCCTACTTTTCTTTGTTTTCTTCTTGAAAATTCAGAACTCCAAGGGGAAGAGAAAAATCCTTAAATAATTCATACTCGAGTGATGCATGATGCTTATTGTTTTCACCCATTTCTAGTGCAGATTAAAACCTCCTCACTGGCATGTGAGCATTTCTGTTTTCCCAAAGTGATTTCTCTTATAATTTACCTCTGTCATAGGAAATTCAGTTCAGCACATTTATAAGCCTGTGGAAAACAAATATCACTGAGTAGGAAGGATTGCTTACCAAGGCATAGCACACACTCCCAGCACAAGGCTGGGCTGCCCTCTTGTCTGCACACATTGGGACAGGGAGGTGGAAATCCATCACAGCCTCATTGCTCAGAGCACTGAGGTCTCAGGATCTGCTTAGCAAATGAGGCATAATCTCTCATACATTTATTCCTCTGGACTCAGAGCAGCTGGCCAAGACAAGAGGTAGAGAGGAGGTTGAGCTGCACATGCCTGAGCTTGTGGCTTGCCCCTGGTTTAAGGGTTGCAGTAATTTCTTTTCCCAGGCAAGAATGGCATAAGCTCCTCAGGGCTGTGGGGCACAGTGCTCTTGGCCCACTGCAGTGGTCTGCAGCTTTGTTTGCAAGGCACAGCACAACCCACTAAATCTTTTCCAGCAGTGAGCTCTGCAGAAATGGGACTTCTCAAGGAGTTCTTTAAAAGTCACTTAAAATTACAGCATGTGGGTATTTCCTATGCTCTGGTTTAGTAGCAATAATACACTGTTCACTGAGCAATGCTGTGTTGGAAATAAATTTAGAGTTAGTCATTTTTAAACTGAAGAACAAGATCACAGAAGCTCTGAAAATGCTCCAAATTTATCTTCCTTACAAGAAGACAAAAAATTGTCCCTAAAGAGAGCTCCAGCACTATTTTATGCCATTACAACTGTTTTCTACGTTTGTTCCCACCACAGATCTTTTTGGAGTAGAGATTGGTTTGCAGTGTTCAGATCAGATGTTAGGAAGGTCACAGAAATAACACGTACTCTGATGTTTGTCACTCACTCTCCCAGGCACAAGTGCTCACAGAAGGATTGAATCAGCAAAATAACATCAGGACAAATGTACTATGTAAACAGACAGGTCTGCTTTGGGAAACTGCAAGTGAAGCTGAAAGAAGCTCAAAATTGGAACTAGATAATTCCCAGCAATTAATGCAATGTTAATTGCATCCAGAAATGTTCTCTGAGAGCAACTAATTTAACAGGGGCTTACATTTTGGACTTGTAGATATTGCTGTCATAGCTTCACACCTGCAGAGGCCCTCTACCAGCCTTGTGTTGCTCATCAAGCTCCCCAAGCAGCCACTATGCTGTCTCCATAAAACCCAGCTTAACATTTAAATGACAACCTGACAATTTTTCATGTGTGGCAACCATATGGCTGCCTCCTTTGTATTACGCAGGAGCCAGTCCCTTATGGCAGTGTGGTGTAAATGTAGTGCTGTTCAGTCTCCTTCCATGCTGTCCATAAGGAGGGTGTTTGTTTATTTGAGGGTTTCTTTTTTGCAAGTTCTGAAGTGTCCTTAGTCAGCCTGGCTTGTCTGAAAGGTGATTTGGTTCAAGAGTAAATAAAATTCTATATTTTAACTGCAGGTGAGATACACTTCCCTTCACCTTTTGCTATGTTTTTCCTTATATTTCAGTTGCATAGCTTTGGTCTCTTATTGAACACCAACTGAAACCACAGGTGCATATGTGTCACCATCAGAGCTTCATGAAAGACACACCGTGGAATCTGAATTTGAAACTAGAGACAGAATGTCAGTGTCAATTTATTATGATAAAGAGGAATTGCTTTAAGGAATTTCAAAAAAGGCTCAAACAGTGAATTAGCAAGTACAATTATCTTAGTAGTCATGAGAGAACACAGAGACCAGCTGGCTTTGGTGTTGTTGCCCTCAATGTCACATGGCAAGAATACTTCCTTTAGATTATGAACAAGGCTGGCTCCTGGGAGGGGGCCTGTCCTGTCACACTGAGACCAGTCACTGGGAAATTGGTGTTGAATATCTTCGTGAGGAAAACAGATGAAAATTCACAGTACAAAGTTGGCTCTGGAATCCTCTTTGTACTTCAGAGCTGGGAGGAGCAGGAACCCCTCAAGCTGGCCAAGATAAAGCTGTTATCCCTGACTATCCTTTTGCTGTGCTTGCTCACATCCCAGGCATGAGACAGAGCACAGAGTGGTGCTGCACAGACATTCCCTGTGCAAGACAGGAAGCCATTCCCACTGAGAGTATTCCCACCCAGCTGCACTTCAGCACTCAGCCTGCCTTCCTTCCCAGGGGTGCCCTGCCCACAGCCAGCTGGGGGCTGAGCTGCCACAACAAGTTGTTCTGTCACCTCCCCTAGTGCATGAAATGTTTTTCAGTCCCACCTCTGTCACCCCAGCAGGAAGGTGATTGCTGTAAAAGATGCAGCATTCTCTGTTCTGCAGCCTGTCTGAATTATTCTAAATAGGCCAGAGTATCTGTTGGTATTCAAGGCACCTCGTGTCTCCTACAGCTATCCTAATGGGAAAGCCTGTGCAGTGTGTCATAGCTTGTGCAAATGTGTTCTGGAGAGCAGAGCTGTAGCTATTCTACACAATGTGCTTTTAAAAAACAAAACATAGCCAACCAAACCTCTCCTTGATTTCAGCTCTACGTTTATGCTGGGTTTTTACCTGACCTGTTTCCTGATCCTGACCACAGTGGTGTTTGTTTCAGTCATTTACTCCTGTGTAAAGGTGAGTACTGTGGTTTCTTTGTAGTCCTCTGCCTAAGATAACCAGATCAGCAATCTGCTTCTTCAGCTAACAGAGTGTGTTTTGTTAGCCATCCTTTCCACACTATGTGATAAGGGTTACAGAAAAAGCCTTTGATAAGGCAGAATGAACTGCAAACAGATGTTGGGGTTGGCATCTCTGTAGCTCAGCAAGAAGTAATCACTCTGTGGATCTGCATGTCTATTGAGTCCCCTGCAGACACTCTCATACTGATATAAGAGCACATTTTCCAGTGTGGGACCAAGCCCTGGCCATTCATTTCCTCCCTGTAAACTTCCTGCAGAGTCGCCTGTGTATGGCCCCTGCTGCATATGCGTGTTTGGGTAGGCAGATAATCAGAAGCAGAATATCATCAAGGAAAAATGTCCTGGGGGGAAGTAAAAGCCATAAACATATAGAATTTTATCAGCCTGCTCACATGAGTGTACAGAGCTTCCAACATTCGCTGGGCTCTTTCTTGTAGCTGGCTTTGATCAAAAAAGAAATACATTGTGTGAAGTCCAAAAACATATTAATTCTTCTTGTCAGCCTGTGGTAAATTGGCAGTGAGCAGTGTGGGGATGGTGCTGTGCTCATCCATTTCACTCAAAGGTGTTCCTATTAAAAGCATTGATGTGTTTCAGGTTTAGGGATCCTTCTAGTCTAGAAGTCTCTGAACGTGGAACACACTCAGATCCAGGTTCCTTACCCCAAGCTCAGCTTTGTTCCTCAGTGCCTGGAATAAAATAGCTCAGTAGCATTATGTTTCCAGCAGAAGAAACAGTGGGATAATGGATAATGTCAGGCAGATGATTTGTCTCACTTTAATTATCTTCTCTGTGCCATTTTCAACAGTTGAATGTGGGTGCTCTTGACAGACTTGCACCTTACATGTCTTTTTGATTTTTTTAAAGTTAGATTTGGAAATTAAGCTTGCCTTCTCATATAATAAGAGCTGCAGAGTGTTCCCAGTGACAGAAGCTTCAACTTCTATTTGAAGTTAACTACTCAGAGGGTTTCCTTTGGCCTTATGACAATATTAAAGGGAGCCTAGTTTCTAAGTGCAGCATCCCATTGGTCTTGCTTGTTTACCAGCAATCAGAAGTAGAGTCAGAAATAACACTGCTGATAGGGGGCTTGAGCTGGGAAGTGGTACCCACAATGCCTGGTTGTACTTGGTGTGTCCATTGCACCTGAAGATGCTACTGAAAGCCAACCATTTGTAAACTGGTGTCAGCAGTTAATGTGATAGCAGTTAATTAACCACCAGTGTGACAAGATTTTGGTCACAGCCACGGTGAACTTGGGAATTCAGTGCCCAGCTGTGCTGCCTCCTCACGCTGCAGGTCTCTGCCAGCACCATCCCAGCACTCTGCCAGCCAGGCAGGGCCAGCCCAAGTCACTGGTTCTGCTGGGATGAGAGCTGGGGCAGCCAGGCAGGGCCAGCCCAAGTCACTGGTTCTGCTGGGATGAGAGCTGGGGCAGGCCTGGAGTTCTGAAGCACCTGAGCTGCCTGACTTGCCACCAGTCAGATTCCAAGGCTCAGAGCTGTTTGTCACCCAGTGGCATTTACAGGCCACTTCCACATACTGACAGCAGCACTCAATTCTTCTGTCATCATTCAAATCCTCTGGTTATGGTTTGGGCTTTTTGGTTAAAATCATTACTGATCTTAATTACTGATTAATTTAGAAGGCACACAGGACTTTTCATTCCCTGGGATGGTAGGCAGATTTCATTCTTGCTTTCTTTGTCTCGATCTTCCAAATTTCTGTAGAAAAACTCTGTTCAGTGGTGCCTCCAACTGTTTCTAGACTGGTTTTGCCTCATTGTATAGGCTCTGGATTCATCCATCATCATCAGAGGGAATTTAGAATAACATCAGAATTTAATGGGATTTTCTGAATCCCCTGACATTTCCAGCAGTGAATTTTCATCCCCACAACATAGTCATGTATAACATCCAGTGTGGTTTCTGTGCAGAGATTGCAAATATTGAAAATATTGGGCCTTCTAGCTCCAGTTTCTTTTTGATTACCCCTTCTTAGTGCTCCAAATTAGCCTCTGCTGACAACACCTGATTATGAGATGGCTTGTTTAGGGAACAGGTACTTCTAGCTTGTCAGCTTCATGTCTGATGGCAGCAGCTCCTAATAGCTGCAGCCCACTTCTGTCATCCAGAAGAACATCTTGGTGTTTCAAGTCTTTGATTTTCAAGCAATGGGTTTACCCAGCCCTTGGATAAGGGGTGTTATTTTATTTCTGTATTCCATGTTGTTCCAGGAAACACTTTTACACACCTGCAGAAGGAAGGCAGTTTTACAGATCCTTCAGATGAAAACCCTGAAGACAGGGATGTCAGCATTGTTTGCTTTGTTTCACACTCAGATGTGGGATAGGAGAGCATGTGTTTTAAATACCAGTGGTTCATTCCACACAAAGTTGGAAGGCAGGTGTCCACCCCAGGACATCAGCATAAGCATAACTTTTGCCTATTAGCTGTGCTGTTACATGATAAGTGTCTCTTTTTTCTTCCTCTTTCCAGCTTTCACGTGAGATTTCCCCTCCCTGTTTTGGCCTCTCCAGCTCTGGCTTTGACAGTGGCCAGCAGGCTCTTTCTGAACAGCTTGATCATGTTTTATTTTCTTTCCCTGTCATTATTATCTTCCACTATAAAATTCTCCACGGACTAGAAGTTGATCCTGGAACTGCCAGCACAGCCAGCTTGGCTTTCCAAGTTTCTTCAGCTGTAATAAACAAGAGAGTTCCAGTTCTTTGCTTTGATGCTCCATGAAGTCTTGGCCACTGTGAGGTGGTGTCCCTTCCCAGTAGAGTCTAAGGTCATGGGAACCAGGGTCCCTTCTCAAATATTCTGCTGACAGACATCTGTTTTGCTACTAACTTATCAAGTTTGTGGTTTTTTCTTAAAAACCTTTAACTTCTGGTATCTACACTGCTGTGTGGAATTCAACTTCTTGCATGGTTCTGGGAGAACACAGGAGAGAAATTTCAAGATATCTTTTATGAGAAAATAAGCTTTTCTGCAGCTCTACATAGGTGTAGCTTGCCTATCACATTCTTTGCCTCCAAAAGCTGGTCTAGGTGCTCCTAAAGCATTTGGAGGTTTTGTCTCAATCAGGAAAATAAAAACCTCTGAAAACTGTACTTTTTTAATAGACTAATAAATCACTGTGAAATAAGTTACAGAAATGGACTTGCAACATCAAGTTGCCTGGAGATGTTGTCTTTTACTGCAGAAGCATCTTAATGTACTTCAAAATGACTCAAAGGCTTTTATTACAAATTGAAAAATCAGACCTTAAAGACCTCATCTTACTACATAACAGCAATTATCTAAGCAGTTTTACATACCCACACTAGATGTTAAGAAGACAAAAAGAATAAATATTTCTCTTCTGGCCTAGATCAGCTGTTGTTCCAAAGAATTGACTTTATTTAGAGTAATTTCATCATGCAAATGACTGGAGGTTATGGATTATTTTCAGTGTAACATACTACTTCTTGGATCACTTTTTAAATTTGTACTTTCACCTGCACAGCAGTGCCCTTTCTTCACCTGCACTTACACATTTCAATTCAGAGTGAACTGGAATCAACTGGACAATTCAATTTTTTTTTCCCATTTTTAACCATGTGGTTATTTTTCTTTACATGGGGATTTCAAGAGTGCTAATGAGTGACCTCACCTTGTGTGGCTCCCCAAACATGGATCTCAGCTGCCCAAATGGATCACATCCTTTCTCTCAGCCCCTTCTCAGTAGTGCAGATGGGTCTGGGAGTTGCCTTTTCATCAGATCTCCTGTTCTTCACTCAGGCAGGCTTTGAGTCACTTTGGACAGTACAGGTCAATGGGCCAACCAGCAGTGCTGCTTGGATTTTCACTGTACTGTAATGTCCTGATATTCTGCTTCTTTTACAAGAACAGAAGAGGTCTTATTTTTGGTTTTTTGCAAATGGGAGGGAAAGTCATCTTCTTTTTTTCTACTTTTGTGCTATACCCCTGACTTGTGGATGTTTTTATGGAAGAAACACTGCATGAATGGAGCTGAATTGTCAGACCTGAGATAGGCTCCCCATGTCTTAGGTGTCAGGGCCCCCTCGAGTGTTCATGAGGCAGAGGTTCCTCAGTCATGGCATGACTGTGTTGTTGCACTCTCAACTGCAGACCTGACCTCCTATGGGTTTTGGCATTTCTTTCTTCTTCAGGACTTTTTCCAGCTGTACTTGTTTACTGACCTAAAATTTTTCCTAGTTTGCAAAGTAATGAGAACCAAGATTAATACAAAGAAAACATGTTTTCATTAGAATTTAAGTGTCTTCCACTGATTGCTTTGCTTGATATCTCAGGCTTGGTTCAAAGTCAGGCTTTTTTGGGATTGTTGGCAGCAGGGGCTTGAGCCAAGATCCACAACAAAAAACTCCAAGGTTTTATTTAGGTGCCTGATTTCCCAGAGATTACAGATGGAGGTTAGATCCCTGAATACCTTTGTGGAGCTTGGCCTTGAGGCCTAAACAAAAAAGTGGCAAGAAAACCTGTCCTTCTCTAATCTAGTGGGAAAACTGTCTAAATGCAGTACAGATCCTCCTTCTCCTTCCAAATCCTAGAGGGGCTAGAGCAGAGAAAGCCCCATTGGATTTTCTATCACCCTATTCTGTCTGGTAGGGATCTGCTAGCTGACATCTGTGTGGAAGCAGCTGGACACGGTAGGGCAAAGAAATATTTTGGTTCATGGCTTATCAACAAAGCTAAGGGCTTCTATGTCATCAGGGTTTATTTATAAGAGAAAAGTGTTTTGGTTTTTAATGACTGCCACTGAGCCTGAAGGATTGCATAAGCTTTCAGTGTATTTCAATCAATCTTCATTCAGTGCAAATAAGTTACAACCCCACTTTCCCCTTTTCTCCAGTCCCCCACAGAGCCTTGTCCTCTCCTTTCACCTGGAGCATGTGCTGGTAGCAGGTGAAATCAGCTCTTTCAAAACTCTTGCCACAACCCCTCCCTGCCTCTGTAAAAAGTCACCAGGTAATCAGCGCCTTGGCCGCTCCAGCACTCGGTAATTACACTGCAGGGCTGCTGTGTGGGAAGCTCAGCGCTGACAAAATGTTGCATATCCGAAGATGTAAGAGTGAAGGATAAAAGGGAAAAGCAAGACTTTTAATAGAAACATTAGTCATAGTTAAATTGCAGTGCCATGGCGCTGTGCTGCTGTTTCTTTGTGTCTCTAAAAATACCCTCTAGTGGCTTGGTTGTTCGTGCAGTGAGTAAGGGAAGGGAGAGTTGGGCTCTGGAAAAGGATTTTCCAAAGGTAGTGCTGGGCAGAGCCCCTCTGCCCTGGCGTGGTGGTGGGGAGGGGCAGGGTACTGTGGGAGGGCAAGCTCCCATGGGAGCCTGTCAGTGCACGAGGGTTTCCTGGCATTCCTGCTCCAGCCCTGAGCTCCCACTGGCACAGAGGTGGCACCTGAAGGGACAGGGTTGCCCTGGCTCTCTCCTGGACACTCTTGCAGCCAGCACAGCGAGGCCCTGCCAGGGGTGACCCAGGCTGGGAAGGGCAGGGTCAGCCTCTGCTCTGGCACACAGACTGTTTCCATCTGGAATGGATGCAGCACCTGCAGCAGGCTCACAGGGCTGCAGTCAGTAGCCATCAGCAGGGAGCTCCTGGCACTGCCAGCTGGGAGCTCCTGGCCCTGCCAGCTGGGAGTCACTGGGCCCCTTGGGCTCCCTGACTGCCCTCAGCCGCGGTGTTTTTATCACCGTGAGCGTGGAGCAGAGTGCCACAGCCCAGCCAGGGCCAGCTGGTCTCTGCAGAGGGTCTGACACATCACAGGGCTGGCCTGGGCTGTTCTCAGTCTGTGTCTGAAATGGCAC
Source organism: Urocynchramus pylzowi (assembly GCA_013397555.1). Taxonomy (NCBI): domain Eukaryota; kingdom Metazoa; phylum Chordata; class Aves; order Passeriformes; family Fringillidae; genus Urocynchramus; species Urocynchramus pylzowi. The sequence goes on from VZRH01007627.1 coordinate 1,072,046, forward strand.
CAGAGAGTCCTACGATACGCCTTGGTGATCAAAGGGACATGACGTGTACTTTCATTTCTGCATTTTTAAATTTTTGCTCCAGTAATTTCCAGGCTCAAGCTGCTGGCTATTTCAGTTACAGATGGCTTGTGGTTTGCTTCTCACGACAGGATGAGCACAGCCCTGCGAGCCATGCTATCTGGGCTCGGGAGCCATCACTCCCATTAGGAAGGCTAAGTAGATTTGGAGAGCCAGCTGGGCCTGCTGCCATGAGGCAGACACGTCTCTGCTTGCCCTTGTCCCAGAGCTGCCATCCCCCATCACCATCCTCCAGCCCCTGTGCAGCATCCACACAGACCCAGGCTGAAGGATGCAGGCAGCTCAAATGCAGGTTGTAATCTGTAAAACAAACAAGGATTTTATGTGTGTATTTGATTTTTTTTTGTCTCATGCAGCTTTTCCCAGTTCCTCTCCAGACTCTTTCTAAGAAGATTGTACAGTCTAGGACCAATAGTACCTTAGTTGGAGTCTTTGCCATTATCCTGGTTTTTCTGTCTGCCTTTGTCAACATGGTATGTCCACTACTTCCTTTTGATCCATTCAGTTCTGCATTGTTCTCTTGTTGGTGCTCTGCAGCATTGTGACCCTTAAAACCCCTGAAATTAACACGACCCTGCCTAGGACTGGCAGCATCTGAGGGTGGTGCCCTTTGCTTTTCGGGCACAGGAAAGAAATGGGAGCCCAACAGCTCCATCCCTAGAGCCCATTATATGCCTGGCACTGAGCTGTGCCCAGGTCCTTTTGTGATTCTTTACATGCTTCTGCTCCAAGTACAGGAGCCCTCCTGATGGGTATCCCTGCAGGAAGGGCTGGCATGAGGCTGATGTGTTATTTAACTCCCACCATACTGAGTGGGACATAAGTGTTCCTTGGGCTTGCTGCCAGCCCTGCACGGTGCTGCCTCCTGCTCCAAGGGCAGAGATCAGCTCATGGGCACGGTGACGACTGCTTTGAGCTGCACTTCTGGGACTGAGGTGGTCAGGCTGTGATTCCAAACAGCACTGCTGAGTTTGGGCTCAGAGAGAGATGGGCTGTTCTCTGGGGCCTGGATTTTGTTAATCAATATTTTGGGGGTGAAAAAGCATAGCTACTGCACATGCAGTAAAACATAAGTTGATGATTTCATGTTGCATATTTTGCACATTGCTACAGCAATTTCCAAGGGGCTTTTAAAATGATATAAACTATTCTGTTTTCTTCTCTTTGTCTATACTGTGGAGCTTAATACCATATCTTTGTTTCCCAGTTCATGTGCAGCACTGTGGATCTTGCCAGCTGCATGGCTGCTGAATACAACATCACTCCTGACCGGGTGGACATATGCCTTATCAGCAACCTGACTTCCAACTACAGCCTGGGCACCTTGCAGGGGTTCTGTGACAGCCCTTTGCCCAGCTGCAACTTTCCAGAGGTACTGCTTGGGAAGAATGGGTTTCAGAGGTTGGTCTGGAAAAAGGCTATAAAACCTGTGTGATACTTGTCAGTGATTCTCAGGAAAGCAAAGTTGTTCTTGACTGACATTACAGGACTGACAAAGGCTACTACACACAGACTTAAGTGTCTAAAGTTATTATCATGAATCCACATTAATGTTTAAGTTCCTTCAGGGCTAAATAATTAGTAGGCTTTTAAAAGAGTTGGATCCTGCCCATAACAGGGGAAATGTCCCTCTCCATGAGGTCCTTAATGGCATGCAGAACTGCAAGTCATTTCAAAGGAGTTTGTGGGTGCTCAGTTTAACCTAAAAATCAGTTCTCTGAAAATCAGTGTCTGGTCATAGATCTGACATTTCCCTCCATTTATATCTTGATGAAAAACTTGGCTTATATATTCTTTCCCAAGGTATGGTAGGTCTGGCCTCAGACAGGTCAGCAGCCCAGACAGTGATCTGCTTCAATTTGCAATGCAATTCCTGTGTCTTCAGGACATCTCGTTTGGAAAAAATTGAAGTGCTTCTAATGGGAGAAAAACCAGCCAAACCCACAGCCCAAACCAGCCCAAATATGTTTTTCACATTGATAGAATACTTTACAAAGAAAAAAAAAATATTATCTTTTTGCATAGCAGTTCAAGACCTTTCTTCGAGTTTTTAGGTCATGACTGTTACACGTGTTGTTTACTGGAAATCGAAAATGAAAAACAACTTTGTCTAGGATGGAGGTAGAATTTATGTCAAGGTCATCTGGGTTTATGGGGACCTGACAGATTTATGGTGGATCTGTTACCATCCAGATGTCCAAGGTGCTACTGAAAGTCCTGGTATCCTAGTGAACATATTTCCTTTTAACTTAATAGGAATATGGTCCCTATGTGATTCAGTGAGGTTTCTGAGACCACCATTACTGCAACTTTCAGCCTTGCAGAGGCTTTGGTGTGCAGAGGCTTTCTGCAGAAAGATCCAGGAGCAGAATCTGGCACAGTGGAGATCTAGGAACAGTCTGTGCCCACCATGAATTTGTATGGAGTGCTGGCCCAGGACAGAGAGGAATTTTAAGCAATGAGGAATAACCATTTTGCATACTGAGGTTGCTCTGGCAGCCTTTAGCCAGGTCCTTCTGTTCAGTGGGCTAAGAAGTGAGGAGTCCCTCACCTGCACTCTGCAAGGCACATGTTGGATCTGCTACAGGTGTTGCCTGTTGCTCCCAGTGTCCACACAGGACACAATGGAATCCTACCCCTCAGTCAAGACTGAGGAGTCAAGTACAAGCTGTACAAGTTATTTTCTCTAATTTAATATATCAGACTATTAATAAATGAGCTCAGAACATAAGCATATTTCTACTTCAACTAGGGCTTGCTTTTAACTGAAAGGATGGATTGCCTCAGGCACATGATATGGGGTTTTTGCCAGAAATAGGCTTGTCCAGACAGTGTGGAAGCTTAAATCTTCACAGATTTGATAGCAGGAAGGTGGTGAGCTGGATAACATGCCTCTCTTCATTTTGCATCCCTGCTGTCTTTCCCAGGAGCCATAAATGGCATCCGCAGTCACACTGGGAAGCACTGGCATGCTGAGCACTCAGCTCCCAGCCTGGCAGGAGCTGCTGCTGCACCACCCAGGTGTGCCAGAGGTGCTGCACAGCCACACATCTGCACCTCTGCAGCTGCTGGCTGGACAGATTGTCATGGGGTTGTCATGGGGTGGGCATGGGGACGTTTGTCCAGCCTGTACCTTGCCAACGGAGCCAGTGTGTGACATTAGAGGGGACAGTGCTTCCCCATTGGCCTTGGGTGGGCATCTGTAGGAGTGTGAATTGCCAATACCCCTGGTCCTATGTGTTGTACAGATATGCAAATTTGAGCCTAGAATTTGGCCTTAAAGCATGGCTTAATCCAGCATAACTGGTAGTAACCGTGCCCAGGGAAAAGCTGCATCACAACCTTGGGTGTCCAGCTGTGCCTCTTGAGAGTGAAGCATATTAAGCCTGGAGAAGAAGGCCACAGTTTTCCTCTTCATCCATTCAGTTTAAACTTCTGTAATATGGGGGAATTCCACAGGCAGCCACAGGTTTATATGTTTGGTCAGCCCAACAACTTAACTACCAATCCCTTTCTATCCCTGTGTTTAGTTTCCTTTGTTTTCAGTTTTGATTTATCCAGCTGACATTCATCTCTCTTCTGTTTTTTTATTTCTCATTTTTGTTTTTATACAGTATTTTACCTACAGTGTCTTACTGAGTCTCCTGGCCTGCTCTGTGTTCCTTCAGATCAGCTGTATTGGAAAATTGATCCTTATGTTAATTATTGAATTTATATATGTTCTCATTGTGGAAGTGCCAGGGGTCAACCTTTTTGACAATGCAGATCTCCTGGTTACAGCCAACACCTAGTAAGTGCCTTTCACTTCTGAAATCTTCACCTGATTTCTTTCACACAGTGATTCCAGTGTAGCATTAGGTGGATGGGAGTGCCAGGGCTGTGGTGCAAGCCAGGGACGTGCATGCTCTGCTCTGCCTCTGAAGAGTAGGAGAATACAGTTCCCTTTAAGATCTTTTTAATGTGGGACTTGACTAATGAACTATCTATTAATAACAGAATATAACTGGAATCAGAGTGGATCTGTATTTCCTTTTTTCCAGAAAAGGGGACTGCAGTTAGTCATTCTTAATGCTGGTATTACACTCCCAATATAGAAATGTCATTTCTCAAATAAGAAAAAAAAAATCCTCCAACAAACTTGAGCTGCCTCAGGGATGTGATGTGAGCCACCACAATATATCAAACCCAGCTTGGGGTGGTGGAATGGTGGTGGCCAGTGATCTACTTCCAGTGGCTTCCAGGACATATGTCCTTGTTTGAAAAGCCAGTATCACAGCTGGGCTCAGCACAATTCCCAGCAGAAGGGTCTGGGCTCAGTGGGAATGGACAGTTGCCCTTTTACTTACAAAAGCTGGCTTGTCATCAGGTCACACATTAATCCTGGTGGCAGCCTCCTTCCACTGCTGTGGTGGTTCCCCATCTCCTGGAGGTCCCCACACCATGGAGGGAAGTTTGGCACATCCACAAGCCTGTCCTCCTCCGTGAGTTTTGTTTCTCATTGGGAATTGCTCTGTTAACTCCTTGTTTTGATGATTTCCCCTTGTAGGCAACAATTGTACTTAAATGTGAGTGAATCAAATTATGCCAGTTTAGGTGAGCTATTTGTCAGGGCTGATAGCTGTGGTTGTTCTGCCTTGGACAGGAGGGTGTTTGAGAAGATTCCCATGGCCCTTCCCAGTGTGTTATGAAATCCCTTCTGTAGTTGCTCAGATTTCAGGATGGCCATTAACCAGCAACCCTTCAAGCCCGATGCATCTGCTTACTCCTCTCCTTCACATGACTATTCCATGATTTCAGCATTCCTGTGTGCCCAGTAATAATTAATGGATATACAGCTTTTGCTGCCATTGCCAGGTAATGGAAGTGTAGCTTTTGCTGTTATTGGCAGTAATCACTTAAATTATTTTGTTAACTCAATTGAGTGAAATTAGGTAGGAAACCCCATGGAGCTTTCTGTGGGGAGGTATAGGGAGAATGAGGTTTTCTTCCCTTTTTTTCAGATATTAGGTGTTCCATCAGCAGAAGCTATTTAGCATTTTCTAACACAATTAGTGAAATAAAAGCATTTTATATCTCAAATATAATTTCATTCTTGTAATTCAAGCACTAAGCGAAATTACAGCACTTGGAAGTGTAATTTACATCACTTCACAATCAGAATGTCAGTAATAAAGTCAGTAATAAAGTGGAGAAGGTTAGCATGTTTTCCCAGAAATAGCTTTCTGTGATTCTGTATTATCTCTCACTAAATGGGATTTGTGTGCTGGTTCAGCCCCAGCTGCAGCTCAGCCCCACACAGCCACTCACTCACTCACTGTGCTGGGATGGGGGAGAGAGCTGGAAGGGGAAAAGTGAGAAAACTCATGGGTTGAGATAAAGTCAGTTTAAAGGGACAGAATGGAGAGAAACTAATAATAGTAATAATAATAATTTAATTAGAATAGACAAAACAAGTGATGCACAATACAGTTACTCACCACTTGCCAACAATTGCCCAGCCAGTTCCTGAGCAGCAGCCCCAGGCCAGATTTCCCCCCACTTCCCACACTGAGCATGATTCCATATGGTATGGAATGTTCCTTTTGGCCAGTTGGGGTCAGCTGTCCTGGATGTGTCCCCTCCCAGCATCTTGTGTCCCTCCAGCCTGCCCACTTGGGGTTGTTGAGGAGCTGAAAAGTCCTTGACTTAGTATAAACACTACTTAGCAACAGCTAATACATCAGCATGTTATCAACATCATTCTCATAGTTAATCCAAAACACAGCACTGCACCAGCTAGGGAGAAATTTAACTCTATTCAGTGGAATCCAGGATGATTTGTTTTGTCCAAAGAGCTCCATGGATGGCTATTTATTGCCCCAGTGTCTGGAAGGCCATTTGTGTGAAATGGGAGCTCAGTATGTAGCACAGAGTTCAGAGATGGACCTTATTGTCCAGCTGATACTAAAAAACCAGAAAAGCCACCATGACCTCATACTACTTTAATTGGGTGCCCATTGTAACTACATAATTAGTGTCTGCTCTGCAGCCACTATGGTACTCTGACTAATTAGAAGTGATGCAGATGTCACTTCCCACTTCTGTGTACAAACCAACCCAGCATGCAGGCAGCTGAAAGGCTGATTACAGCACGTTGGGAATTGCTAGACTTGGCTGCAGCCACACCAGCGTGTGACACGTGGAGTGGGACTGGATGCACAGGGCTATCGTGTCACCTTTTTCCTCTGCAGAAGATAAAACTAATGCATTGGTTTAAAGATGTCATGGGCCAATGTGATCTTCTAAACTGAGTTCCTGCACAGGGAAGCCCAGAGAGCTTTGCCCTGATTTGTTCATCAAAGCCATCATTCCTGCTCCAGCTGTCTGTCCTTGCAACTGTGGCTGGGAAAAGTGAGATGCTCTGGTCCTATGGGAGCTGTCTCTAAAATGAACTGCCTTTCCTGCTAAAATTGTGCACTTCACTTGAGCAGGAGTGTAGTTAGCAAGCTTCTCTCTGTGTTCCCTTCCAGTAATTAAAGAACCATCTGCTACTGGAAATGTCTGTTCCGTGGGGGAACAACCTACCAATGTAACACCCGTACTGCCTGCCCTGGGCATCTTCACTTATCCAGAGAGTTATTGGAGATGCTGGGTTGCTGCACTTCATAGTCTCTGATGAGGGTTTTAGAGCAGGAGTAATACCCACAGTGAGCTGCAGCCTCAGTACTAAGGGTCAGGTCTGCCATGCTCCCATCATAAGAGAGAGTGGTAAGGGAGGGCAGTCAGTCATCCTTGGCCAGGTGGTGATTTAGGGAAGCAGGGGAATCATACTGCATGTGGGAAGTGTCTCCAGCTAGATCCAGCCTTTCATGTGGGAGTCCCCAGGCTCTTCAAACCATGTCTGTGTCCAAGCACACATGTTCAGTGCTGGAGCTGGCCAAGAGCCACGTAATAGATTGTGTGCAAGACAACAGTGGGTTGCAGAATCCATGTCAGAATAAATTCCATGCTCAGAACTGCAGAAAATGTCTTGGAAAAAACAAGGTTAGAGAGTCGCTATGATTTTATTTTTTGATGTTATGCCCAGTTAGGTTCCCTTGCCTATTTTGATTTTGATCATTTAGATGTCTGATTGTATTGCAAGGTTCCCTCCAACCCCATAAAACTATGGCCTGAAGCTCTCTAGAGAGCTGTCACATTCTCAGGCTAATGTCACTTTTGTAGCCTGCAAAGTTCTAATTGCATCAATGACACTCCAGTAATTTAAACTCTGATCTCCTTCCTTCCATTTAAATAGTGTTTTAAAAGATGCTGTGCATGGTTCTCAGCCACCTAATACTCCACCCACACTTGAGAACAAAGCCAGCAGCATTAAGCAATCAATCAATCAGGAGCTCAGACAGCTGCTACCTACCAGAAAGCTCCATTCCGTGCCTTCAGTGGCAAAAAGCACACCTTGCATCTCCCCCAGCAGCTCTGATACACGAGGTGCTTTGCAGAATTGTCAATTGTAATAGGAATGTGCTAAAGGGTTTTCTTCAGTGCCCTTGTGTGTGGTACCCAGAGCTGGGCACAAGCTGGCAGTGAGGAATGTGCAGAAGAAGGGAGCAGGATTAGTTAAAGGAATTAAACACATCTCCATGCCAAAATAAAAGGAGAAGAAAAGAGCTATCCCTTACAAGATAAAAAAGCCCAAAGCTTTCTTCCTTAGGTCAGATTTTGTAGTCTGACCTAATGAAGTAGTGATCGATGCACAGGCACTTGCCAAGCATCCCACACTGACATTAAAATCCCAAATTATTCTCTCACTCTTAATGCTTCTTTGATATTTTACCCACATTAACCATGTCACTCTATCACTCTGGAGTTTTAAGTGGAGCTCAGAAGCCTGTTTTCTCCTCCCCCTCCCATCTTTTAGTAGTTTTCTGCTTCAAAAGAGCTGTAGCCCCACACAGTGTTAGAGGTGCCACACTGCAGAGGTGCTGTGCAATGATGTGCAGAAGGGCAAGAGCTGCAGGGAGCCAAACACTCCACTGACCTTGTGCTTGTGCTTTTTTTTCAGCGTGTCTGCAAATGATACATCCTCATGGTGAGTCACTTTGGCATGAAATGTTTTATAAGTTTTTGTTGGTAGGTATTTTCTGTTCACAAGGTGCAATAGCAGCACATTGACTCGCCAGCAGTGTCTGGTGTTTGTGCATTGCTGTGAGCTGGTACAGCACAGTGCAGATGCCCTGAGTGGACTGAGTGTTGCCCTTTTGTATGTATAGCTACTCTCAGAGCATCCTTTTTCTTGTGGGACTTAGCTCAGGGCTTATTTGTAATACAGTTTAAAGGTTTTATCAAAATATTTTCCTACTGTATAACTCTGTAATTCATATTTAACAGTTTTTATTTGCCTGCTTGTCAGAGGAGGTGTGAATGTGCCTTAGTGCTCTTTTCAGCTTACAGAGCACTCAGACGACAAAGCCCATTAAGAAGTGACAAATTAGAGAAGCCACGAGTTAGAGCAGTTCCAGACTCAGGAGCCTGGGGAAGCTAGTGCAGAAGACAGGATGAACACAGTCTGAGGAGCTATCAGCATTTCAGTGTTGTCACCCTTAGCATGTATGGCCATTCTCTGAAGAGTGCCCTTTATATCAATGGCAACTCTTTCTAAGAAGCTGGATTACTTTTCCAGTTTCCAAGTCCTCCTTTAGAAACTGGCACCCATGAGCCAGAGTCTCCAGCTTTTTGTAAAGTTTTGTCCCTTTACCAACACAGGCTTTGAGGGGAAAGAAAAAAAAAGCCTGAGAGGCTGGTTAGCTTTGAAGTGGGAAGTGTGGGGTGTGGCGAGGCCGTTCTTCCAGTGACAGGGAAGTTGTGCTCTCTCCTTGGCTGCAGCCCCCCGGTGGCGACACGAGTCGCGCTGAAGATTGTGACCCCTGTCATCATCACTGTCTTTGTCCTGGCACTGTACTTGCATGCCCAGCAAGTGGAATCCACTGCAAGGCTTGATTTCCTCTGGAAACTTCAGGTTAGTGGGTGTTGGCTGTGGGAGGATCACATGTGGTCCTTGGTGTTAATATAAAATAACTGAGCTCTTCATTGTCGAGTTGAGCAGTGTGATAAATTGCCTTTGAATTTAATCTGAATCTGCTTTATAACTGGGCATACTAATAATGCTCTGCTCTTCTTTGGTGCTTTGCATACTCTGTGCATCTCATCCCAGTTATTCAGCCCCTTTTTTCCTAGTAAATGCACCTTGGATGGTTCCCATAGTAAAGGGTTATAGATCTGAAAGTTGAGATTAATGAACTGGGGCAACTGAGCTGTTACTGCTGCAGGAACATGTAATGTAATACAATTTATAAATATAGGAAGCTCATATTCACTGCTGAAGTGTTTCCCAGAGTTCAGTGAGCTTTAGTTTGCTGTGTTCAAGGGTGTGAAAGATTCACATTTGCATTTTCATTCAGTTTCCTGTTAAGCAGTGGGAACTGGCTCAATGTCCAGCCTTCATTAGCCCCCAGGCAGCAGTACTGGGTAACCAACACACTGTGGATAATGCCACACTGTGCTCCTGTCCCTGGGTTCACTGTTAATGTTTTCACTGCTTGTGCCCATGAGTGATGTTGGGGCCCTGTGTGTGATTCCCAAGCAAGCAGGACAGGCCTGGGCTCTGGCCAGCACTCATGGCTGGGGTGAGCCGCAGGACTGCAGGTTTTATTTAGATTTTTTACCTTCTGGGTGGCAGGACATCATTCTAATTATAGGTCTTTGTGGTTTGAGTACAAGGCACTGAGGAAGCAACACTTAATTAAAGCTCCTTGGGAAGCCGATAAACATTGTAATCCTCATTTATAAATGGTAAAACAATGGAAGGAGTGAGCTGAGTGGTTAACCAGTTCAGGGCTCAGAAATACAATGCTGGATTCTGGCATTATTCTCTGCCTGCTTTTCCATACATGTGTGCACAAAGAGATGGAACATTTTCCACTGCAAAACACAAGTTTCTGCATCTCTCTGGCTCTGCTCTCCTTTGCGGTTCTATTTCTGCCCTCACTGCAAGTTAATTTTTCAGCTTTTTCTCCCTCCCCAGAGCAGCTACCAAAAGATTAAGTGCATCACTGTGTCTCCCCCCTGAACAGGCCACCGAGGAGAAGGAGGAGATGGAGGAGCTGCAGGCCTACAACCGCCGCCTCCTCCACAACATTCTGCCCAAGGACGTGGCAGCCCATTTCCTGGCTCAGGAGCGGCGCAACGACGAACTGTACTACCAGTCCTGCGAGTGCGTGGCTGTCATGTTCGCCTCCATAAGCAACTTCTCGGAGTTCTACGTGGAGCTGGAAGCCAACAATGAAGGGGTGGAGTGTCTGAGGCTGCTCAATGAGATCATTGCTGATTTTGATGAAGTAAGTCACAGAAAATCTGGGTGAGCAAAGTGAGCTGAATCCATAAGTATAGTTGGGCTTTGCTGAGCTCCTGAAGGAGGGTGGTTTATTGAATCCATGGTTAATTTCTCCTTACTCTGGGAGTCTTCAGTTTTATCTTTTTTCCCCCACTGAAATATGTTCTATTCCCTTGCCACTCCTTTGAATATCTAATCCCCTTTCTTCCTCTATCTTCCTGGCTCTGTCCACTACTTTGCAATGCTTGCAGCAAGGCGGGACACGTGGCATGGACATTACCAGCATCTCTGTGCTTGTCAAGTTTTATTTGCTTCTTTTGCTCTTGTAACACAGATAATAAGTGAAGACCAGTTCAGGCAGCTGGAGAAGATCAAGACCATTGGCAGCACCTACATGGCTGCCTCAGGCCTCAACGACTCCACTTATGACAAGGAAGGGAAGACACACATCAAAGCTCTGGCGGATTTTGCCATGAGGTTAATGGACCAAATGAAATACATTAATGAGCATTCATTCAACAACTTCCAGATGAAGATAGGTAATGTCCTTATGCTCACAGGATTCCATGTAGGTGGTGGTCATTCTGAGGTGGGGATTTTATGGACAGTAAAAACCACAGGTGTTACATTAGCTGTACAGTGATGTTCATTGTCTGGTGGCTGGTGACCACTTCAGCCTCTACGAAATATCACAGTAGTTTTTTTAGGGTATAGCAGCATCACTGAAGCTCCCTAGGGAATTAGAAGCAGTGTAGCTCCTACCACAGCATGGTCATACATGGTGGTAGACCTTGGGCTCGTTTTGCCCCTGTGCTTCCAGCTCTGGCAGTCTTGGACATTAAATTGTCTTTCACGTCAGGGAATGAAAGGAAAGAAGAAATTGGAGTATGTCAGGTATGGTATTTGTTCTGGAAAGCCCTGGGTTGCTGCCTTGCAGACCCTCAGCATATTCTATTTTAACATTTCTCTCCCCACAGTTTGGCCATAGCTTTACATGTCAGGGTAAATCACAGCTAGAACCAGTGAGCCTCAGGATGGGTTTTTACTGTCTGAAAAATAGCCTGCCTCAAGCAAATGGATCTGAGCATATTTCTGCTCTCCTTCCAGGCCTCAATATTGGTCCTGTGGTAGCTGGGGTGATAGGAGCCCGCAAACCCCAGTACGACATCTGGGGCAACACAGTGAATGTAGCCAGCAGAATGGACAGCACAGGAGTGCCTGACAGGATTCAGGTAAGGCAATTCCTGGAAAACTTACACTGCCAGCCCTGTGTCACTTGCACATTTTGAAACTTAATTAGAATTGAAATTTTGATTTCATTTTATTCCTTTATTCCATACGTTTACCTACACAGAACTGAAAGAAAAGCCACTTAGGGGATGCTGGTGGTACCAGCAAGTTTTGTCTTTTAATTGTGACCAACATTGCAACCTTTGTTTAAAAACTTGCACTTTAGTTCTGGGTGGAACTAAACTGAGCTGAGCTTCCTTCCCTGTGTGCCTCACTGGCACTGAGCACAGTCCTGCCTGATCCCTGCTCACACGGGCTGCTCAGCTGTGTGAGGTGTTTGTTTCATTTTCCAAGGGCCTGATTCAGCCATGTATTTCTGTAATTCACTTTGCTGCTCACTGTGCTGTGTGGCGTGAGGCCAGCAAGGGTCCGGGCATCAGCAGGATGGGGATCCACAACAGAGAGAGAGGGTTGTTTAAGGGGTTAATGGGACCTGTCTGATAATCACACATCTGCTCAGCCTTCAGATGTGCCCTTTCCAGTGAGTGATCCAATTCGTGTCCTGCTTTTGCTGAGCCAATGTCCACAGTAACAGAATGCCATTCCTTGGGAAAACACTGAAGGGTTATAAAAACAGTGCAGCCCAAGAGGGGCAGCCACGCTGCTTCCTTGCCTGTCAGTTAACTGCATCGATATTTATGCATCACTCTTGAGATGGTCTGTAAAGCACCTGAAAAAGGGTGAGAAATTACATTGTAATAAATAAGTACCTGTGGAAATCTGGTCTTTAAACTTCTGTTTTTCTGCAGCACAGGTGATTATTTTTGACTGGCATCTGCAGAGATAATTTGGATGCCAGCTAGAGTATTCCATTCGATCAGTTCTCTCCCATTGCCCACTACCTTCTCCTTCATAAAAACAACCCCTGACTCCTAAGCTGTACATCCACTGTGTAACTTCTAGGTAATTTTTGAGGCTATTTTAGTAAGTTTGATCTGTTTTCCTACTGCCACTCCAATGATACAATGAATGCATCTGAGCAGGCTGAACTGACTGGTGTGTTTTAAAAAATGTGACTAATTTGTTACGCTTTATCCAGTAACCTCCTTGAAAAATGCAGTTTTTCCCCAGTTGTGAACTGTGTGTGACACCTGTACTTTCTCAGGTCCTAATAGTTGCATTTGTTCAGCAACTTGTGGCAACCTTATGATTGACAATGTTAGTAATTAATTGATGTGCAAATGTTGATTGACTTAGAAACAAAACAGTTGATCCTACTTTATTTTGTCCATGGATTTTCCAAAAGCAGATGGAAAGACTGTGTGGAACACAAGGCAGGCACCTGTTCACTCTCGTTTATTCTGCAGGTAACCACGGACATGTACCAGGTTTTAGCAGCCAACAACTACCAGCTGGAGTATCGAGGGGTCATAAAGGTCAAAGGCAAAGGAGAAATGACCACCTACTTTCTAAATGAAGGGCCTCCAATTAGTTAGCACCGACTGCAGCGCCACACAAAGATGGATTTTGCATTGCCCAGGACTGTGAATAGGAGAAGAATCATTTTTTGTCAGTCAAGCTGAACATACGGCGCAGTTGAAATTTCACCCCGTGACTCTAGAGCTGGTATCAGCAAATTCTTTGGCCACCCATCAAGAAAGGCAAGAGAAAAGAAACCACCTTGGAGTTGTTCCTGGCTGAGTGCTAAGTTCACCAAAGATGTGCACTACAGAGTTCACAGATAAGACATGAATTCGGCATTTTTAAAAAGGCTGCTACCACAGGATGGCATAAGAAGCTATTTAAGTATTTATTGACGCAACACAACATTTACTTGGTTGAAGGAATGTATGATTCACTACAAAGCATTATTTTGGAATGGATTTGCACTCCCATAATGTTTCCATCCCATACTGCCAGCTATTTGAAGTGTACCACTGTGCTTTTATTAGCTGTTTTGAATGGGCTTTCAAAACTGACACCCACTGTTACAGCACACAAAATGGCCTTTTAGAAGGGCATTGGTAATTTTTTAGTGTGAAAAGACATTATAGCCTTGCCCCCTCTTTTTCCTTCTTCTCCATGGCTAAATGACTGCTCTTCTGAGTGGGGCTGGCACGCCTGATGAAGGGGAAGATCAAGATAAAGGAAAATGGCTCTACAACCATATTTATTAAAAAGTCGTCTGTGCTCTTCTTTGGTATCTATCAGTTTACATGGGAAAGACTAGATGTAAACAAGAGACACTTCGTGGGGGGAACTCCCCTAAATTTGTTGTGGGTTTTTTTGTATTTTTTATTTTGTAATATTGAAAACATGGAGATCTAACAGATATACCAAATTCTATATTTTGTAAATTATATATAAATTAGAAGGCAGGCTGTCCACACCAAGGTGTGGGGAGAGGTGTATATAACCTGTAGACTTTTGTGTAATTTTTTTCTGTGTAATACTCTGAACACAGACTTGGCAGTTTTCAGATTATCACTATACAATCAACCAACAACAAACAGGTGAGTTTCCAGGCTGAATCAGATGCATTTTAAAATGAAAATCCAGAAAAATCTACAACCCCAAAGAAGAGGAAAAACCCGCGGTAGTCACAGAGTTGTTCTGTGCAGCGTTCCAGCGGAGGGTGGCGGCTTCCCAATGGAAACGGGACCTTTGAGTTTTAGCTACTGAGACAGTATCAAACATGTCAAAAAGAGCTCTAACCAAATCTTCTAACTCTTAACAGGAGCTCTTATGAGAAAAGGAAAAAAAGCTCATTTGAACTTTTTATTTTTAAAAAAATCATTTTTCATAGATGGTCTTAATAGAATCCTGCTGATCTGAGAGTTGCCTGACATTGTAACTGCCATGTGACATTACAAGGAACTATGTGCTGCAGCATTGAGTTTACTTTCCTGTAGTAAGCACTTATTTAAACTGATTCACAGATTTTGAATTTTCAGGAATTAGGTGATCTTCAAAAAAAGATTATGATGGCAAGTGTGTATATGAGGTGGTCGACCTTAAAATAGTGCCATTGATACTGTGTTGGGCATCTTTATCACGAGTGGGGGGGTTTCTGAATAGTTCACTGTTATCATTTATGTATCTTTTCTAACTACGAAAGAAAAATCCCTTGGTATTTTATTAAAAAAAGAAAATTATTTAAAAAAGCTATATTTTTTATATTCTATGAGGGGAAAGTTTTGATATTGAATTTGGCTAGCACTAAAAATTACTCCAATCTTTTGACATTTAATAAACTTCTTTTCCACTCTTCTCAGGGCAGAATTATTGTAGTACTCACAGCATAATGATTGCACTATGGTGGTGGCGATTTCTTTTTCCTACTCAACAATGAGAATAAGTGAAAATCCATGGACCTGTCTTAATTAATTTGCTCTATTGCTAAGCATGACCCGAGCATTAAGCCATTTAAACATGAGCTTAAATGGCATCTCCCTTTCCTTCTCCCTTCCACTAGGAAACATCTCTGAAAAGTATAGTATATTGACTTCTGTAAAACTGCCAAGTCTGCCCTTGTACTATACTTTTGCTCCTTTACATCCTTCCTGGTTTGCCAAATAAACTTAAGTTGCATCACGGTGTTATGCCTTTCTCCCCTCCTCCACCTCCTCCACCTCCCATCCCCTTTGTCCCTCACTGAGTTTCATTTCCTTCATGCCATACACTTGATTTTAGGTTTGCTTTCTGCTTTCCAAAAGTCTGCAGTCTTCTTAACTTTTGATTCACCTTATGAAGTTGTGTTGTCAATGAAATTTCAAGTCCCCAGTATCTCTAGCTGTGATTGTTGACAGTGTGTCATGATCATTTCAAGGGGTATTCACACACTCTTTACTCTGGATCTTGCAAAAATGGATACAGTTATGATTTCCCATGGAAATTGAAATCTATTTAAGTAATTTAACTATATTAAACACTGTTTCACTGGTGATGTGTCTCTGTTTTATTTTAGCTGCAGCTGGCTGGTGGGATGAGACTTAAGTTGTGTAGGAGATTCTGGATCTGCAAATGGAAACATCCAGGTCTTGTCTGGCATTGATGGATGCCCTGGTCCTTTGCACTGCCCCATTATGGAGCCCCAAGCAAACATCCCCTGGGTCCTTCTTGTGCTCCCAACTGCCCCTGGAATCAGTCTCAGGGCAGCTGACAAAATACACCAGCATAACTGAACAGCTTAAATTTGTGTGTGTATCCTATTTAAAAAAAAAAAAAAGTTTGTATTTTCAAAAGCACATCACCTTTGCCAAAGAGTTCCCCAGGTACCTCGGTACTTGTCCTCTCAAGGGCACTGGAAGGAGGCAGCACTGCTGCCAATGCAACATTTTCAATCTTTACACGTAAAAGTAAACACTACATGTGACTGTACCAATTAACAGGAGCCTCAGGTAGAGCTGAGAAACAAAACCCTGCAGCTTCCAGCTGACTTCTTTTAGTTGAGAAGACATTACACAGACAGCTGAAAATCAAATGCCCTACAATCTGTTATAGGTTAGGAGGGATTTTATGAGTGTACTGAGAACACAGCTGCAGGAACAAAAAGCCATGAAGTATTGAAGGTATCAGTCTCTATGAAAATTGGCAGAGAACTGTTTAATACTTTCTGCTCTCCTAAATAATCAGACATTTTAGGACATTGCCTGATGTAAGCAACTTTTTTGAACTGTCTGGAGAAGGGTATTCCCCCAGGGAGGGAAGGCAGGAGTCTCCAATGCTGTGCCCTCTCATTTCAATTACTGTACACAGACTGGCTGTATAGTTTTTCCCAAATGCATCTTTTTCCCACCCAGAAAGCATTTTGATGAGTTTTAAGGTGTTTAGCCACTTCTCCCCAACACAGATCTGGCTACATCAAGTATCTGCCTGCACTTAATAAAATGATACATTTGGGACACACTGAATTTCTTAGATGTGTGTCCTGCACTGCAAGTATCTCCAGCCTGGCTGTTTATGTGTTACACAATATCCACAGAACCAACACCTGGCCAAAAAGTATGCCCAGAGGCAAATATTTTCATTCTGTTAAGTTTCCCAACTGCTCCTCAGGGCACCATCACTTCCAGACTGAAGTTTAGGAGTTGTCAGAGAGAGCAAGCTTGGAATGCTGCTGGGAAAAGGGCAGCTCAGCTGTTTTAAAGCTGAGAAAACTCAAGTTTCCTTGCTCTTGACCCACTTCGTCCTTGCAACTGAAGGAGCAAGTAGGCTCTGGGGAGGTGGGGGAGGACTGGGAAAATTGAATTTCAGGCCAGATGGGGGGGCAGGAGCAGCATTTTCCTGCCATTTGGGAGCCAGATAGTTTCCTGTAAAAAGCAGAGTTATATATTTTCTGTCCCTGAGCACCTCTCAGTCCCTGCCTGCCCTGCTCTGTCCTGGCAGTTGCCTGCAGTGCAGGGGAGGTGGCTGCACTGTTGGGGCCAGCCCTGGCCCGTGGCTCCCCCGGGAAAGGGGCGGGGTGCCAGCTGGGAGTTACCGCAGCAGGAGAGCCCAGCACTGCCACGCCCCTCTGGGGCAGCACGGCACTGGCATTGCAATGAAAAGCTCCAGGGGACAGCAGCTGCAGTCAGCTCCCCTGTAAGCAGCTGGCCCCAGAGGTCTTTTAACAGAGAATTTCAGATGCAAATAACTATTGCCATCTACTGGAAATGGCATTATATACCTACCTTGTGTAAGTCAGGCAAGCCTTTGGTCATTCCTTCCTGAAAGCAAATAGTGATACCTTATTGAAAGATAAACATTCTGTTGTGGGTGTTGGATGAACCCATTCCAACCTTCAGAAGGTGTTCCTTTATAAATACAACATCAAATGGGCTCTGCTTCTACTAAATCCCACAGAACAATCAAGCAACCACACCACCAATGGCCATCTGCACTTCACAATAAAGCCAAGCCTGTTGTTCAAGAGGGTAATCAGCTTTCCTAAATTCATCCTCCTAAGCCTGGTAACTCAAGTACCTGGTAAAACCAGTAGGGAAGCCCCTGCCTGAGTGTTGAGTTTGTGTAAGCAAAAGGGAAATCCTGGGAATTTTCAATAAATTTTCACCTCCAACCTGGCCTGCTGTATCTTGGTTCTGATCTCACACCAAGATGTCAGCAAGTTCTAATATTACAAACTCAAACACGCTAAGAAGCCATGTTTTTAGCACCTAGTAATACCACATAATGAAGAACAGTCATGCTCATTAACTTTTCATTGTGAAATGGGATTTTTATCATTGCTATAAAAACAGGCAAACAAAACCCCAACTGTTTTCTGTTACACTGGCACTTGCATATGTTCATTATACCTGCTAATCAGCAATTAGTTTAATGCCAGCATAACTGGAATGGAATAATGGCTCCAGATGCTATGACAAAGGAAGTTTTCGTTCCTTAAAAATGGATCTCTGGGAATAGCAGGAAGGGACGGTGCCTCAGAGAAAACAAAATTCTCTGCCAACATATAAACCAAAGAAATGATACAACAAAAAATTCTGTATGTGCACAACAGCCTGAGTTAAAATCTAAGCAATACTTAAGGCAGTCATAGTGGCTTCCCTGACTATCAATGGCGGTGAAGAGACAGGTATAAGGGTTCTTCTGGACACTCTAAACAAAATAAAACCTGGTTTTATAGTTAAAACGTAATACCTCTGTTTTTTAATCACTGATTTTAAATGGTAAAGGACCGCTCTTCACCTTTTCAGAATGGTGCACTGGATGCTAACACAAGCAATTCTTGGTGCTAAGTAAGGGCTCATGTTTGTTGCTCATGTTCATAAACACCTTCTTCTTCCCTGTCTCTGAGGGGGAGGGAAGAGAATTAACTGCAAAGCACCAACCCTGGAGCCTCCACACCAAGGGGTCTCCAAAGGCTTCACCTCAGACAGCAATCTGAGACACACCACCTCCCACTGCAGTTTCATTCTCTAATTCTTCTTGGTTGTATTATGCACAATTTTCTTAACTAATACTGCATCTATTTAAAAAGAAAATAAGATATACAGATCCTTTTTTCTTGGTCATAAAATCTGCATTGAGTAACTTATTTAAAAACATAACATTTTGGTATGAGATGCCCAAAAAAATTTGCCTGGGCCAACATTTCACAGCACAGCAAACCTCTGCCCATTTCCAATTCCAGCAACACAAGGGCATTGCAACCTCTCTGCCATTAAGGCTTGATTACAACTTGTAGATAAAATTTAAATCTATTTGTACATTATAAAACATCATAAATAACTGTCACATAAAAATAAAACCCCAGTGTAAGTGATGGTGGTCCTCTATGGTTGGTTGGAGTTTGCTGGTTGATTCACCAGCCTTAGGAGCATACAATTGTTCTCTCAACTAGATCACAGAGGTTTTATCCCAGCACAAAAACACCCAACCCATAAAGCCCAAAGAATCAACACAATCCCTGTATTTCTTGTTTAAGCTAATCAGACTGATTTATTATTTTCCTGTCACCAGTTGTCTGTCTCAGATTTGAGCCAATTATTCATCCATTTCTGAAAGTAAGGAAGAACATATAAAAAGAACAGTATTCCAACAAGTACAAGTCACTCCATTTACTCACCAATCTGTTCTCTTTCAACCCTTCCACAGTCCAAACACATGAAGTGTGCAAAAATCCTGGTTAGTGGCAGAACTTTTTGAATAATTACAAAAGAATGAAACCTATACATAAATCAATTTCAAAGAATAATTAAAAGAAAATCATAAATGAAAACACATTAAAGAACTTACAGCACAAGACAAAGCACCACGGGTGAAGCCAATCCCTAGAAACTGAGTTTCCAGGTTACATTTTAATTAAGAAAACATTCACATATATGTCAATGTGAAATAAAACATTCCAAAATTTAGTATCTTACATATGCCACATCTAGCTTGCTAATATGCAATAGCATTATTATTACTTATTTAGCCTATTCCCTACTGCCTCACAAAGGCAAAACTGACCTTGGAAGTGAAAAGCTTGCACGATATGCAGAACATACTCTACACATTCCTCCATTAATGTACAAATGTGCTTCCACATTACCATCAGATAATGGGATCATGAAATACCATCAGATAATTCCACATCAGATTATCTCCATGAATGTATGAATGAAGCTTTTTTATGCCACCAGTTCATATTCTACATACATTTCACTGCATGGATATACTTTACTTTCCTCCTCTAGTCCCATATTCTTTTGTGTCCTTTTCAAGAAAATAAAAAAATAATTAAAAAAAGGTTCAACCACCAAGTGTAGAATGTCCACAGGCATCTTACACTGATTTATTAAAAAAAAGCAAAAAAAAAAAGCCCCATTCAGACAGCTTCTTCTTTTGGAGAACAGCTTTACATTCCTGAGAGTAACTACTGGAACAAGACTTGGTCTCAATGTTCCAGGACTTGTCAGACATTGTAATCAGGGGACTTTCCCTGGGGTTGTCGCAGTCGGATCTGTAAGGTAGAAAAGGCTCCCACAGTCACATGGAAGAAGAGCTGCCACAGGTTGCGCAGCTCGTACAGGTACATGTTACACAGGCAGATCAGCCCAAAAGTCAGGAAGGACTTGGCATTCCTCCAGCCTGTGTAGTACACAAACAGGTAACACTGTCAGGAAATAAAAAAGAAATAGGTTACCCCATGGAAAATAACTTCTGATGAGAAAAAAAACTATCTGGTCACTGAAAAGCCCAAACCAAGGAAAAGTCTGAATCGAACATGGAAGAACAGTATCAATTCAGCAGTCAGAGAAGGATGAAGAGTGCCTGATATCAATACAAGGTTACATTTGCCTTGCATTAAACCCTGAGAACAATTCATTCCTAGTAATTAATTGCAGCCTGCAATGAGTGGCCCATGACTAAAGATAGTGGAAGTTCCTGGAAATCTCTGGTCAAAATAAACTTTTTTCTACTCAAGCAGTGGAGAAGGAACAAGAGAAGTCTTCTTCAGGAAAGCAATGGGAAGGACAGGGACAAGACCAGGGCCCCAGAGCTCAGCACAAGGCAGTCCTCCCAGTGTCCTGCCAGGGGTGATGCTGAGGGTTTCCTGGCAGATGCAGAGGCCCACACCCACTGCCCTGCTTCAGCTGCTGCAGGATTGATCACATTTGGAGAGAGACACAACTACTCTCCTGTAATTCTACCACATTTTAGGCAAAGTTCTGCACACTGTGGTGTAACACAGTCTGTCAGGACTGCCCACAGTTCCCTAAGCCCTCCTCCTACTGTAACTGGAAATCTGTTCAAGAATTATGCCTCAGTTTTCATCTCTAAAGGACACAGCTTTTACCCAGACATTATTTTTATTTCTTCTATTGTTTGAACTATTCCCTTAACTGCTACAAAATCAAAAAAATTCCTTTGCCCCTTCCCTGGATTCAGGTCATTTCTGCTGAAGGAAGTTTTTTTCTGAGCTTTAAGGTAGATAACAATAATATTTATGCTTACTTTCTATTCCAAATCTGTTCCCAGTGGATTTATAACTGTGGTCGCACAGATTTAATAGCATCCATCACCAGATTATCTAAGTGCCATTTCTGTTCTTCCTGGGCATTTGCCATGTTTTATCAGTCAAAAAAACTCCACTTAATTTTCTTTTCATTTTTCATGTTCCTCAAAAAAGGGCAACTGAACAATGCAATTTATTGAGGTTACTTTATATTCCATTTGAACTCTACCATTTTGTTATAAAGCATGCATTTCCACTGCAAGTGTGGCTGAGAGCAGCACAGCTACTTGTAGTGTCTGGGTATCTAAATATTGTCAGAGAGGTGAGGACAGGCATTATCAGTAAGATCTGTATGTCCTTCCTCCAAAGCAAAGTAAAACTAGAGATTAATAACCTGCATGTTTCAGAATCTAGACAAAAGTGTTCTGAACCTGCTTGGCCATTTTGAGCAGAGTAAATGCAACCTGCTTGTGCTGACAACTTCACAAATCATATCTAAAAGAGCAATTAGTTGGTACTGGTGTCTCAGCAATAAGAATTCAGATAATTTCCTAGTGTTGTCACTTCCACTGACAATGTACAAACAAGTGTGACTGCTTCCAAGATTAAAGTAAGAGTCAGGATATGCTTCATCAAAATGATTAATAAAGGCTTGAAAACAGTAGTTTAAAAATTTTACTGTAACATGACTGAATGTTTTTGAATGACTGAATTTTTCTGAAGAACTGTTTTAAATGAATTCTGAAGTGGACCTTTCATTGGTCTAGCTCTGAACTACTGGATGTGCTCCTTACAGAACAGACGAAAATGCCAAAAAACAGTCAAAAGGCCAAAACAATGCAGCTTTAACAGATTACTGTAACAAGTACTGTTATGAAAATCCTGAGGGTTGTTCTTCTACTACTTAAGGGAAGTTTTATCATGTAAGTGTTATACTGAGCATGCTCTTATGGAGAAGGCTCCTCTGTGCTACTTCAGAGAAGATTTTGATTTTTGATTTTGATGATTTTTTTTTTTAATGAACATTAAGAGATGACTGAAGGCTCAGCTTCTGATACTTTGCACTCCTGGTACAACTAAGACAGTTGTTACTTTTTCTTCTTCATAAAAGACTAGAAACTATGAAGCAACACAACAAGACATGTCAGTGAGTCTAAAACATCATATTCCATGTAAGTCCTGGTTTTTTTGCCTGCACAGTTATAAACATTTCTTGGGAACTAGAGACACACTGCTGTGTTGTTATTAACTGAACAAGACAATACAGCATGATGGACACCTGGTGGGTGAATGACAGTGAAATGTGCTGTCATGCAACACAGGGAATTTATGTCCTGGGCTCTTAACTGTAGCCAAAGAACATCAGAACATGCCAGAGAACCAACATCCCTCAATTCTGAAAACTGACCAATCACATATTACAGGAATGATACCAGTGGGAAACAGAGTTTCAACAGATGTATTTTGAATATTAATAAAAAGTCTACATTCCAAGTTGCATGGATACTTTCTTTCAGACAGCTCTGTTCAAGGCAAACAGTGGAGGAAAGATGTCTCAATGGACAGATATGAATACTTTATAAAGAGTAAGGTTTCCAGTTTGGGAGAGGAGGGAAAAAGTGTACTTTTTATACGAAAAAAGAATGGAGAAGCTCTACCTTATCTGATATGGAACAGACTGTTGGCATGGAAAATTAACACCAATCTAAATAATTTAAGGCAGAAGCTGGTGGAAAGTCAACAAGTGTTGGAGAACACAAGTCGCATTGGGACATTTTGCTAGAGATAAATTGTAGAGAATGAAGATTACTGATAACGTGGACAAAAAAAAAGATTGATAGAAAGGCATTTTCTTATATTACAGTCTGACACTGTACTACACACTGGCCCACAGAAACAAGTAAAAACTGCATACTTCACAAGCCTAAGATTAAAAGTCAAAGTAATCATAATAACTGAAACTGAGCATGAGAGACATAGACATAGGTTAATGTAACAGCAGTGTCACTGAATGACAGATGCCAATGGGCACCTTGCTATTATAAAGGAAAGTCAAATTCAGATGCAGAAATGGAAACCTAACAGAGAAGAAATGCAAGGAGAAGTGCCAGGCAGGAAAAGGAGAACAGTGAAAAGAGGCTACAAGCTTTAAAGGAAGGAGATGCACATCAAAGTACAAAGTGAGGAAAATTCTGGGGTGCAGTGCTTAGGTATTTACTTCAAATCTGCCCAAAGGGAAGAAGCAGTTAGCTGTTTATTCAGACAGTTAAGTCTACTTAAACTATGAAACTATTATTGCAAGAAAATAATATAACCTCCACTGCTTGTGGCTTTGGAGATAGTTGTCTTAATTAAATGTCTTAATCATCCAACTAGAGAAAAAATGCCAGCAAACAGAAGCTCTATGTATCAATCTACTACTACACAATAGTTTATGATTAATGAAAAAAAAAAAAACAGAGCAGAAAATATTTTTTATAATCACCCTATTCAAGTATCTGTGACATTTAAGAAAATATGATGACACTTAAGCATGACTGGGTAATGTTTCTAAACTCTAGTGAATTATGCAAACAGAAAAACACACCTGGTACAAACAGGCTGCTGTTCCAAGAAAAAATGCAATAACATAGCTGAAGTCTTCACCTTCATTCTGCAAGAATAAAACAAAAAGCCATGTTTTACAATAAAACAAGTGAAATACCAGGCACTTACAGTATAATTATTGCATGTTAAAACAGCTTCACACAGGCAATTCCTTCACCAGCAATTCCTTCACCACACTACACTGACAAATAGGGCTAATCACTACTTACTTACATGCCTGCAAAAAAATCATGATCTAGAGTCTGACCAAAATGTTTATTCACAACAAACAACTCTTGCCAAGATTTTCACAAGCTTTAAAGATGTCCAGCTCTAACACTGGATATTTACCTTCTTCAGATGCCTTTGAAAATTCAAGTCTAAACACTGGTAACTACCTTTAATAGCAATTTCTTAGAATTGTTCCTTCCTAAAGTTTCACAAAATGGAAATGAGGTAACAGGAAAGGACCCAAACTGGCCACTAGGGTGAGGTAAAACTCTGCACAGAGAATAACGAAGGCAGCTCTGTGCTCATGCAGTCAGAGCTAACAGCAGCACAGAAATTCATCAGAGATACTTGGAAAATAGGGTTCTCTTGAAGGAAAGATGGAAAAATTTACCTGAAGTGACAGATTTTTCTACTATGTGTTTATAAAACAAAACAAACCCTTTAACTTATTCAAACTGGTTGTTATAGCTCCTACAGAGCTGAGCAGAGTAAACTTCCATGCTCAATGACTATTCTAACTGCATTTCTACCAAACATCTGCAACCACCAAAAACCTTCCTAGGAAAACAATGGGCACTCATGCAAACGTTTGTCCTTGAGAGCAAATATCACTTGACAAGATGGTGGTCCATCCACAAGTACAACTTTTGTCTGCTGAGAGTAAGTTCAGAGTGAAGCATTTCCATGTCCTGTGCTGACCAGAAAAACTTTGCATGTCTTTGTATGCACACAAAAATTACATCCACAATGCAGTAACCTCTACCCAGTGTGCAACTCTTTGCCCCAGTCCACTGCACATTTGGTGGAGTACAGACTGTACAGAAATTCTGTTACAGATTGCAACAGAATTTCATTAACACCCAAATAAAACCACTGATAATAAAGCAAACAGTAACTCAGAGACATGCTTTTGAATGACTTCTCAGAACACGTTCCATTAATTGTGCTTTGGATTACTTCTCCCTAAACCTTGTGGATTTTTCCATAATAAAGTAAATTAAGAGAAATTTTAATGGATTTTTAGTGTGCCTCATTTGTCAGAAACGAAAATTATCTTCCATCTGTACTGCAATCTATTACCTCCAGATGCAATAACACAGAGAATAAAATTAACTGGATGTCCTGTCATCACTTAAATAGATTAATCTAACATTTGTGTTCTTTTTTAAAAATCAGCTGCAGAAAGGTAAAATAAGTTTTATCAACATCACACTAACTGACAAATCTGTTCAGTACTATTTGTACTATAGCATACTTTAAAATCATTCCTATTTATAAACTGAGAGAATTGTGCATAACACAGAAAAACCTAATTATGGATAAGTAGAGATGCAGGTTCACTTGGTCTTTCTTTAAAAAAACAAACCAAAGACAACTCAGAAAGAAGGACCTAGCACGGAACATTTTCATTACCCTTGTTCATCTATCCACTAGTCTTCCCAAATGCTGAGACTCAAAAGTACTGTTTATTCAATCTTTACATATATCAATACTATCTAAGATAACTGGAACACAGGTTACTGGAACACTGGAACACTTCTTTACCTTATTTACCTAAAAAAAAAAATTCATTAGATATCCAAAAAATTGCAGTTGGCTGCTGAAAGGCCTAGAGACCAAGACTTACAAGGAGCACCAGAAGAAAGGGGGGCTGTTTAGCCTGGAGAAGAGGAGGCTTAGGAGAGAACTTACTGCTCTCTGCAACTACCTGAAACTAAATTGTAGCAAGGTGGGGGTTGGGCTCTTCTCCCAGGTAACACTGGGTAAGATGAGAGGAAATGGCCTCGTGTTGCATCAGGGGAAAAATTTCTTTGCTGAAAGGGCTGTCAAGCTGCCCAGGGAAGTGGTTGAGTCATCAGCCCTGAAGGAATTTAAAAGCCTTGTAGATGTGGCACTTTGGAACATGGTTTAGTGAACTTGGCAGTGCTGGGTTATAGTTGGATGCAGGTCTTTTCCAACCTAAATGACTCTATGAAGTCCAGATATATTTAAATAAAAACACTATATACCAGCCAAGCAAGAGGATTACCATTTTCTCTCAGAAAAGTTCCATGGGGTTTTTAGTTTCTATATCTATCACCACAATAACAGCCATTAAATTGTAAGGAAGTCTTTGGTTTTTTTTGTGGCAACACACATGAACTTTCTGTGCATGCCTGCGAAGTGTTACCAGCACATTTACCTGAATTGCTTGAAAACATAAACCATTATTAGTGACACTATAGCACTTGTGGGAATACAACCAGCACAAGAAATGGAATACAAAGAAACTGAAAGGCTACAGGGAGGGTCATAGGAGAGATTTTACAGAAAAAAAATGGGTTTGGGTGAGGCTGTTTGGTGAGGGGAGTTTAGAAGAAATCACTTGACAATTTTCTGACACTGATCCTTTCAATACACAATGAGAAATCAGGTTTATTAAATACAAACAAAAAATTACAAAAGTTCTCTAAGAAACGACTTTACAAAACCTGTTTAAAGATTCCCGCTCTGTGGACTTTTCCAAGACACAAAGAAAAACTGCCCAGATTTTTAAAGTGTTCATCACTTCACTCAAGTGTTTTTTAAATAGCATCTGTAGAAATTAAACGCCTCATACCCTGCATAAATTTAGAAAACAGAACATTATGTTCACATCCTCACTGCTACCAAGGTACCAGGGAAGGAGTTGGCCACCCACCTTCCACTGCTGTTGAAACTCACAGCCTCGATGAATGAGGCAGCACAATCAAGGAGGATGCACAGATCACAAACAATACAGGTTTTGTAACAGAGGCCTGACCTCACAAATAGTACTTCTGAAATAAAACTGGCACTAAATAAATAAAACTCAGATCATATAGAATCTTCTAAAACGAAAATTGTGGTTGCTATGATGCATAACTTCTAAATTCATAAACATGTACAATACCTGGAGAAGGCTTTCTATGGCATGGAAGCCACGGATTAAATTCAAAGCTCCACATAACAGACTAAGCACAAATGAGACAATCCCTGGCAGTGTCACAGGTTCCAGACGTTGATGAGGAGCTGCAAAGCAGATCAAAAGAAGATATCAAAGGTCAAAACAATGCTTTCAGAAATTCAATAAAATAATAATCTCATTTGTCAGTGGTTTCTAGCTCGAGAGATCGCTGAAGCAAACCACAAAATGTCATTTCTGTTTTCTAAAAAGACAAAACATTGTAAATGTTTCAGCACAAGGTTTAGCAAAAAGTAAACTTTCTTCCAATTCACATACATACTTGTGCTGTTATATTTAGTCTTTACCTCAATACGTTCCATTTATTCAGTATGGTACTGATGGCTGCTCAAACATGACTGGAAATAAAAAGCAAAAGATGCACTTGCTACTGAAATCTGTCCATAATCAGTAACCAGCTATTAAGTCACATACTTAAGAGCTTCTCTCACAACCTCCACTCTTCTTTAACACCAATGCATTAGTGAGATATTGAGACTGATTCAGCTTGTTTGCTGAACAGAACACTGAGGCAAAGCTATCACAGTCCCCTTCCATAAAAACACAGAGTGTGCTACCAAAGGCACACATGAAGGGACAGCTCTGAAACTCAGCTGGCATCTATCTCATATGGACCTTCCAGATTGTGCTTACCCTTTTACAAGTAAAACACATCAAAATTAAAACACTTTCTTTCCATGCACACCCGCTCTTTCAAGCCTATCTAGGGTCACAAGTATGTAACAGTTATGTATGCTCCTCATTACTGTCCCTTTCCATAATGAATAACAGAAAGCAAATGTGAAAAAACAATGCAAAACTCTTAACAGTCTGGGCAACATTGAGATAACAATGGGACTACTGAGCTGTACTCAAATCATTCTGTTCAAATCAACCACGTGTAAAGATGTGAACAATGAGGTTAATGAACTGTAACATTAATAGAGAGGGGGTGTCAATCCTGGTTGTTTGTATTGCACAGATCCAGGAAAAAGGTTTTTCAAACTGTTTATGAAGTTACAGAACCTAAAAAAGCCCCAACAAAAGCTATTTCACATTGATAAGCAAGCAGGGTTGTCTAATTAAGAGTGTACAATAACACAAAAATATACAGGATGAGTTCAGTTAATTAATTTCTGCTGAATTTAATTCAGTTAATAATCAGTTGGGGTGTTTTTTTAAACAAAAGCATAACCCATGTTTAACTTTGAGAGCTCACTGCTTTTCTAACTGTAGGGCACATTACTCTCAGCAGTCACTCAGTTAAGGTTAGATATGCTAGATGTGCTATTTGCATACCAAACCACTCTTTTTCAATTACTCCCAACTGGTTGTTTTGTTTTGGCTTTTTTAAAACCATTTCATCTAGAGAGTGGAAAAAAGCTGAGGGTGTATATGACTGTTTTTAGCCAACTGTGATTCCATTCCATTAACTGGTGGATAAAATTAGTTCACTGCTCTCCACTTGCAGCTCTCCAGAAAATCTCCTTTTCCCCATGTATTGGGTAACTTAAAATCATTTTGAGCTAAAACAGCATTTAAAACACCTCTTTGAGAACCATGGGGGGAAAAGTAAGGAGTCTGGTCAGCTAAATCAACATAGTCTATGAAGGTTCATAAAACAGTAACTTCTCTCTTGTTAAAATATTAAAAAAACCTCCAAAAAAATATAAAAGGACATATAAAGTACCATTACTAATGTCATTAAACTCTCCAGGACTTAACAAATTTTAGTGTTACAATCAAAGCAACAAGAGTCATTTATATACAAAAAGATGAAAGCAAAACCAAAAGAATGAAGAAGGAATGTCAAGAGAAGGCAGGATAAAGGGCAATTGACTTTGAAATGGTAGATCCATCAATCTTAGAAATATGATTAAGTGCCATGTCAAAAATTCTCAGTTCAAATGAAGCACAAATTCTGAATTTAATGTTGATATTTAAATTAAAATTCAGGAAATTTACATGACATGAGAAACTACATTACTTGTAAGAAAATTTATTTAAAACTAAAATGTCAAAAAAAATCCACAAAAGCATGGAGTATACCATCAAGCAAAAAAGAACTTTGATCTGACAACTGTTTCTTCACTGAAAAAAAGTTCAGAAAACAGTAATTTTATCCTAACCTGAAACATCACACATCAGCATGCTGTGACCTTATTTCTAATGCCTGCCAACACCTACATGTACCTTTGCAGGAAGATTCTATCCATAATCTGCACACTTGATGCTTCCCACATGCAGAATTACCCCTGTTCCTCACTGCACTGCACAACTCCCAGAGGGAAAAGGGCTGCTAGTGCAAGCAGTGCCAGCACAGCAGGCCTGGACTCCTCACCCTGGCTCCACACCCAGTTACACTGGGAGCAAGTGAGAGCCACTGCTTCCCCCCTCGGCTCAAGCTAATGCCTCCAACTCCACCATTCTGCACAACAAAAGAAGATTTGCATCCACCTAACTTCCCACCTCTGGATGCTCTCCAACTTCATTTAACACAGCTCACTCCAGAAAGTCCTACTTTTTAACAGTACAGCATATTCAGGAAATTCCACTAAGCAAAACATCTTTTTGTGAGAATCTTTTTGCTCTGTCCTTAGAGCAAAGGAGAAACTTGGAAGTCCAGCCAACTGAGTGGGCAGCAAAGATCCAGAGAAAGTACTTTTCAAGGGTGGAGAGAAGTGATGAATGTAAAGAACTACAAAACCATTAGCAGACTTTCTAAAAAAGACACTGTTATTCAATAGCATCTAAAATGTGAAGAGCTGAAGAAGTAGCAAAGTGCCAGCTTCTCATAATGTACAGCCCTTTGATGGTGAGTTTCTACAGCAACTCAAGGAAGGAAGTGGATAACTGAACAGAGATCTATGGAATTCAGAGGAAGAAGAAAGTTAAAAGCAACTGAAATATAAACAGAAGAAAAATGACATGGAAAGAAAAGAGGACAACAGAATTTCTTTTGTAACAAGTTGTGGAGAGGTAAGTAAAAAAAAAAATAGATGATCACCTGCTAATCATTGTTGAATCTTCTTTTTTAGTTAAAAGGGAAATGGTCCCTATGTTTTTTAATTTAGGTCTATATTACCTTCCAACACTCTTACTCAAAAAACTGATAAAAACCACATTTCCCACTACATGGACAACTTTTAAAAAACAGCCAATTCTGACACAGGCTGAGTTCTCTCATGCTTACTGCTTTTTCTTTTTCCAGTTGCAGGAAGTTTGAATCTAGACAACTTTCAGAGTTAACCAGCTGCCCCTTCTGCCACCATAACCCCTTCCACAAAGCAGGATTACACGAGAACATTAAGAGTAAACAATATAAGAATTAAAAGTGGCAAAAGAGTGGTATCACAGCATTACATACCTTTAAAAAGAGCCCACACACGTAAAAAGATGACAAAGGTATGTACAGTGCTGCTTAAGTAATTCCACTCTTTTAAACAATTTAAACACCTTCACACTTTTCCTTTAATAATTTTCCTGACTCTAACTCCAATACTGTTGAATTGCAAACACAGAGGCTGTAAGCCATTCCTACACTGTCTCATAGCACCTGGAATTCTAAGAAATCAGGGCCCCAGAGCACAAACAGGGCACCCTACTGGTTTTGTTTGGTTTTCATCTCCTATAGAAAGCAGTTTTCAATCTTCTAGAGTAATCCTCATGAGTAAGTATATACTAAGGATAATATACTGGCAAAGAGATCCTATTAATATATACATATACATAAACTGCACAAAATCACATTTATTACAACATTGTAGGAGGTGTTTAGATTTACAATTGCAATTTTATGATTTATGATTGCACCCTGACACTGTGAAGTGAACAGCAGCAGTGTGTGCCTGCTCAGGATAATTTACAGACAGAATACTTTTGGAAAAAAAAAGGAAAATATATTAACTAATTAAAATCAACATTTCCTTCTGTTCTATTTATGCTTTTACTTCACTAAACTTGGAGGACTGAAATCAGATGATGTCAGTATCACATGTGGAGCCCATGTATCAGTGCAAGGATCTGGCATTTTGTTTCTGTCCTGCTGGGAAACATCTGAAGATGGGCCTCAAACCCATTCAGAGGATTCACTTAATAGCACAAACCTTTAACCCAGCTCAACCTCACAATTTCACATTTACCTCCTACATGAAGTAAATTAAAGTTTAAAAAAATTAATGACTACTTAAATTAATTTGGCAGTTTTATACAAAATTTCAATTCTTAACATTGTACATAAGGCATTCATTTTAGAGAGTGCCTCTTTCAGCCAGCACAGCTCCTTGGATTTTCACCACTGCAAAGGCTTCCTAAAGAGATGCTTCTCCCTCCAGCTGCTCTAACTCCTGACACTGCTCTCAGCTTCTATCAACACTGAGTCTTACTGGACAGAAATATCAAAACTTTTCAGAAATCTTAAAAGGTCAAAAAATAAAAATCATCTTCTTGTTAAGTGCTCATCTTCATTTACAGCATTTTTTTCCTTCAATAAAGCATTGCATTGAACAGAGTCATTTCTTCCTCTGAGTGCCCTGGGAAGGTAAGCATTTGGAGCAAGAGACAAAACAGACATCTCAGCTAAAATACGCATAAGGTCACAGCAGCTTTATGTTTTACAAACATGAAAAAAGCTTTTTTATTTTTAAAGAAAAAAAAATTGAATTTTGCTGCATCTGTCTCATTTAAGGATACAACAGAAGTCTGGAACTTACCTGCAGATATCTTACCAGTATCCTTATACTCCCCCACAGGTACATGAGAGAAGCCATTGGCTGAACCAAGTTCTGACACAGAAATTTGATACGGTGGTCTCAGTTTGATTTCAGTCTGCATATCAGCAAGATTCATCTTTGTTGACAAAGAACGTGTGTTGTTGTATCTCTGTTTGGTCCTCTGAATGAAATTATCTGTGCAAAATTTGAAATAAAAAGGTATTTTTGTATGGACTTTGTAAATTACATAATCCAAGACCATGCAGCTTTTCAGTTCACAAAGTGAAATATATTGCTTGAAACATTTGTATTTATCTTGGATTTTTAACGCTATTTCTGTTTTGTGCCAAATACATCATGGGTTATTAAATTCTGCAGTTAAAAAAATTAAGTTCTAAAAATCTAATTATGTAATAACTGAATAAACTAATGACTTTTCATTGCATGAGACTGCATGCATTTCTAATACAATGGATTTACTGCACTTACTCTATCCTTTCTGTTCATTTAGTAAATATCCTTATGAAAAAATTATGCTGTGGAAAAAAAATTCATAGAAATCTTCACAAGGAGGACAGTAATGTCATACAGAAATTGTCATTAACTGACTGAATTATAGACAGGAATTAACCAACTGGAGTATCTTCCCCCGTGCTTCTAAATCTGCAGTTCTCTTTGCTCTAATGTGTTTCATAAGAATATCTAATTACAGTAATTTCTAATATATAGTATTAAAGCAACATAAATTAATGGAATTCATAACAGCTGCTATCTGGTGTATATGAGATGAGTAGCATTTGGAGTCTGAAGATTAAATGCTCCACTCATAAGAGAAGTAAAAATTTCTCCCTTTCATGTGTTGAACAAGAGGTAGCACAGCTAAGAGCTAACATGAAACTGCAATTTTTTACTTGAGAAATTTATGAAGATCAATGACTTCACAGGTTAAGTATTTCAACAGGTATGAAGTCAAACAACTCCTGGTATTACTACCAGAAGATGAACTCCAGAGTTGCTCACACGAGGCTTAAACCAAAACCTACTGGAATGAACAGAAGTTTGGATAAAACTCTAGTAGCCTAATTTAATGCCCCCAGAAGTATTTCTTGATTGACTCCAACAGCAGTTAAATCAGATTCTAAAACCACCTGAAAACAGAGCTATAAACGGCTTTGGACATTTTTTGTGTGCATTAAGTTGTATCTATTTAAATTGTCATTTGTCTTAGTATGAGAATGAAGGGGGAGAAAGTCAGATCCTTACCAAACTCTATAAAACAGTATGGTCTGATAGCAGTATTCGTCTTCATCATATTGTAGGTAGTGATGAACTCCTTCTGAAGCTCATCCAGGAAACAGAAAGCCAGGACATTGGGATAATTTTCAGTGCACAACATCATATAGCTTACTCCCAGAGAACTTATAAAGCTAGAATTGAGAAAACACATTCAAAAATTCAAATTTAAATTCAGTGAATTAACTGATTTTCTAGTCTGATTTCATATTCTGCAACCAGAAAAACAAAAACTTATCTGGGGTAGCAAAGGAATAAATGTTTACTGAAAAGCCCAACAGTATTCTAGAAGAAAAACGAGTTACTTTTAGGCAATGTTTTACTTGAACACCACATTGTACAATCATATGAGAAGCTGTTTCACACGTATCTGTATGTAGGTATCTGTATGTGTGTGTGCACACATACACACACACTTGTGAAACAGAAAATAACAAAGCTTTTAGGATGCAGAAACACAGTAGGTTCCTCCCATAACAGCTTTTCACTCATCTCAAATGTACAATATGTGATCTGGTGCAGCCCAAAAATGCA
The DNA here is from genome assembly GCA_013397555.1 of Urocynchramus pylzowi. Taxonomy (NCBI): domain Eukaryota; kingdom Metazoa; phylum Chordata; class Aves; order Passeriformes; family Fringillidae; genus Urocynchramus; species Urocynchramus pylzowi. The sequence continues at coordinate 1,105,483 of VZRH01007627.1, forward strand.
AAACCTTATCTTCAGATTGGGGGGAGGGCTGTTGGCTCTTCTCTAGAAAAAGGGAAGAAATAAAACTGTTCTGTTGAGTGCAGAATTAATAATTCTCCAAAGATAGTTGCAAGGACAATCAGAGATGGCAAATATGAAATCAGAAAAGGACAGTTTGCAATAGACACATTCTGTTGCGTTTAGGCAATTCATTAGAGTTTTGGTTTTCGTGATAACATTCAAATTTCTTTAAAATCTTGCCGGATAACTCACAGTATTAAAAGTAATCAAAGACAAAAGCAATAAAATCTACCCTGATTAAGCCTTATAGCTTAATCTTAAAAGTTTGTTTTAACTAATCAGTTTACAGGTCAACTATAGTTAGCCTGTAAAAAAAACCAAAAAAACACTGAAACAATTTAGTCCATCCTGGGCTTTAATCCAAGACATGCTGGAAACTCACATATCCCTATAGGAGATGGAGAGGTCTTAGCACTTTCTAGGATCATTCAGGTGGTACACGTTCCACCACTGTAACTTCTACATGGTTAACTAGGGGTTAATATGAAATTACTCACTTCATTTAAAATATCTAAATTAGAATCAGAATTTAGGTCACTTAAAGTGCAAGTGAACTATAAACAATGAAGAATTTCTTCTAAATATCTAATCTCTTCCCATGATGTTGTCCTATGACTTTGTGCCATTAAAAGGAACTTCCATGAAAGTCTGAATAGGTTCAAATCTTTCTACAATTTCTCAGGTTTTAAATTTCTGATACATAAATAGTGCCAAGAATTAATCTTAGTTTGATTAAGCATTTCTAATGTGCACAGTCAGCTTTTTCACTTACAGAGAGATACAACCTAAGATGATGCAAATACTTCAATGAGATGCCTTACTTTATATTATACTGTCCAGTTTTCAGAGTACATCTATCAGGAAGCTGAGAAAGTTTTTTTGAGAGCATTTTAAAATATTTTCTACATTCTTGCATTCCTGTGCTCTGGTCATAATCAGTAGATGCAGAAAGTGGGAGTCCATCCCTCACACGGACCACAGAGGCAGATAAAATCATAGACATTGCCAACAGAGTCAACGACAACCTGCAACAAAACACAAATCAGGAGGAATCAGAATTAAGGTGAAAGTACAAACAACAGAGCCAACTGTGATGAATCAAACTTCTCAAGCTGTACAGTGGGTTCAGGCCTCAACTGGGGCAGAGTTAGGATTTTCAACCATAACTCAGACTAGAGTAGAGTCTTAACTGAACAGGACCTACTAACCTACAGGAGCCACAAAACAGTTCTTCAAACCTTACATTAAATCAAAACATTCAAAAGTTTAGCAAGACAAGTATTAAAATGATTACTGATCTGCTAAGCATCAGTACACAAATTTGTTCTCCTCCAAGTGGGCGAACTGCTAGAATTTATATGAAGCCAAAAGCAAACACTTCCTCAGCTCTTAACACTGCTCTGCAGACTCCTACCATATACTACACCTATCACTTCAGACACTAGGAAAAAATATTTTTGCCACCCTCAGATGATGCTACTCAAGTTCCATACAGTCACAAATTGCAAGAGGAAACATATTTCTGGATACAGCCAAAATATGCTTTTGTGTGTGATACTGACATGTTTACAGCACCTTTCAAACTATGACGTTAAGGGTGCTTTACAAGCCTCAGCAGCTGAATGACTGCATTCTCACAAGTCAGAAATACAAATTTTCTCCTAAAGACACTACCTCTTCATAAAAGAGAGGAAATAGCTATTTTTACCTGAACTCTCATCTTCTCTATTTCCCACTCCCCAAAGATTATATATCCATAAGGAAATTTAATGAATAATCAACAATATTCAGGCTTTTCAAGGTTATTTACTTCTCAGAGAGAAAGAGTCATATAATAACATAAGAACTAAAAATGTGTTGTCATTTTCAGTTTAGTAAATTCAGCTTCATCAGCAGTCAAACTTCAACCTCTTTTGAGATCCATTACATTAGCTGAATAAATTCCAAATTAATACCCTCACATTTTACTTGTACAGCCCATCAGACTCTCCCCAAAGCAGTAACAGCAGCAGAAGCCACTGCTGACTGCAGTGTGCTGAGCACCTTGGGGCTTTTGTGAGGTGCCCTTGTTATTTCAGCACTTCACTAGAGAATGCCCTCCTGAACAAAGTGCTTCCATCAGCTGGACACAAAACCAGAAAACAGCCCCAACTCCAGGACTTCCTCTAGATCAGCTTGCTGGCATGAAGCATTCAAGAAACTAAACCCACAGTTCTAGAAACTTTTACCTATCCCCAAGTTCATGCACGTGTTCCCAGAAGGCCAATTCACATGGAATGCACGTGGACTCATTCTCTGAACTATGCTGCTAACCATATAACCAAGGAGCTAACCAAGCAGCTCCAGAGCACGACAAAATTGCAGAGGAGCTTTCAACTGTAATGGTTCTCTGCCAATAACCATCTCTACCACACAGAACTCAATCCTGACAGGGTCTTTAGGGAGCTGTATCAATATAAACAAAAGAGCAGTGATGCCATGGCACAGTTTAAATACCCCTTCATTAACTTACTTGCACAAAATGTAATTTCATGGATCTGCATTTCCCCTGATGAAACAAATAACTTACTTAGCACCTAACATGAAGAAAGGAACGCAGCTCCATGTCCAGTTTCAGGAAAAGGCAGTGAATAGGACTGCACTGCAGGAGAAACCCAGAATCCCACAGGCAGCTCTCAGAAGAAAGGATATTATTCTGTTCACTTTTTAAATTATCTCGATGGTTAAAGTTCATGTTGAGCTATCTGATGAGATAAGAACAAACAAAAAAAGTTAATAAATATATTTACTGGGTAACAACGCACTTCAGCTCTTTTTTGTGAGGCCCTGCATATTGGAAAGGCCTGAACATAGCCAAGAGAGGTTACTCAAAAGATAATCAAAGAAAACTAGGATAATAGAGATATTGAAATGTTTCTGTGTTCTTTAAGTGAAGTTCAGGAAGACCCACCACTTGAGGCATTTAAAATGGGAAACCATGTTATCCATCTGCACAGTACAGGAGTAACTCAGGTTTACACCACCTTAGACTCTGATCCCCACCATTCCCCTCATCCACCAGTTTGATTAATCCATCATCTCCTCATCCACCAGTTTGATTAATTCATCATCTCCTCTGCTCAGAACACTTCAGGAACAAAACACAGCACAACCACAGCTCTATTTCCAAAGCATTAAGAATTTCAATGTTCAATCTCATCATATAAATACCACTAACAACAGCATGTATGCACAGACAACCGACAAAGCAAATGATAAAGACATTTTTAGAGGTATTCTTTCAAGTTTTATGTCTATACTGTATGTAAATAAATATTTTTTAAATCTTGAACAAAACTTTCTTTGAGACTCCTACTTATCTTCAGAGAAAAACAGACTCTGTAACAGAATACAAGACTCTATAGAAACCTGCAAATTCTTTTAATATACTACAAAATCACACAAGGTAGAAATTGTGTTGAGCTGAAGATCTTAACACCAGTTAGGTTTTGTTACCATCATCTTAAAAACCCACCCAGTGAAAATATGAAGTTTTTTCTTCAGCAAGAAGCAGAATCAGAAAGCTATCTAAAAACCAAAGGTAATAAAAGAAAATTACTTTGGCTGAAAGATCATACATATGTCAAGAGATGTATAATACACATACTGTAACAGAATATTCAGCCTTACATGAAAATGTATTAACAAAGAAAAAAAGTTTATTAAATCTACTTTACCCAGCTCTCAAAACAATACAGCTTTACACAAGGAGCCAAGTGGTAAATTTGATATGCACTTATATATTTAGAAATTGAAGAAAGATAATGCTTTTAGAGCTACCTCTAAATGTCTTTTTGAAACATCTATTCAAAACTGCATTAATTCATCAAATCGTTACAAACCTCATACATTTTCCTCCAAAAATTCTATATCCCTCAACCTCCTGAAGATGACAAAAGACTGCACTTCCACCACAAGTGGTCTGTGAATCTCTTACAGGTGCAAGGAAATGAACAGATTGGGTTCACTGTCTCATTCCATGACAGAACCATGGAACACCAAATCCATCCAGCAGCTGTCTGGCTCACAGGTATCACAGAGGGTCCAAAACACGTCACCAGCCAGTGGAAGCCCTTGTCACAGGCTGCTGTCCAGGCTACAATGTTATGTGAATTTAAGAGGCAACTGGAAAAGTTCACAGAACAACTACCAGGGGTATTAAAGCCAAATCACAACGCTTTGCTCAGCGGGATTCTGACCCCCACACAAACACCAGCAGGGAGAGCACATCACAGAAGCAGCACCCCAAGCTTGCACCATTCTTGTTTCCCTTAGCTCGTATTTAGTTCTGCCCCATCGTTGTTGATTTCCCCTTCACAGCCCTCCCCACAAATGAGAGAACTCATGGAAAAGAGGAGCACGGAGAAAGCTGGCCACAGGCAGGTAAGAGTCAGCAGGGTGGCTACTCCTCTGTTACTGCACCTTCCCAAGAGCTGCCAATTCCTCGGGCACATGTCAGCACCCACTGTTTCACAATAGGAATCAGCACATGTGCCTGGCTTCATTTCCTCCCAGGAACGAGAACCCCAGGTGATGGAAACCAGAGCCTGTTTCACTGTACTTGTTTTTTTTAAGCCATATTCAATTATCATGTTGTTTATTTCTGTGTTATGAGGGTACTTCAATCTGAAGCAGCATCTAGAAAAGTCCTAGAAACACTGAAAACTGGAACATTCCAGCCTTTTGTAACAAATTCATCATGTAACTTGTGATCTGACAGTTAATTGTTTTAAAACTATCTGACATAGTCTTGTAACATTTTTAACAAGTGTTTGAAAGTGACTTGTGACTATGATTTGCTCAGGATACTTCACCTAAAAAAAACCTCTAGCTTTCTCAAAATTCTGAGCAGATCTAGTGGCAAGCCTACCCTCCTGCACCTGATAACCTTCAACCAATTTAATCACAGCATTTCTTGCTGGGATGTCTGCCTCTCATAAAAACTTTCCATAAAATATAAAACTGGGAAGCAAGTGCAAGCTGCTCTCCTGTCTGACACAGAATACAGATAAAACTTCTGTGCCCACTTCAAACGTGTGCCTAATACTGTTCAATACCATAGGACAATTTATTGTCCCCACATCTGAGGGTTGTGACAGCTGCATTACACAGGAAGGAGCTTAATTTTTTCACTCTACATCATACTTCAGAAATTCGTGTCATAAACTGGAGCACTACAGAAGGACACAACAAATAAAGCCACTTTGACATCACCGGGTATGATAAGACGAGGGAATAATCCTCAATCACCAGCCAATATAATCCTTTCCATAAAGCCAGGGAGAAAGAGACCTCAGAGGGAGAATCAAGATTTCACAGACTCAATGAGATTGGAAAAGACCTCGGAGATCTTCGAGTCCTGCCCGTGACTGGACACCACCACGTCACCAGCCACCACTAAGTGCCACGTCCAGTCTTTCACTAACAGGTGGCTCCAGGCACAGTGACTCCATCACCTCCCTGGGATCCCAACCCAATATATTATCACCCCTCCTGAAGAAATGCCTTCTAACGTCCAAACAATTCTGACAAACTAAGGGAATGGAACAAGTTGCATCCCAGAGTGTGGGAGCTTGACCCTTTCACCTACCACCTACTTACGTGGCAGCTCGGACACCACCATCTGCAGCCGCAGCAGAAGCGCTGACTCAGTGGTCACTGCCTTAGGCGGATCCGCACCGCTCCAGCTCACAGAATTTCACACAACCTCCTGCAGAGCCTGGAGAGCGGCGGAGACCCCTACACACAGCGGGGCTCCTGCTACCGAGCGCCGCTTGCCAGGAGCCCCGAGCGGCCCTGGCTG
>VZRH01007627.1:1119816-1162067 GCA_013397555.1 Urocynchramus pylzowi
AAAAAAAAAAAAAAAAAAAAAAAAAAAAAAAAAAAAAAAAAAAAAAAAAACCCCAAAAAAAAACAAACCCCCCCCCCAAAAAAAAAAAAAAACAAAAAAAAAAAAAAAAACCAAAAAACCAAAAAAACCAAGAGAAGTGATGGTAACTGCATTATTAATAAAACCTAGTTGTAACTGATTAGTTTGGTTTCCTGTCCTGCACAAGGAAGATGGCATTGTGCTGTGACTATTGTCTTCTGGGAACTCAGGCTGGATACCAGATGTCTGTTACAAATGTTGGGCACCAAATTAAACACCCACACATCCTGAAAGGACCAGCAACACGACACGAAGAATTATTCATTTTGCCAGCAGTAAAATGACAAAGCAGAGGAGTGACAAATGCTCTAGATAAACCCGGAGCTCCAATTTAATGCATGGGATAAGGACCTCTTTTTCCAAATGAAGACTCCCAACTCTTGCAGTTTCTTACTTCTCCATAATTTAGCTGTGCACATATTTGGCATTTAGAGTGTGACGGATTTACACATTTGCTATCAAATGAGCTGCAAGAGCTAATCAGCTCGCACAGAACTGCACATATTAATGAAGAAGGCTCTTCTGCATGCCTGCAATGTAGACACCCACTTAACTGGGGCACCAGAGACTAATTTGAAAAGATTTTGTTCACGTAGCTCTTTTCCTATGATGAATGCTTGCAGGGAATCATGCTGTAGAGAGGGAGCAAGCAGTATCTGCAAAATCTGGCTAAATGGTTCTCATTACTGAGTGATGGAAGAGCAATAGGAAAGATAATTTATTAGTGGCTCAAAGCTAATGAGAATAATTAGCACTATTATGCTTTCTAAGCAAACACAGAATAACTGTTCCTTAAGGAGCACTGTCTCCCTGCAGCAGTGCCGAGTGCTCTGGGCAGGAGGACATGACTTCCAGGGGCAGGAATCTTACCAACCAAGGACCAGGGCAGCTGTGTGGAAACACCCAGACATCCTATGGGCCTGCATTAGAGCTGTGATTTCCTAAATTGTGGGCTAACAAACCATCTGTTTTTCTATCTCAAAACCAACTACACTGGAATAGAGTTTACACTTCAGCTTAACTCCTCGGAAACCAGAGGCTGGAAATTGCTGCCTTGGATACTGAGATTTTTTTGCAATATTGCATCACACAGTACCTTCCAAAACCTTGCAAAAGCCAAGCCAGTCGACAGTGCTTTGCAGGGAGTATTTCAGCAGCAATGGGCAGTCCCCAGGAATCCTGGCTGCCAGCAGAAAAATGGCATTTGGCTTCATTTCCTTTGTAGACACCCAGGTATCCTCCTGCTCCACTCTGTAAATAAAAGCAGGATGTGCAGAGAAAACACAGCATCTTCTTATGACCAGTCAAAGAAACTAATGGGAAAAATTCTGGTTTCAAATCAGTTCCAGCACAGAGCAGTAATGTACACAACCGGATTAGCCAAAGGGCTGCACTCCTGTGGTTCCTGCAGAGCCATGGAACGCTCAGGGATGCGGGGCTGCCAAAGGCAAAGGAAATGCCAGCGTTTGGCTACAGTGCTCAACACCTGCTGATCAGAGCTGATTTCCCCCCCCACCTCTCAGTTTTCAGAATTTACTCCTGCAATCTCAGTGTTCCATTACAGACCCAATCACACTAAAGTAAGCTATTAAATTAAAACGAGGTGCACGTGGGCAGCAGTGCCCACTCCCCCGAGTGTGAGTGTCGTTTGGAGCAAATAGCTTGTTTCATAGTTTGTAAAATGCAGTTGGCAGGGCTTCGGTGTTATTCTAGGAAATCCATGTAGGCAACATTTCTTTCTTGTAGTACAGCACTGGCAGGAATATGGAGAATGATTCTGATTTTTATTTTTTAAAAGGCAAACAGACAAAACATCTGTGGGCTATGTCACCAAGTCTTGACTTTTCTTTTGAAAAGCAGTTCGCCTCTAAAATCAAAATCACTCATAAAGCAATTCCATCTGAAACAAGACTCTCTGAAGCATTCTCTTAGAGCTTACTCATGATGGGAGTTTTATCTGCTTTTTTACTCCCAAATTAAATGCTGCAAGAACATAGACCTCACCTCTCTAATCTTTTTTTCACCAGTAATATCAATCTATCTTTGCAGATGCCTATCAGAAGGATTTTAAGTTAGCAAGATTTGGGGACTTAATTTGGTCTGAGTGGGAGTTTAGAAAAATTCCCAAGGCTTTTTCACCCAACTGCAACTATTTGGCAGAGGCTTGGGGGTCAACGTGACTATCAGATCCAAAATGCAATTTTATAGGGGGAGGAAAGAGGAAATGGAGATTTGTTAGGCTGCGTTTCTTGACTCAGATTGGAAAGCAAGTCTCTTCCAGTCTCTCTTGGAGGAGTTGCTCTGGTTTGAACAAGTAAGGACACAGTTACTGGGTCAGAGATAGATGGATTACAACAGAGCCAAATCATCCTCTGAGGTCACAGGGGCTGGGATAGAAGCTTATGCTCATCTTGGAACTCCCAACTTGTGTTTGCCACATCCCAGAGCATTCAGTCTCCTGGGAACTTTTCCCTCCTTCTCCCTCCTTTTGATGGATGAAACAAATCCAACATCTCAGACTCTTTCATTAGATGGGGGAAAACCATTTCCTCTCCAACTTCCAGTATGCACAAAATGCTTGGCCCTGCTGCCCTTCATCTCTTGGTCCAACAACACAGCAGGACTAACAGAGCCCTGTGGGCTATTTATATCTTGTTTAAGTCAACACTGGGGAGCAAAATGATGCACAATCCTGGCTCAGCCTCTCTGCTGTGTACACGTTTTACCCTTCCTCGACAAGATTTAATCTGCTTAGGGTTAACTATGTAGCGGATGTCCAAGACCTTTGAATCACACCTTAAAAAGACTGAAAGACCAAACCCATAATTGCAAGAGCAGAATCTCTGATTCACTGCAAACCATTTGTTATCAGCAATTAAGTTTCTTGCTGATAAATGATTCATGACTTGAAAGCCCAGATTACTCACTTTTAACCACGGCAGAAATTCCTGTGTGATTATGAACGCCTGGGCTACGCATCTACTGCGACAGGCTGGGAAGTCTGAATGTGTGACATGACCAACCATTTAAACACAGAAAATAAGAGCTCTTACATATATTTTTCATTCACAGTTTGTAAAAAATAACAACATATTTCAATTTCAACCTGACTGATGTGAATATAAACATAAACTGACTTCACTAGCAAATATAAACACCAACTTTTGCTTACTGGAGGCAACGGAACTAAAACAGTGTGACTGATATTCAGACCTGGCCTACTAATTAAAAAGGCTTGAAAGCAAAGCTCCAAGCTCCTGGTACACTCTAGTTCACAGCAACTAAGGCTTTTGTCAGCCATTTGATGTAATTATGTATGGTGTTCAAAACTGTATTTTTCAGAAACCATTCAGACCATAAACCAGATGAGTCATGACCCTGTAACAGAAGGTAAATTATTCTCAAATATTTTATATTTTTGCATTAACACATGCACAACACATTTTTTCTTTAGCCAAGAAAAAATGAATGCCCAAGTCCAAGAAGTAACTGACAAAAGACTGAAGGGAAAAATGAGAATTCCTAATTTTATTATGGTGTAACCAGCTGTAAGGAATTACTGGTCTGAAGCACAGTGTGCAATTGTCTTATCCTAAACATTTACTAAAGCCTATAATTCAGAATGATCCTGACTAGTGAAGTCACTATTGGCAAGCTATCATTTCTTTCTTATTTTTGAAAGAAGTCTACATTTCTCAGCAATTAGCACAAACATAAGCACAGCCTATGCACAGAAATGCTCAAATTTTCTGGAGGCTGTTTTTGTTAGTGCCTGCTGCTTTGACTCTGAAATCAAAAGAGGCAGCAAATTCTGGACTGATCATATTTGATAGTTTGCTAAAAGCAGAAGAATTCCTGTTTGAGATCAAATGGCATCAATATGTATTGTTTCCTAAATGCAGGGTGGAGTGCCTGCTACTTATGTGAGGATAGTTTGAAATAAAGAATTATCATGATCTTCTGCAAAAGTGCTATACACAACATAAGTAACTGTGCTAATTGAAAGGAAAAAAAACAGAGTAAGAGTCTTCATAAATTAAGCTACTTTTACACTATGATATTATGTACTATCAGGGAGCTGATTTTTTTGGGTGAAGAGGCTCATGGGGTGACTAATAAGAGAAGATACTTGGCACATCTCCACGGCCATTCCAATTGATGTTATGGTTAACAAGCTGGCCACCATACAAGGCCAATCAGGCTACTGGTATTCCACAATACTCACTAATGGCTTCAGCAGCTTAATGGTGCCAAACATACAGTGCCATTAATTGGGCAAGAGAGAGAAGGAAAAAACACCCAGGAAGGAGGCAAGATGCCATTCACCTCCTGAGCAGCCCCTCAGCACAGCCTGCACATCCCAACTAGAAGAAAACAAGACGGGCAGACTGAGGAGCAAGAGGAATGTTTCAGAGCCAGGTGACAGCTCTCTGCTGTGGGAAGCTGTTTGTGCCCCCTGGAGTGCCAGGGCAGAGGAGTGTGACCCTCACACAGCACACACCTGCAGTGCTGCCCAGCACTCCCAAGGCCATGGGGAGTGGGAACCCATCCCGTGTGTGCCGGCTCTTCCCGAGCCACCACCAGCTGCGGTCATTCGCCCAGTGGGGAAGAAGCTGAACAAGGCTGATTAATGATAAAAATACTTGTTCTTTTTAAAATTTATTTTTAGTTCAAAGTGAATCACAACTTTCTGCCCCTCCCTCTCCCCTCCTGCGAAGACAGAAGTACCTCCAGATCAACTTTTTTTGTTGCTTAAGCATCAAAAGTGTAACACATTTCAAATGCTGCTGATACAGGTTTTACAGTGATGACTGTCAGAGAGAGATTGTTTGTGCAACTCCTTAAGGAGCAAAAAGGAAAAATCCCTCCTACAAATGCAGATAACTTTTGGAATGTAAACAGGTAATACACACAATTACTGCATTACCAGAAGTATTATGCATTTCTCAAAACAGCTGAACATAACACTTTACAACACATATTTATATGACCCAATCATAACTTGAAGGGAAACTCTGTACCCTATAAGAATAACCATATACCCCTATAAGATAGTCATTCCTGCCATAACTTACAGACACATTGGCAGCATTGATGCCAAAGGAGGGTTTAGTCTGACTTCACCCATGCTCTGCTGATTTTTAATGTGTGGCTTAATTCACTCAATACATTTTATAAAGGTATGTAAACATTTCTGATTTAAAGACCAGAGAGGTTTAAATGAAATTAACAGATCTGGACTGGTCATTGTTAATGTCTTCATTAACTCAGATACCTTGTTTATCCCTGAGCACCTTAAAATTGTTCCCCCCAAATCTCAGTCAAGAACACATAACTATTTCACAAGAATGAAAAACTTCATTTGAATAAATCTGTGTCGTATAAATCCCATTTTCCTGCACTGATTTTAACAAAACATAACAAAACAAACCCAAACCAAACCGTGTCCCCTCCCCTTTGTTTTTTACATGTACTGCAATACCGGAACAAAAACTTCACCCTAACAAACAACATTACCTACAGACACACTACAGACTACAAAAATATTGCATAGGAGTGTCAGTGGGCATAGTCTCCCAACATGAGAGAAAATGCTAAGTTTTCTTTAAAACATTATGGCAACATTCTAATTTATTTTCCTTTTAAAAATCAAGTGGTTTCACTTTATTTCAAAATTGTACAAAATGGCCATGGCTGTTTATAAAAAAAAGTCTCTGTCTTGAGAATATGTGAAGTCTCAGGTGCATCAACAAAAGACCTGGAACCATTCACAGTGCAGCGGAAAGCTTCTTTTGAGGCAGAAACTACAATTCATCCTTCTTCTTTCCCACTCTTTCATGATCTCTTTCTCTCAGGGTTCGCATGAAAGTGGTGAATCCAGACTCCTGGTTTTGAAGGAAGAAAAATATGGGTCATATTTTTACCAACAAAGCAAAACAATGCATCAAGAACACTTTGAGCTTCTGTATCCCAGCAGAATATAAATTAAGGAGCAGTTGTTTACTTTCTGTACCCCACGGCAGAATAGAACCTAGGGAGCATTCTGCTCCTGCATTGCCTCATCATGCCATACTCTGGTCCAGTGCTGCTCCACTGCAAGGGGAACACAGCCATGCACATCCCACATGCCAAACTTTGAAGAGATGGGACACAGAGAAAAAGTCCCTAAGACTCATAAGACAAGGTAAAATCTGTCACTAGAAGTGCCATTGATGCCTTTTTGTTGAAAACATTCAAAAGACATTTTCAAGCTGTCTTTGTATGCTATTTGTGTCATTTTAAAAGCAGTTACTGGATTGTTTGTTGACTATACACACATTTGCCACTCATCCTCTAATAGTTTTGATCACAATTTTTCTCCTTCTTCAAACATTCCAATGATGGAAATCACTTTTTTTTCTAAGTTACTATTAAAATTATTATCAACAATTTCAAACCTGGCTGTCTAGATGCCAACCTCTGTATTTCAACAACTTATGATTTAAGGCTGTTGAATGCCAGCAGTTTCCTTTTCCAAGGAAAGCTGTGAACACAGCACTCAGGCATTTCAAAAGGCTCAAGTGAATGGAGGGGTGAACACCTGTGTTGGAATACACTGTCTACTGGTACCCCAACACTGAAGTTTTCTGGGCAAGTGACACTGCTCCCACCCAATCTGACCATTTTTGCATTTAAACAATCACAGAACACACCACTCAAAACTGGTGATGAAGAGGGAAAATACCAAAGGTAGAGAGCAACTAACAGAAGTTAAAGACTTCAAAGAATGTTGTGGAACAACAAAACAAAATAAACCCAAACCAAACCACAAGGCTGGTAAGCTTTTAGAAGGCTGAACAATAAAAAGCTTTTCTGAAACTATTCACTATTCTTCCACTGAAAATAAATGAAGTGACAAGCTTCAGCCCTTTGTCACCTGGAGACATCTGGCAATCAGCAGCCCTCATGACAGGCACTGTGCTAAGCACTGCCTCCATCATTACCATGATAAGAGATAACGAACACCAATTCAAGTAGGGTCCCCAGAGAGGTGGATGGGGAACAGAGCAGCCATCAGCAGAGAGACCGGGATGCTCCTGTTGGGTAATTTTTACCCAAGAAAGAGTTGGCTGCATACAGGGGATTTGTTAGTCCACTTTCCAGTGTATGGATAAATATCTCCTAACTTCTGTGGCCTCAGAGCACTCCTGTATTGGATATAAATTCTTTCTATCAGCCACCATGGAGCCTTCCTTTCATATATTGTTTCTTTAAGAACAGGTTAGAAATGCAAAAACTGCAGCTGAAATCTTACTTCAGTTGTTGGCTACTGCACCTATCTTTACTTTTAAGAAAAGATCCAGAATTGGAACTAAACACAGTATCCATAACAACGGCTGGATCAGCACCATGAAATGGTAATTACTGGAGTCCAAGTATGCTGAAGAAAACTGGGAGACAAAGCTCCATGAAGACTTCCCCAAGATCCTGACTAACAGAGAACCTCAGAACCTGGCTTTTTAATTCATGCTTCTATATAATTTTCTGTGCTCTAACAGCAGCCATAACTTTCAGGCAAGAATCTTTTTTCAAAATCACTGCATGGCTCAAAGACCCCAAGTTTTTCTTGCAGACTCCAGGCAATCAATGCCTGCTAGGAGGTTACAAAAAAGGCAGCCCACAAATAATTGAATTGCTTCCTCATTTTCAGGCACTTTACAACCACTGAAGGCATCATGCCATTTCTGCCCCCATTTCTTGCACTCATAGCATATAATTAGCTGGCCACAGCAGGACAAAAGAATGAAACTTCAGCCCAGGGGTAGATGGCAGGATTTGTCTTCCCATCCTGAGTGCCAGGAGTGAATCTGATTCAGGGCAAATGAGATATTTACTTTCCTCTAGTCTCCAAAGGACAGCTTTGTCCTGGCTATAAAACCAATGGTCTGTCACCATTTGGCAGCCTGGTGGATCTGTAACATGTTTGCAGTGTCCATGCGATCCAGAACTGACAGGAGTTAAGCCCTGTATTTTCTGGCATTTCTGCCAGCAGCACATGCAATAAACCCTTCCCTTTCACTCAGTCCAAATTCACTCACAGACTTCAGCTTAAAGAATAAAATATACAAAGAATATTACCAAATCTAATCCTTTTTCCTCTTCTCATGTTCCTAAAATTAGACCAAGTGTGTTCCTAATCCAGAGATGTACAGGGGTGTGGTACACTATGATTCATCCATGTGAGACAGCAACAGAGGCATGGTAAAAATTCACTCTGCAGTTTTCATTTGCAAGGCAGAGCAGCAGAGGAGACTTTGCTCCTGTACCAGGTGATGACTCCTGCTTTCACTTACCCCTCGATCTCCAGTATATTTTTCCACAAATTTCCCGTAGTTGTAATAGTTGAAGGTGGGGTAGCCATCGACCCCCTCCTGCTTACACAGGTCATGATTCTGTCCTTTGGCACAATCCACTGCAGCGTAGGCGATCTGAAACACAAGAGATCACACTGAGGCAGGAGAGGGCAAAGCAAGAACCCATTTCATGGTGATGCTGCTGCAGCTTAGCCTTAGCACTGAGAGAGACCCAAGTCTTCTGCCAAACATGCAATGGCTTCTGTAAGGGCTTAGCTGTGGAGGGAGAGCAGAGGATGGTCATCACCTGGCCTGTGCAGCTGCATGGCACATTCAGCTCACAGGGCAGAAAATCATCTTTGCAGCCTTCCCACTGTGATCTGAGTTAGACTCCAAACAGGAAATCCAGAGGCTGGATTACTAAAACCAAATCCAGGCACAGTGGTCACAGCTCTGTCATGCTGCAATATTTTTCCTCCACTTTGGTTTTAAGTGATGAACAGTGACAGTGGCTTTGGTGATGGCAATGACCCACCTAACCCAACCTCGCTCCTGTGGCATTGCTAATGCTTGGAAAAGTTACCAAACATGGCTGGTCACTTATGCAGCCTATTCACAGATTAATGATTTCTACTCCAAATAGCTTTTCTAAACTCCATGCAGTTCTTCCAAGGTCAAATGGGGGATGGGTGAGATGCCAGAGCATCATCTACCAAGCACTGCACATAGAGAAAAAGGTTGCTTGCTTACAATCTCACCCTGGGTTTGTATTTCCTCTCCTATCTTCTTCCAGGATTGTACATTATATGCAGCCATTAGCAAAGTGGGCTTTAATTCCTTTTTAAACCTCTAGATGCTACTGTCACACAGACAAACCCTGAGTAGGAAAGAGCCTGCCACACTTTCAGCCTATTGACAGTGGAGCAACACCCTCAGTCCCTGCCTGCTTCCACACAGGCAGGGCGAGGAAACACAGCCTCACAGCCCCAGAGCAGCAGCTCGGAACATTCAAGTCCCGACTCTGTGAAGTATTGAGGAGGAGCTGCCCTTAACAGCTCTGATACTGAAACAAAATATAATTCATAGGCTTCTACTCAAAGCAACTGAGCCCTGTGCTGTGATTTCACCCTGCCTGTTCCTGTGAGCAGCAGCTCGGGCTCTGAATGCAGGATGCTCACACAAGCTCTGCCTTCACAGCCTGAACCAGGCCCTGCTGAAGGGCAAGCACCTCAAAGTACAACTTATGTAAAGAAACCGAACAAATTAGAGGAATGACGTTTTGTAACTTTTTTGTGGGTTACAATTTATCAAGTGCTAATTTCATAGCAGACACATCCTAATTTGAAATTTCCATTCCACAAGCCTCCTTCAAACAGCTGATCAAAATACCTTTTACTTGCATGACTTTAGGGCTGCGGTTGAACTGTTCTTCCATAATTAAAAGATCACTTAATATTCTACAAAGCCCTCCTGTTTCATGGTGACACTGTCAAAATGGGAAAACCTGATCTCATTATCCTAGCAGTAATTAAAGAGATTGGCAAAGCCAACTTCAGTTAATTTGCTTGTTTTGTTTTGGCTTTGAAAGCCTGACAGGACAATTCTCAGTATGATCTCGCTCGGTCTGTCTTCAAGTGGAAAGTACTAGATAAAGAGAACAGTGTTCTTACCTTAAATATCTGTTTTCTGATTTTAAACATTAATAAGGCTATTACAGAACCAGGACTCTTGAAAGCTGTTAAAAACATGTATGATCCTATTTTTTTTTTCTTTTTGTAAACACAAAGACTCCTACACATTCAGGGCCAATTTAAATGAAAGATTAGGAATAATAACTGCAGAAGAGTTTCATCTAAATACTTCTGCCTTCCTGACCTCAGCAGCCAGCCAAAATTTAGAGCTCTGCTGGCTACTTCTGTGTAAGGAAAAGCTTAGCATGGAGACAAACTTTTATTTCATGACACAGCATGATGTAGAAAGAATACTGTAAGTCCTGATTTCCTAAAAACTAGAAGAATAAATAAAATAGTCTTTTTTCCTCACTGCTCTAAATATCACACAGGGAGAGATTACAGCCAGAAAAAGAGGAAGGTATGCATGTGTTCATCCAGATCTTAGTAGCTGGTTTGAGACATTCAGCTGTTGTGACTGATGACCCATCTGTTCTCAGTGTCTTGGAGATTAAGAAAAATTAGTTTTTAGTACACTGGAAGGAAGAGGGAAGAAGGAAAAAAACTCTCTTTATCTGCACCTCTGGAAATATCTAAAGTGGTACCGGCTGGAGCAAAGTGTCCCATTTAATTTACAAAAGGCTTTTGTGAGAACGGCCCCCAGTGAGGAGAGGGTGCAGTGCAGGAATGCAATGCTGTAAACCACTGTTAACCTTGTTCAGAACATCTTCACCTGTTGCCTCAGAACAGATGAGTGATGGAAGCTAAAAAGGTGGCTTCTGACCTCAGAAAGGCTCAGTAGTGTCCTTGAGACACAGCTCTCCTCTACAGCCCATGGAAACTTAAGCTGGCCCATCTGTACTTTAGTTGTGCCCACAAAGATCCCAGCCTAAGCCTGTCCAGGGCAGCCACACGAGCCCAGTGCCATGTCTAATCCAACAGGTCCAATGGCACACCTGGAACAGCAGCTGGGGGACGTGTCCATGGTGTGTCCCCTCTGCAGTGCTCCTAATGCAAGCTCCCACACAGCCTCACCACTGCAACCACCATTTTGAGCCCAGCTCTTCAGAACACACACGCTTGGTTATTTTTACAGCCAGGGAGAGAAGAGGAACGGCGATGTTCAAAAGCCTTGTAACTCATACAGACGTGAGCAAAATTTCATAGAGGAACATCTAATTCCCAAGACTGTATCTGAGGCTGCATTCAATGCCTGCTGCCAACAGTGGCTGAGTAAGAGTACTTAGGAGAGCTTGAGTGATTACTTTAGAGTGGAAATGTTAAGGCAGCCTAAATATAGAGGTTGCTACCATCTCTGTGCACTCATTATCATAGCATCACAGTCCTAATTGTCTTGCCCGTCTCACAGCGGAAGATCAAATATAGTGCACTGAGAGAGGAGAAAAGTGATGCTGGAAAACACTTGCAGCAAAACACACTTCTGGACTGAGGACCAATTCTCATCTCCATTCCATCAACTCCAGACAGCTGAACTCTGAGACACACCAGAATTTCAGCAAATAGCACTGATGCCCTTTGCTTCTTTCTGTTTGTGTTTTCATGGACTGTGAATACTGAGCTCCACTGCTGATAGAGTGTGTCCTACCAGAGTGAATTCCTGCATGGCTCTACTGAAAGGCTGAATGTAAAAAGATGCAGAATCCTGGCTCAAGTGAGCAGTGATACACTGTAGGGAAAGCTTCCCCTCATTCTCAACCCTCTTAGCAACAGTCAGCTTTTCTGCTTAACTAAAGAAGGAAACTGAGTCAGGAAAAATAACAACCAAGAAAACCTCTCTCAAAATGTTGTTAAGCACTTCTAGGGAATATTCCCCTCAGAACTGATCCTCATATTCAACTACCAGCAACAAGTAACAGAGAAGTGCACTGGAGAGCACTACATGCTCTGACCTGCAAACCCACTAAGTTTATTCAACCAGAAACTGCAGATATACTAAGCATAAGACATCCATAGTAGGTGTCCAGGAGCCAAGACACTTGGCATCAGCTCTCATAAATTCCCTCTCATCAAGAGGGAAAAACCCTCTAAAAATATGTGAGAGAAAGAAACTCTTCTAGCACAGGTCTAACATTTACGTGTGTGTGTGTGTGTGTTATGTCAATTATGGAAAAATCCAGTGTTACAGCTTTCAGAAGGCAAGATTGATTTTAGGGAGATTTTGATTGTTAGGGCTAAAATTTAATTTCTTGAGCTTTCCTCTAACCAGAGGGGAAAATCCACTGAAAAAACATTTCAGGGAGAAAAAGCTGTAAGTGCTATATCTGCAACATGCAGAAAACTCCACGGGATTATGGATTCTCTATAACCCAAAGCTCTGCTGCCTTAGATATTGACAACACATCATTATATACAAGTCCTTTCTCCAGAGCCAATGCTGTTCAGGTCTATCCCCAGCCTGTTCAGTAGCTGTAGCAAGAATAGAAATGTTATCAAATGAAAAGATAATCAATCAGAGACTGTGGACCCCAAAGGAAGTTTCTTGGAGTACATCCAACTTTCTTAATTTTATAAGTAGTTCCTCACAACTGGTATGCACTCTATAATAATTAATAATATCAGGTGAGTATGTACAGTAATGCATAATAATGATAATAACAGCAACAACAATAACCCACCAAATAAGTATGCATTTCTCCATAGTCAGGATAGGTTAATATCAGTCTGGAAACATGTAGTATATGTAAACTGGAAAATACCTTTACTTGAAAAAGAAATCCCACAATGTTTCATGGTTCTACCAAAAATCTGGGAGCTTAACTACAGAGTTGCAAACTTAACTCAGCATGGCAATAGACTGTGAGCAGTGTATGAGCAGCTCTGAAGAGCTCTGAGGAAATAGAGCATGGCATATTTTTCAGATGAAGAGGACTGATCACAAAAGCTGAGCTGTTGCAAAAACCAGAACTTTTCATTTAGTTTCTTCAGTATAAGTGGAGCTATGCCAAAAATACGACCACTGATCTCCAGTTGCCCCAAGGTGTAACAGAAGGGTGATGCCTTATTTTGTTACGAAATGTTAGAAGGAAAAAGAAGTACTGGCAGTATAATCTAATCATACATCAGAAATCACAGTTCCCTTCCAACAGATTTATGAAACAACTTTTTGCTCTAGAGGGATCTTACAGGTAAGAAACACAATTACATTCAACGGCTCAAACAGATGCTTAGAAAATTGAAAGTGGGATCTCTTGACCTTCCAGGTAACTCCTCCTTTCTGTTCTTAAAGCTTCCTTTTTAACAGTTTGCCTCCCAGTCACCACATGATGATATAGTAAAAATAACCCCCTGCAGTCCTAGCTGCTCTCCTGTTAAAATATGTACTGCCACACACTGGTTTATTGATTCAAGAAAATAAATCTCTGCTAGAGCTAATATTGACTTTTGTTATGAAAATGGAAGTGAATAGCTAACTGAATATTGATTTGAGAGAGGAATGATATTTGATAAGCTTAAAAAAAGTAAAAACAAAGTTGCAGCATGGAAATAAATGCTTCCAAACAACATTTTAAAAGTAGAATCAATTCCAGATGACAATTACCTGATTACTAGTAAAAAAGTCTGTTGTTGCCAAATGTCTTAAAAGCACCTATAAATAAGACAGATGTGCATTCTTCCCTATGATTACTCCATAGGTTTCTATTTGTATCACCTGTTCTGGATCCTAACAGCAGTTAGGGACTGGTCTGCTAAAGCTTGCTGCAATTCAGCTACTGTTCTCAAAGTGAAAGGCCTTGCAAATGGGAGATTCATTATCAGTTGCCCTGATGTGTCATGGCATCATTACAGGAGGTGCAGTTCATCAGCTGTTCTCAAAGCAGGCCTATTTGCAAAGGGGACATCCATTAGTACAACATGATGTACAGTGCTAACATCACCATATTTAATGAGTCTAATTAAAAAGAAATTCAGCACATGCTTTTTAAGCAAACAGGGATCAAATTCCTTGCCAAACTAAAATATTATCTCATTTGGATAACTCTGTACAGTCATTTGGTTGGTATAATAATTTTAAACTGTGATTCACAATACACATTGGGGACCCACCAGTTTCACTGCTGACTGACCCACTAACACCCCAGCTCATCCCATTTGCTGCACCCTTTCCAGCAATTGCTGCCACAGCTGTTTCTGTGGGAACTCACTAGAACCCAGCTGTGGTGCCTTGATTTGGATCAATGCATTTGTACAGGAACAGTCTCCCGTGAAAATGGGAAGATTGGTCAAAAAGCAGCCCCTTTGCAGGAGTGCCAGAGATTTGTTACTGAGAGGCCTTGAAGAGTCAAGAGCTTTCCGTCAGCAAATCCAGACTGGAACACGACAAATCACTTCCTTCAAGCTGAGCTTTGGGATCAGCCAAAAGGCAGAATGCAGATTTTTTAAAGATTTAGTTTTCAAGAGAGACTGTGGAACAGTTACTGAACATGCCTTCCTGCTCTTCAATCTGTTCAGCTAAGTGATAACCCTCACATTTGCATCTTCTGTTGTTCACTGGTCACTGCCAGAACTTGAGCTGTGGGGCACTGGCCATAGGCTTTCCCCTGGCAGCTGTATGCTAAGGCCACAGTGCCCCAAGCTAAGAATACTCCAGATGGCTTTTTTTCCTGCCTTTTCTTCCCCTTTTAAATAACTGAAACAATATGCTCACTGCCACTGGAATAGCCTCTCCACTGATCTGGTCCTACTGGCACTGAATTTCTCCAGGAAGATGGAGAGACTGGAGGCTCTGGTTTGTGGGTCTCAGCCCAAGCCGTGTTTTGTGGCAGCCACAGGATTGCCCCAGGCCAGCGAGCAGGCTGGGGATTCTGGCTAAAGCCACCAGCAGTGATGTGGCCAATGAGAGCTGACATTTGGGGCCAATGTTCCAAGCAGTGCATTTTTAAACTCCAACTCCAGCAGTGCAGATGATGAAAAAGTACAGAGCATTACACACAGCCCCAGGGGAGGGGGGCTTCAGTGCCAAAACCAAGAGACACGTATTTAACAGCTTCAAGCTCTGCTCATCTTCAAAATTCCAATGTAAAGACTCAAAGTTTCCCAAAGGATACCTTTTAAGATACCATCTATAACCAGTTTCTATAACCAATCTCTTAAGATACCATCTATAACCAGTTCAAGGCTGGAATGTTTTTGATTGTTCTTTGGCTTCTGCAGGATTAAATGTTTAATTAAAAGACCCTTCTTTTAGAAGTAGATACAGTTTAAATGCAAACATACTCTGTTAAGTGAAAAATCTTTCTCCATGGCAAAAAAAAAAAAAAGGACACTACTATAGAAATGAAGTAGTGAAAAGAATCTACTACTTAAAATGAAAATTAGTAATCTTGCCCTGTTTTTGAAAGAATAAATACTTCCTTTCTCTTAAGCAGTGATTTTATGGAAGTTTGAAACCCTACAAAACTATAAATTAGTTTGAAGACTTAGTCCAGTTTGAAACATGGGAATTTGACCTGTGCTGTTTGTGGTAACAGCAATGTGCCCTTCTAAAGTCTAAACCAGGTTTGTTTTCTTTTCCACAATGGCCCAAACTGGCAGCAGGAAGCACCTTGGCAGGTTACAGCTACACACAATTAAATAGGGGCTCCCAACATAATCAATCCCTGGCACTTTCATAAGTCATTGGGGTGGAATAACACCATTCTCCCTAACTGCACACACGTCTTTAAAACTGTACCAGCCTTAATATTCCCTACTGGCTCTCCTGTTCCAACTCATTACATTTTATATCTCCCCACTTCAGCCTTAAACTGAAGTCAAGAGTTGCAACCGTCAATCACTGCTCAGCTCTTGGAGTCCTTTCATAACCTGCAGTCTGAAGGAAAAGGTTCCCAGGCCTGCATTTCCCACCACCACCCTGTCCAACTGTGGCATGATTCAGATTGCTTGTTAATACATCCTGGGGCTCTAATAAGCAAGTTGCACATTGTTTGGTACATTTGTTTCACCTCCTCTGACTGAAATTTTAATGAGTTTAGGAAAGAGAGGCTTCGTTTGGAACTACCAGAAAAGTGGGAAAACGAATACTTTCTCAGAGATCTGGGAAACAAAGAAGTAACCAAAAGGCATCTGAGCAAAGTAATTTGCAGCAGCAGGAGAACTAAAAGCTGTATGCCTATGAATCTTCTGTGTGCCAGAGGGCAGAAGGGATGGACTCCTAATTTATGCAGTCAGCGACACAAGAATGGTATGTTTCTTGTCAATCTGATGCATTCTCTGTGAGTTACAGAACAGATGAGAGGAAAATAAAAAAAAATACAAAAATTCTCCTGTTATGGAGTACAACTGTTACAAAATTACCTCTTCACTTAGAACATAGCATAGGATAAACTATTTCAGCTGGATGGGCCCTACAAGGATTATCTACTGATAATGGTAGACTGATTGGTAGCCTGACCAATTCAGAGCTGACCAAAAATTAAAGCCTGTTGTCAAGATGTTGTCCAAATGTCCCTTAAACACTGACAGGCTCAGGGCATTGACCAGCTCTCTAAGGAAGCTTGTTCCAGGGGCTGTTCACCCTCTTGGTGAAGTGTTTGTTACTGTACAGTCAGAACCTCCCCTGGCACAGCTTTGAATTATTCCTGTATGTCCTGTCACTGGATTCCAGGGAGAAGAGCTCAGCATCTCTCTCTCTGTTTCCCCTCCTGAGGAAGGTGTAGAAAGCAATTTCCATATTAAATTACCAAATCTTTTTCTTGCCACACCTAAACACAAAGCAATTGTGCAGGTGGAACAACTTCAGAGATCAGAATGAAATACAGTTCACTGAAAGATATCAAACAGGTTCCTAGCTAGTTATCTGGTTAAATCCAGGGGCTCAAATGTTTTTGGGTTTTTTTTAATCCTAGATCTCCATGTGCTCAGTGAAAAAGTGGTTCAGCTGATGCAAGGAAATTACCCAGTGTGATTCAGCATTTTCAAGGCTGAAGCATCAGGGTCCTAGAAGAGCATCCTGGGTTCAAGTCAGCTAATTTACAGAAATATATTGTATTTTGTGCTATTCAAGCAAGGATTAGTTAGTTATATGATTGAGATCCTCAGGACTATCACACAACTTGTGGTTTCTCTACATGCACCCCAATAGCTGAATTAAGTTGAAGGGAAATGGAAATTATACGAATTATATTTATTTAATCCCTCAATGACAAAGAATTATGTTTCATACAAAGTAACTCTTGCACAAAGACTTAAACATAAAAGACAGCAAATTAGGGAAAACAGAACAGGTTGGAAGTACAACTCAATTTGACCATAAAAGATAAAACCCCTCTGATGCAGATACATTTCTTTTAGTGTAACAGCAATTTTATCTACAAACCTATTACCTTATCAATAAGCAAAGGCTATAAAGTACAAATTATAGAAAATGTTCTTAAATATCACAGAAAAAAATAACAGCAAGTTACCTTGCGATCTTCTTTAAAGACTTCAGCAGCAGTTGTGAAATGTGGAATGGCATTTTTACAGTGAGGACACCCTGTTTGACACAGGAAGAAAAAGACATCATAAACTTTAGTTGTAGGAGAGATACTGGGACAAACTCAATACACAAGGTGAGTCAGTGAAAATTTGAATTAGAAATTGCTCTAAACAGGAGCTCTCCAGTTCTGGAATGAGCAGGACAGAAGATGTGTCAGCTACAAGAAAGTAAGCACATGTTTAAGATCCCTGGGACTTCAAGGAGTTTAGGTGTACGTTTACAGTTATGCAACATCCCATAATAGGGGCCACAGTACAGGGGCCTTTTCTCCATCACCAGTCCCCTAAGGGCACTGCCAGAGCACCAGCCACAGACAGACCATTGCCCTGCTCTGTGCCTCCTGGTATTGCCAGGTAGGATGTTACTGCTGTTGCCACACATACCAGCTACATCTGGGCATGGGAATAAAGACAGCACAGCTGGGAACAGGAGGCTGGAAGTTGGAAAGGAAATTGCTGGGAGCATTTATAAGTATTTGAAAACAGCCTGTGTTAAAGCCAAGCCAATAAGAGAGGGGGAGAGAAGCAAGTCCAATAGGCCAGACATCTTTCATGGATGGAGAGTAGACGTCCAGTCCCAGGTTAGGATGACTGCTGCTGGCCTTCCTGGAGACCTTCCTGCTGTTCACCACAAGTGGGCAATCCCTGAAGAGTTTTACAGACACTGCACACAGGAACCCCAGAGCTTTGTATGGGAGATGGGATGATACTTCTTTGTACCACTGCAGCACTGAACAAGAGGCCAGCTAATCCCTGGCTTACACTGATTTGACTCAAACATTTCAGAAGTCACAGAATGGAAATTAGAACTGTTCTCTTGATTCAAGGTTCAGATATGAGTGCTCTTAATTCAGAAGCAATGTCTACAAATTATTGTCTATGAATAATCTAAACTCCTCTCAAAACATCATTACTATACTAAGTAAGGCTTTGAAAAGGAAAGTACCTGCATATGTGTAATAAATTACTTTTTATCAAACCAAGCACAGAGGCTGATCCCAAGCAAAGACTCAAGACACTATTTTTTGTTTAGATGCACATTAAGAAAGTAATGGGCACACTTCAGTCAAGCCTGTGTAATGCTGGCAAAGGAGTTCATCTTGCTATTATTTCTGGGTAGGAACAAAAAAATCACAAACGAGTTGCTCACAAGCACCAATTACAGCTTATGCTGCTGTTGTTTACCAGTATATTACATGATGAACAAGTGTCTGTGTTACTTTAAAATCAGCACTGAACAAACGCCCTCTTAGGAGACTTGCAGCCACCCTCCTAAGCTACACTCACTCTTACAGCTGACAAGAAAAATAGTATCTGTGCATAAACACTGCACACCCCTTTCCACTAAGGGAAGGCTGAATACCCCTTCCAGCTTCACCAAAATATAATTTCATGTCTTACGTGCACTGCTTTGAATTTTGGAGCATTTCTTTTTTCAGAATAGGATTCTGAAAGCACTGCAGTGACACACCTGTGTAAATACAGAGTCTGTGCAGTAGCTAAGAATACCAGAAAGTCAAGGGGATGTTTCCTGGGAAACTGAGGCACTTCTGTAAATCCTTCTTAATGGCTTCAAACTCTTTATGCAGCGATGGCATAAACGATGGCAGCTGTGTTTCAGTGGGAGACAGTGCAGTGTTCCACAGCTTGCAAACTATTAACCTTGTTGAGTTGTTCAGCATTTGCCTGGAAGAAAATGGTCATGAAAGAAAAGGAGGAGGAGGAAGAAGAGAAGAAAGAGGAGGAGGAGGCTAGGGTTTCAGGCTGCTCCCATGTCCATCAGCCCACTTTGGTGACCCATTTTCTCTCTTAGCACTTGTCTGGCCTGTCTGCCTGATGCTGAAGAGCCTGCAGGTCAAGCCTGCCTCTTAACAAATCCTGGATAATTTCCTGTACCGTGGGGGGACTGCCTCGGTTGCCTTGTTAACACTGCTCTACACAAATAAATCAGAACTGGTGACGACATCTAAAAAGAATTTCAGTAACAAAAAATGGATAAAAGTCAGGCACCTCTAAAACAGGAACACTTGTTCTTAACTACATGCTGCAGTTTTTCTGGAAAGCACTTCCAACTGTTACACTAAAACATCAAGGCTCTAAAAAACTTAAACCTTTCGGGTTCCCTTTTTTGCTTATGATCTTGAGCTTGAAATTTAGGTTTCACCAAAGATCATCTTGTAAACCCTCAATAAAAGATATTTCAGGACAGTAAGGCCTCTCTCAAAGCCCCTAGAGAAGTTGTAGCAGGTAAGAGCTCTTCATGAGTCACATTCCGCAAGAAAATGGGAACACGAATAACAAGCATGGTCCTCCTCACAAAAATACCAAATCCAATACCAAATCACGAGAAATTACCAATATCACCAAATACCAATAAAAAAATACCAAATCACCAAATCTTCATTTACCCATCTGAAGCTCCATCCCTCCTCCCTTCACTTCTCTCTTGGCCCAACCTCCTTTCTTTACTGCACTGTGCTCACAAAACTAAAACACAACCATATGGCTTTTGGCAGAGCTGCCTCCAAGTCCAGTAGGCATTTTGTTAGCCTTGGACATCCATCCACGGAACAGATGTGAATGCTACACTGAATTCCCAAGGAGTTTCAAGGAGTCACTGAAAAAGGGGGAAGGAGCACATCATATGGAACAGCAGAACTTCATCTGTTACAACTTAGA
This sequence comes from Urocynchramus pylzowi, assembly GCA_013397555.1. Lineage (NCBI taxonomy): Eukaryota > Metazoa > Chordata > Aves > Passeriformes > Fringillidae > Urocynchramus > Urocynchramus pylzowi. The sequence continues at coordinate 1,140,074 of VZRH01007627.1, forward strand.
AGGATTGCCAAATGCAGCAAACACTTGGAAGTCACCCAACCCAGTCATTCTATTTAAAGCACACATGCCAAAAAAAATAAAAGCAGAGGTTGATGTCTTCATTTTGACAGACGGAAAACTTGTTCTCCCCATTCCCTCTTCACACCCACTATCACACATTTATTTTAAGTGTTAACACTATCTTCTAGATTCGAAAGTGCAAGGAAAGGAAATGTACTGAGCACAGTACATGAGGATAGGAAGTGTGCAGCCTCCTTACAAAGGAATTTCAGATGGGCTGCAATGGAAAGAGGTTAAACCGGTGGCATATGAAGGTGTGGGTAAGGTGTCAAGAACCAAAAGGTCCTGCCCCTTCTCAGTCACTATGGACTAAACAAGTTGGAAAATTCATTTTAGTTTAATAATTTGGATCCTGTGGTAAGCACACAGACTTCCTGCAAGGACAAGAAGTAGAGTTTTAACTGAGCAGCATTGAAAAGCAGCACTTCTGGGAGCAGAGCCTTCTAACACAGATGCAGGGCTTTGCTTTAACAATTTTCTTTTTTCATTTTTACAACAGTGTCAAATTTGATCTCAACAGGGTTAAGAGCAGATGTGAACTTAACAGTAATTTCCTGTGCCTGAGTTGAGAAATGTGAAAAAAACCTGCTCCTGAAATATCCAGCCTTTCCACAGGATCCCAGTACTGGCACTGAAAATCTCTAATCATTCCTGCACATCTCAAGATAACTCCATTTCCTACTGCAGAAACACAGTTGCATCACCTGGTAGGAAAACAAGAGAACTTGACCCCTCAGGCACGTGCAGTAGCATGTGCTGAGGCCATTCCCTGTTCACAATCAGCAAACTATACAACTTTAATAGAGCTCTAGTCAGGCACTCAGCTGTGTGCTCAGGATTTGGCTCTTTGGAGGACCCCTCATACAGTCCATGGTGGCATCTGCTCCCCCTGACCTGCTGGGGCACGAGGGCTGCCTGCTTAAATCACAGGTCCCAAACACCTGCAGCTGAGGAGTTCTGAAGTTCTCTTTGCCCTTGTACTACAAATAAAAAAATTTACACAAACCCAGTATTTTCTACCAAGTTTTTCTCCACCATTCATGTTGTACAGTTGGTAGGAGATGTGGTACAGTCACAGAAGGCACCATCACATTCCTCACCTTGAAAACTGAGTAGCTCTCGACTGAGGCAGTACATGAGAAATATGGTTTCTGTGGGGAAAACTCAAGAGGAATGGCTGATGAACAGCAGACAAGGGAAATCAAGCAAGCAAGCAAGCAGGCTTCACTCAGAGCCATTATCACTGAGGGGAGAGGGAGTCAGATTAAATCTCCTCTAATTAGAGAGGCATTTAAAGGAAAGCTAGTGGGTCTTTAGGGAGATGAAGTGATGGAAAATACATAACCCAGCTTGTTTTCCATGGACTGGATTTACTGATAGCAGGAACAACGTCAAGGTACAGCACCTTCTCAGGGTGTCTTTGAGGAAAGACCCAAGGAGCCAGCACTGGTTTGGGCACAGAAAGGGGCTAGAACTTCATTCTCATGGAAACACTGCTTTGAGGACTGTGAAGAAGTAAAGAACTGCAGGGCTGAGCTGGATGTGATTTCCAAAATGATGCCACAACACATTTGTTACATGATGTAAAACAAAGACAGCACATGGAGTAATAGGAAACCTAAAGTACGTGCTCAGATCACCTTGTGAACTGATTTTTTGGCTTTTAAACAAAAAGGAGACTAAGGAAAAATAATATAAACCCATTTTTCAGGTATGGTAAGAATGACACAAAATTGATATGATGTGGTAGAAATTTGATAAATTTTCAGACATAATAATACCCTGTGAAAACATTTTCTATAATTGCAGGATCCCATGGGATGCAGAAGGGATGCAAATAGGGTTTCAAAGCAATGGAACAACCTAGTGAATAAACTACATGTCTTTATTGCATTCAAATGGAGAATTTCTCATTGAACAGGGCTTCTTCTTTTTAACAAATGAATTGTTTAGTGATGATAGTGAGTCAAAAGTAAAACTTAAGAGATTCTTAAAACTTCAGTGTACAAAGGTATTAGGACCAGATGGCAATTCTAAAGATGTCTCAAGAGTAGTGCATGAAACAGATGCACCCTGTTGTACAACAGTCACCTCATTACATTTAAAATAAAATTGTGGCAAATTTTCAGAACTGCCTAAAGGAATCAAGTCCTCTTTCTGAAAACACAGGTTTCTACTTGCTTAAATATGAAAAAACATCCTTTAAGTTAAGTTACTTCATGCTTTGTTTAATTTGAAACTACAAAGCCCAGTGATATAATATAACCTCTCTACAGCTGAACAGTACGAGGTTAATTCAGTTTCCTTAGAAGAGTGGAAGCTGTATTAGCATAGCACATAGAAGAAAGGTGAAGCTGTTTTTTAATGAATATAAATCAAAAGCTAACAATTTGTACAAAATAGATAAAGGAAGCAAATGGACATCAAAGCACTACCTACAGTCAGCAGAGGTAATAATGATGTTTTAAGTATATAAGGGGCTTTAAATGTATTAGAAGCAAAAAAAATCCAAACAATGCTAGCAATATAGCTTTGAAAGAAAATGATGGAGTTGTCAAAATGAACTTCACTGAATGTAAAAACTAAACAGTAAGCAGATGTGGAGAGGGCCTCTATGCCTGGCACCTCTGAAGTGCTGTTTGCAGTTCTGGGCCCACAAATCAACAATGAGTTCAAACTGGAGGGGGTTTAGAAGACCTGTAAGAAAAACAACAGAACTGAAAGATGTGTTTCATGGCAAAGGGAGTCAGGAAGCTCAGTGTGTCAACAGCTTAAATCCAAAGATTAAGAAGTGATAGAAATAGGAAAAGTCAGTCTCTAAATTTCATTGTAATGAGCTATTCAAGCTGGGTGCCAAAGGCTGAGTAAGCTCCAGAGCTGGTTGCGTGCTGAAGCCAGTCAAATTTAGATGGAAATTCACATTCCCCATCACTACTGATTTTTAGTCTGAAAGGAAATGGTTTTCTAAAAGACATGCTTTCACACAGTGTCTCTCTACCTGATCAGAAGACAGCTGTCCTTGACTTGCATCGCTGAGCTGAGACTGCTACAGCAGTGACATGGTCTGGCTGTCCCCGTGTCACCAGCTCCGAGCGGCCGGAGCTGCAGGAGGCCAGCACTGCTCATGGGTCAGGCAAGGACAACAGCCCCTGCCAGCCCCAACCTGAGCATCCCAACTAGAACACTGCAGCAGCACAGACTGAGCATTTTGACTTCAGAAAGCACTACCTTATACCTTCTGCCCATCAGTAACACATAATGATTTATAACCCTACCCGTGTTGTTGCCGTGCGTGCTTTTAGCATAGCACGTAATAAAATCTTGATAAATAAGGTGATAAAGTGGGGTGCATATATTTTACATGAGGTTTTTTTTTCAAGGAAAGAGTTTAAACACGCACACATTTTAATGTAGACTGCTTTTATATTAAATACACTAACTTAAACTGTCAGTACTTTCATAACAAAGTCCTGGCCAACTCCTTAGAGGAGATCTGAAAGCCCAGTGATTTGTGAGACTGTGGCATTTGTGCTGTCTGTGCTCTACCCTCAGCATGAGAAAGGGCTCTGCTCCCCCCTCAGCCCCCGGCTTCCTTTAGTACCTCTCAACGGGTGATCTCAAATGCTTTAACTAATATCAATTAATTACACTTCAAATTGCCCCTAAGAGAGACAGATGTGATTATCCCCCTCTGTCATTACATCCAAGGTTAAATAGAGTCAGGAAGAGGTTAAGTGACTCGCAGGGTTCACAATCCTGCCTGACAGGGAGCCAGGCTGCAAGGTGCTGACTCCATTTGTTCAGCTGTGAAACCATCAGGGCCTCAGAGGGCTCAGCACGTGGCAGGATGGAGCCCTCGGGGTGCAAAGTGCAGAGCAGAGAATGACTTTCCAATTCCCCATCTCTGCTTGAAATCATCACCGTTTAAATAACAGGGGTAGATAGTGCCCTCTGTTACTGGCTTTTAAATGACTGCAATTCTAAGCAAGTGCAAGCAGCAACTCTGCACAGCTATCAAAGCCAGCCCGGGAGCTTGTACACCACAGAGTCAAGCAAAGCCTGTTTCCACTTCAAGAGTTCCAAGCAATTAACTAGAATTAAAACCAGACTATTACTTGGTCAATCAAGGAAATACAGGCCACACACAGTAACTGCACAGATAAGACCTGAAAAAGGGTATACTGCTTAAACCAATGCAATTCGTGTGGCTACAGGAGTTACTGAATCCACAGGCAGATTTGAGAAAGGCATTTGGAGATGTAACTGAAAGGTTAATTCACTTTGTTTTACCAGAAGAGAACTGGAGGGCCTTTTCATTGCATATCTGGACCCAAAGCTTACTTGATTACATGATCTGACACTACAGAATAATCATATCTCCAAGACACAAGATATTAGTAATTGAAAGAGGGCGACGTGTCCTTTGATTCGAAAAATGTTATGAGGTTTTCAGTTAAGCATCAGGTTAACCAAGGCTTGTCTGACTACTCTTAACAACAGGCAAAAACTCCAAATTTCACAGCCTGCTGGTGGATTTTGTTGAGTTTTTCCCAAGGTATCTGAACTCTTATTTTGTAACACCTTGGAGGTATACAAATGAGACAAAACATACAAAATCCAAATTATTGGGAAACCACAGCCATGAGATATGAACAACTGCAACAGCAACAAAGTCATCAGAACAGGTCAAATTGCAAAGTGAGGAGAGTAAAAAGACTCAGCACAAAATTCCTGGACTGTTTCATCCACTACAAAAAGCAAGGATATGACTGACTGCAGTGAATTACAAATTACATGCTAGCACTCAGCATTTGGCAACAAGCAATCCTTTGTGATGGAAAGCTATACAGCAAGTCACCTCTGGACAGAAAGGGTATAAAGGTCAACAGTTACACCCAGAACAAACCTGAGTGCCAGTTCCAGCAGACCTGCATTTTCCACTGTGTCACTGGCTCAAACAAAGCTGGCAGCAGCAGTTAACCAAGCCAGCATCAGCCCTGGTTAACTGCAAACACAATAATTCTGCCATCTGACATGCCAGTGGGCACCACTAATACAAAACACACTGCTGAGTTAGCAACAGCCAGCAGAGCACTGGAATTTCAGCTGCGCTGATGCTTAAAAGCAGCTCCTGTCAAGACAATGTTAGATATCACCAAAAAAAGCATTTGTCTTATTGGAAATGGGTTTCGTGACAGTGCATAAGGATGGGTGGCATATTCATAATCTCCTGATGTACCCACAGTGACACTGCACCAACACAGCTGTGTGAGGAGAGAATTCCACGGGGCCAGAGCACGCTCCCCCCTCCTCTCCCCTTCTCACAAGCTGGAGCTGTTTATACACAGGCAATATTCTGCACACACACCAATTCAAGCAGTTGTAACATTTTAGGGTTACAAAACAAGAGGAGCTGGATCACCCCAACAACTTCTAGTTTAATGTCAGCACTCCACCACAGCCTCTGAGAGCACTTTGTGACGGTTATGCAGAGCCTGGGAAGTGCAGCTCAAACCGTTCTCTCAGTGCTAATTATTCTCCTCTTAGCACTGGGGCTAAGAGCAGTTCTGCCAGCCTGATTGCAGAGACCACTCTATAAACTCATCCTTTATCAAACCCAGCCTGTTAAGGGGCTCTGTGGCAGCAGCACTATTTACACCAAAAGGAGCACACCTCAGTAATGCACCTGTAACAAGAGCACCACTGATGCAGGAGAGAAAGCAGTTAGTGGCAGAGCTAACATCAAAATTCTGCAGTGCCAGCCTACACAGGACTTAAAGCCTCATTATCAGAGGGTCCAGACCTCACCTCTGCCTCAGTCAACAACCAGAAAATCCTTCCTGCAAGGGTTTTTGCCTTGAAAGGGATTCTTTCTGTTCAGCATGTTTTTAATAATTTTTTGATAGCTTAAGCTTCATTTATAAACACGCACATTTGGTCAGGCTCTTTGATACAGCCTCCTAATCAAAACTTAACAAGATGTGTTTGCAAGCAACAGGAAAATCTCTCGGTGGGAGCCAATCTGAGGCCATCGTGGGACACTGAATTCATCTGTGCTGCTGCTTTGCTCTGCACATCTGAACTCATAAACTCAATTGTCAAGTATGTTCTCCCCCTCTGTGCATACTTCACACAGAAAGGTGTCACCCAAGTCTGCTGAGTGACCCAGCAGTGACCCAGACTGCTCATCTCAGGCCCAGCAGCCACAGGCTGAGGTCTTACAGCCAATAGAATTTGCCATGTTTTCCTACAGCAGTGCAGCTTAACCAAAACACAGCATTATCTCCTGAAAACTGCCTGTGCAAAGGCTGAGGTATGGTGCAACCAGCTTTGGCCAAGCTTGCTCCAAAAAATAGGAAGGATGTAAAGGAAACACTACTGCTTCCTTCAGAATAGCTTGTTGATGACAGCTTGGGTCCCAGGGCGGGAGGGGCACTCTGCCCTCCTGGCTGTCAGCATGGTCAAAGCCACGAGCACCCTCTGAGCCCACAGAGTGACCCACTCTGGCAAGGACTCTCAGCCAAGTGATTTTTGTCATTGAATATTTCTTGATGCCTAACTTGGACAGAAGAAACCAAGCAGTTTTTGTTGTGAAAACACAGAGGAGGAGCATACCAGGATACAGAATAATTAAAATCTTGAAAAAACTTTGTGGGGAAAATGAACACAGGTTTGCTTAACTCTCAGCATTTTATGGGCTCCTGATGAAACACACAGGGATGGGTACAACTCATTTAGTCAGATCCCTGTCTGATTTCTTACTGCTGAGCAAAATCCTACCTGATTTTCCACTCACTTCTTAATGGTGGCCAGGAGCTGACCCATCAGACAGCAATGATGTCAATATTCCTGCTTTACTCTCTTTGTTTTACATCAGAACAATACCAGGTACTATCTCCCACAAACACCTCAGATCAACACACAGGCTTTTAATGGCTCCAAAACACCCCAAAGTCTTCTGGGACTTTATCAGATGCAACACAGATTAGGCACCTTTATTCCCTTCTTCCAGCCCTGAAAACAAAAACGTTTCAGTGAAGAACCAAAGAGGCTGATATCTCTAACTGCACATCCTCTTGCAGAAGTACAGCCACTTGCTCCATCCAAACATACTTCATTAAAACCATCCTCAGGATGGTTTACTTCTGGGTGTTCTCTTGGTGCCCCCGTGGCTCAGGCTTCACCAGAAAATAACTTTTTCCAGCAGATGAAATTCATTTCTACTGAAGTGAAAGTTTCACTGCTGAACACAGAACCAGAAATCAGCTCCCAGTAAAGCATTTATTAAAAATATCCATTGTGAGAACCCTGTTGAGTTCCACAAATTGAGGCCATTTGGCAAGTCAATAACATTGGCAACTGCCCTCCTTATGAACTGCTAAAAGGGAGCACTTCCCCCCAACTACTTCCCATTGCTGCTGAAAGTCTTTATTTTTTAAAAGTGCTTATTAACTTGTGTTTTGACACTAAAAGTAGAAACAGAATGAATTTGATAAGTGCTGACTCCTGCCATTTAAAGTCACTGATCTAAAAACAGAATGCCCTCCCCCCCATCATCTGGACCTGTTAATGACTGGTCTATTATATATAATTCCTTTTTGACACAGTTGATTCATTTGTAGTCTCTTTGGAAGCAGCAACCTCAACCAAAAAATGACATTCTTGTAACTTTAAAGTGGACATTTTCTGTTTCTGCACAAGAATTAGCAAGGGGTGTTATTAAGCCTTTTCTGTTCAGAGAAAATCAGAACTGGATTCTCAGAACTGAGAAAGGGGAAAAACAACCTAAACCACAATAAACAAAACCAAACCCCAAACCAAATAAAAACCCACTGTGTATCTTAAACTCCAGTATAACTATTCCTAGAAATACAGCATTGCTGTGCTGGAAGGAACTTCTGGAGACCATCTAGTCTAACTCCCTTGCTCAAAACAGGGTCAACTTCGGCAGGTTGCCCAGCACTGTCTCCAGCTGGATTTGAATATCTCCAAGGATGGAGCCTCTTAGGTCAACTTGTTCAAGTATTCAACCACAACCACAGTAAAAAAACCACCACTTCCTCTAAATGGTTATGCAAACTTTCCTGTGTTTCAATTTGAGCCCTTTGCCTCTTGTCCTGTCCCTGGGCAATGCAGAGAAGAGTCTCACCTAGCTTCAATCATTCTTTTTTCCTCCTTAATTTGTTTGAGTAATGCAGCAAAAACATCTCCAACCACAAAGACATTATTTACTGGAACTTTTGTTACCCTTTATGATTGTGACAACTAATCACAACCAACTGCTTCTATTTTGCACAGTTTTCAGTGCTACAGTAGTAGGAGGTTAAAATTTAATGCGTTGTCAAAGGCAAATCTCAATTATCTGGAATAACGGAGTGGAGAGAGCACATAAAAGTAAAAATGCAGATAAAACACATCCAGATAAGCTTTATGAACAGGGAGGACATAAGAGAAAGAAGAAAGAAAGGTCAGGGTGCTGATCCCAGAAGAGGCACCGATGCGAACGGGTCGGCCCAGGACACCTCGCTTCAGTGCTGCAAGTGTTGGACCAAGCTCTGGGTGTAGGGCACAGACCTGCAGCCACTGCCCTCCCAACCCTGGCTGGTTCAGCACTGCACTCTACCTGCTCTTGTCCATTTGGCTCACTTCCTAACACAGTCTGTAGCCCCAAATCCTGATCATCCATGTACCAGGCTCCGTGTGCACACCAAACCATACTCTGACTAGTTGTCTCCTCTCCCCATTTCTGGACAAAGCCAAACAGTTATAAAAGTAAACCTGAAGAAGCTGATGGAATCCAGTAGTCCAAGGACTGGATTATGAAAAAAATACAGACACAAATCCCATAAACTCTCCCCAAAAGCTTCTCAAATGCTGGTGCATCAATCCTGCTGCTTTCAAATACTCCTCCAACCCCTCACAGCAGTCCCCACACACACCTGAGGCTTCATGCTTCCCTTCTGCAGATGGTACCATTATCTTCCTCTTATTTAAAGGTACATGAGTGGGATGACAATTACATCTTCACAAGAGCTGCACGAGGGTTCAGAGAAGAGTTGGGCCAGGTGCTGTGCAGCACAGATGCCAGCAGCCTGCCCCAAGTCCTATGCCTGAGTAGCTCTAACACATGCCAGCCCACACTCCAGCCTGTGTGGCATGATACAGACCTACCCAAAGGACATCTGGATGAAGATCTGGTCCCAGGTCATTACTGGCACAAGTAGCACTGGGTTTTCTGCAGCAGACACTTTTTCCCAAGTCAGTACTGGGAACCTGCCCCTATTCCTGTCCCCTGTCCCAAATCAGTCATTGCAGCACACACAGATGCCAGCATGCAGGAATGGGAACGTGAAATCAAAGATCTGTGGGGTGTCAAGTCCGCAGGAGTGGACTTTTTCCCCCAGTAATTTCCAAAGTCTTGATTCTGATTCTCAGTCCTTAAAATATTCCACAGCCATGCAGAATAACCTTTACGTTTATGCTTCACCCATATTCCAGGAGACAGAGTAATGAGCTCCCTATCTTTTCCTGTGGATGTAGCACTCTTCTCCTGCAAAGCTAAATCACTGTGAAGCACTGCTCAGTACCATTAAAGCCCTGCTCAGCTCAGCCCTGAGTTATCGGCACAGCAGCAGATTGGTGGCTCTCCTATACATATTAAGTAATTTGGACTGGAAGCTGCCACAGGAAAGCCAGATCTCATTTTAATTTGCATCTAAGATATATATCTGTGGCCTTTGCCTAAAGGTTTGTCACTCTAGCTGAAAGCTTGACAAAGGTCAGAATAGTCAACTTTCTGCTTTAAATTCTAATGACAGATGAGAGATACATTTCTTAGCATAAATATTTATATATAAACATACTTTATATATGCATGTATACACACCCCCCCAATCCTAAAATATCTCAGCATATGTGTAAGTGTAACAAATACTGCCACAGAGTCACAAGTGAATGGAGTAGCATACTGTGAGTCTGCCCTGACCCAAGATGTGAATTTGAATAGAAAAAGAAAATTATTTGAGGTAATGGGACCTTGAAATTTTAGCAGTGTTCCTTCTGCACTAAAATAAGCAAGTTAAGATTAATGGGCAATGTAAGCTTCAAGAGGTCTCAAGATTGAGAAGATGGTAAACAAAAGCCAATCTATAAAATTTAACAGGAAGCACATTATCACTGCACAAAAGCTGAAAAAATATAGTGTTTTTAATAATTGTAATTATTTTATTGCATTAATGTTTATTTTATAGAAAACAGACATTTAAAGTACTCATCTGGTACTTTCCCCTGCACCCAACAAAGTGCAGGCTCGTTGCACTCCCTGTGTGTGCCTGCTTTGTGCTTTGCTCACAGACACTTCCACATTTAGAGAGAACAAATCTGACAAATCAGAAACTGTGCATGACCCACGTACTGACACCACAACAGCAATGCTGTCTTAGGAGTCACAGGAAGGCCAGATGGGGTTCCAGTTAACACCTCTCTGTCCTGTATATAGGTGGTCTCATGCAGCACTGTGTCAAAAACAGTGCAAAAATGTGTCTGAAGTGCAGCCTCAAAGGACTCAACAGTTTTACATCACACAAGCCTTGTTTTTACAGCCTGCTTGTATGGAAAGGGCCAGGTTGATCTTTACTCACCCCTCCTAAAGCAAGGACGGAAGTCAAAGGGCAAAAAATTAGCCCATCAGGCAAGTTCCCTCATGCTTTCAATCATGGGAGCTGCATACTCATCACACATAGAGTCTTAGCTTTAAACATGGCTTTAAAAAGGATAAAGAATCTAACTGTCTTAAAAAGATGCAGCTAAAAACCAAAAGTGAAATAAATCCCTCTTATGCAGAAAGTCACTAATCGGGTAAAGAGAACTCAAGAGACAGTGAACTCCTAAATCTTACCATTTCATGGGCAATCATTTGATTTTAAAATTACAATTTGCTCTTAACCAGCTGAGGTCCATGAATCAGAAATTCCTGGCACATGTGCAATTTTTAGTCAATAGGTGGTGGGAACTGGACTGGAAAAGGGATTACGTCCCCTTCTGTTTTCTTTTACAACCTTCCAGAAATGTCCCTCCTGAACTGCACCCCTGCTTTCTCCCACATCCCTTCATACGAGCCCCAAGGCATTCATGTTTAATTCCCTAACAGAGAAGTAAAACAAGGGGCTGCCTGATTAAACATTAAGGACCTTTTTCTCTCATTATGGAAAATACCTTTGATTTAATGGGAATAATTTGGTAACTGTTTATCTCAAGGTTCTCCATTAATTGCTGGCCATGTGATATGGATGAATTTTTTTTTGCACCTGGGGGGGTTGAGATGTAGTGCCATATAGGCACATTAATAGTATCTAATATTAAATGCCTGGATTATCTTCTCCCTTTGATAAACCCCTCAAAAGCTAAGAACTTGTACCCAGTCTGCCTGTCTCTGGGACAGCACAGGAAAACAGAAGAGGTCCCTCTCATTCACCTTATTTATAAAAGGCCTGATTCTAAACTTCTCTAGAAATATTCTCAGGAGCTTCAAAAACAAAGTGATTATGTGATGGATGCAAAAAAATCTGGGAGGAGGAAGCTATGTCCCTAGTCCCAGAGGAGACTTAAATGCAGATTTATTACAGACAACATTTATTCCATCAAAATTTGTTCTCTACCTTGTGGACTGATTCCTCCTACACTACTGTATTGATTTCACTACTGAAGTGCTGCATTAATGAATCAGGCTCTCCATGTCCACTGTGCTATTATAAAGGATCACATTTTGTTATATGGACCATAAAATGCAGCAAAGGAAAATAAATATGCTTTGGTTTTGTATTGCTGCCTGCTTTGGTGTCTGCATTAAATAATATAACCATTATATACTGTTTTGTTTCCATTTATAAAGATACAAATGATGGTGCCAATGATGTTCCCATGCACTTATATTCAGAATCAGCTCTTTACCCTTAAAAGTCTGTGGACAGCAAGGGAATTAATTCAGGATCTCATAGTAATGTAGGGCTTATAGAACCCATCCTCACAGAGAGGTTATTTACTCACATGGTGCATAGAACATGACAAGGGTGTGCTTCTTCTTCTTCAAGGACTCCCTGAAGTCTTCTCCAGCCAGGTGGATAACACTGGTCTGTTTTTCTTCCCATGCAGGCTCAGGTGGAGGTGGTGCTTCGGGACTAGAAAAGAAAGACAATGAAATTGGTTTGAAAATGTTTCTGGAGGCAGATGAAGGGTCAGCATTGTCCTGGTCATAATTAACATGAGGGAAGTGATGTGAAAAATCCTCCAAGGTGCCTGTGCAGTAGAAAGACATACTTGATATTTCCAACACCAGGCAACAGCAAAAAAGATGCAAATTAATTTCTGGAACTCAGATAATTCAAAATATAATTTAAAATAATTAAGATCTAATTTAAGTGACTGTAATGTCACTTAAACAGAAATGTAGAATAAAGACCTCCTACATTGCATCCAGCATATGGGTGGAAAAAACATTGATACATACCACTGTATCATCCACAGGCATGAACTGAGAAGAACAGCAAGCAGGGGGAATCCATATCAAAACTGATATAGAACAGCATCTTCCATTCAAATATCCTTTTTGTACTCTTTATTGCTATCATGCAAACTTCTGTAAAGAATTTCATGACCTTCTCTAGAATTCAGATATTAAAGCCAGGATGCAAAAATCAGCATTGTTCCACTTGGAATACTAGGGGTGACTGAACCAGAATATTTTACTTTGGTAAAGAGAATGTCAGGTTTCAATTATGACTGCACATACTGGCTAGATCAGAGCAATCCCGCACACCTAGAGCGTCTCTAACAAAAATTCTGCTATTCACTAGCTCACAGACCTCTCTCAGACTCATTAAATTCATTCCTGCTGTATCTTAAATAGTGATTACTTTATATAAAATCATCAGAATGGTGCCACGGTATAAAGACCTTCATATGTCGCCTTGGTAATAAATTAGCTTTTCAGACTTTCCTGACACTTTGAATGACACCATTTTAAGTTGTATCAGGTACATAAAAACCAAGTGGAGAAAAACTCAATTTTTGAAGTCCTCCTCAAGGTCACTTGGTGGACATTCATTATATTTTAGAGAAAGACTTAGATGTGTTTCAGAGAAAGAGTTAGGAGAGTTACACAGTGTGCCCTTTAGCTGAATTCCTCCATCAACACAGTAGTTGTGAGCTATCACTGATTACAGTTACAGTGGTGGGGCTTTAGTCTCACACAAAATTTTCCATGCTGACCTGGAATAAGCTACCCAGCAACTGGTAACAACCTAGTGTGGCAGCACAATCACCAGAGCGGAACCACAGGCAAAACCTGCATTGCTGCAACCACCCATTGATAAAGCTGTACTTTCATCACCAGCCTGCACCCCAGCTGCATCCCTATTTCCACCAGCTGTGTCAATTCTATCCCTGTCAGAAAGCAAGGATGTTATTCCACTGCATCTCTGGCTGGGAGAACATCCTGGAGCCAAGAGCAGGAGACAAGTTGTCTGGGCTTCACCTGTACTGCTGACCAGTGAGGCTGCAGACAAAAGTCTTCAAGAGCCACAGCAGGATCCAGAAGAATTAATACCCCTCCCCTGTTCCTCATTGCTTATTCACCTGCCAGCACAGGCAGCATCAGCCTGTTTAACTCACTACAAAGTGCACAGTGCTCAAAAGAGTCAAGCAAAGCAGTGAAATGAGGACAATGACTTCATGTACAATACAGATACAGCAGCCTGGAGCCTGCATGGGCAGGGAGGCCAAGGGAGTACCATGTCTAAAAGTAAAACACAGATAAAGCTCCTCAACATGCTGCAACGATACTGCCAGACCATATCTACTACCTGCTTTGAAGCAGTCAGAGATGTAATGAAAGAGAAGAGAAGAGAAGAGAAGAGAAGAGAAGAGAAGAGAAGAGAAGAGAAGAGAAGAGAAGAGAAGAGAAGAGAAGAGAAGACTACACCAAAAAATCCCACACAACCTCTTCCCCCACCAAATAAGAGGGGAAAAATAAAGATTACATTCCTCACACCAGCTGCTTGTAATAGTTTAATGATTAAAATATTCACAAAATTGTGGCAGGTTTTCTTCCCCTTGACTAATGCAGAAAATACATTAGGCTTACAGTACCTAAAGAAAATGCATATTATATATATATATATGCATACTTTTACATACATGTATATATAATGCATACTTAAAGAGAGAATTGTACCAGCAATTTATTTTGAAATGGAATTATTGTCATCATTTTTATATCAAACTTAATTCTGCATATTTCAGCACGCCACCCAAGAAAGGTTGGTTAGTGCACTCAGAGGTGCAGTTTTGTTGGTCTTGCTGGCTTTCCTTCAGCCCCATGTGGGTGGAATTCTAGGCATTGGCTCTGAAATGTTGGAAAGAGAAAAGTACAACTGTAGAAATTCAGTTACTAACACTGGGATCTGCTGCTTTGTATAAAGAGGGAACAACAAATGTTCTGTTTATTTTTCAGAGCCATTGCTATTCCTTCTCCAGGGAAAGGCTTAAGGTATATTTGAAAAATATTTATTTTGGGAAAGAAATACCGGGGCAGCTATGAAAAACCCCATGGCAAATAAAGGATTTGGTGCATTAGAGACCACCATTAACATACATGTTTCTGGGGTTTGAATACTGGAATTCAGTGTAATTTTGCTAGCAAAGGATTTAGGCAGTGTTGAAGCTCTGTTTAGTTCCTCATCAAAGCCATCTGCAGGAGTCACTAACCAGGAATCCAAATACTATCTTAAAACCCTCAAAACTTACTTTTGCAGCCAATCAATGATCTTCTTCTTTGTTCTGAGGTGTGGCAAAGTGTATTTCTCCTCTCCATCCTTAAAATACTTCAAAGTAGGAAACCCTGAGATGTGATATCTTTCTGCCAGAGCCTTGTTGACAGTAGCATCGACGGCTGCAAGGACACCCGGACTCTGAAAGAGAGATCACCTCCTGTAAATCCCAGCCACCCCTTCAGCAGGACACAGTGGGCTTGGGGCCATCACTCATGGTCTAGGTGCCTTTGCTGCCTCTAGGGCAAGAGGACATAGTCTTAAGCTGTGCCAGGGGAGCCTTGGGTTGGATATGAGTAAGAATTTTTTCACATAAAAGGTGATTTTGGAATGGGCTGCCCAGGGAGATNAAAGAGAGATCACCTCCTGTAAATCCCAGCCACCCCTTCAGCAGGACACAGTGGGCTTGGGGCCATCACTCATGGTCTAGGTGCCTTTGCTGCCTCTAGGGCAAGAGGACATAGTCTTAAGCTGTGCCAGGGGAGCCTTGGGTTGGATATGAGTAAGAATTTTTTCACATAAAAGGTGATTTTGGAATGGGCTGCCCAGGGAGATGGTGGAGACACCATCCCTGCAGGTGTTTAAGGAAAGATTGGATATGGAACTTGGTGCCATGCTCTAGTTGACACGGTGGTGCTGGGTCATGGGTTGGACTTGATTCCAGTGGTCTTTTCCAACCTGATTAATTCTGTGATTTTGTACACAGTCATACAGAAAGACACAGAGAATTGATGCAAAACCAGAAAGGGACATACTATGGACTAAATGTTACCAGAGTCTTACCTATTCCCCTCCCATTTCTGATGGATTCTCTTTATAGAATTCATCCTATAATGCTTAAGGGTCATTCCCAGAAATTGCATTTCCTCCCACAAATCCCAGAAGAAACAAGCACCACTAAAGATAAGTTTACTTTAAGGCAAATTCATCTTTCCCTAACTTGTGGGTATCTTTTAATGGACCACCTTTAGAGACACAGAAGAACAGGCATTTGTAAAGTGTGATTCATTGGATCTTTGTTTTCTCATCTCCTCCCTCTCCAACAGCAATAAAGGAACTTTAGATGTCTCCAGAGAAGATGCTTAAAATATGGGGGAGACCGATTCTACTTCTCCTGCATGGCATACACAGCACAAGATTGAATCAATAAGACTAATAATTGTATTATTGGATCTCTCTTCTCCAGCCATGCTGATGGAGCACTTATGATGAAGCTAATGGAGTGGTGCAACCATTAAAAACATGGTATTTGAAACAGGGATCAACCCCTTTTGTTTTTTTCCAAATCTAATTCATAAATAAAAGCTTATGTTTTTTCACATTCAATGCCTTTAAGTAAGGGGAAAAAAAATCCATTTTTGGATTTGATCATACTATGTATAAGGCCTACAGTAGAATACATAAACATTTTTCGATTTTGTTTTCGTTCAAGACAGAATGTTCTTTCTCAGACTTTGGCAGGGCTCATGCATTAGCGATGAGACTGTACTTTGGAAGCACAATTTGAAGGGTCCTGTGGGAGGATGAGAACAGCTGAATTTGTTGTAGGGAGAAAAGTCACTTTTATTACTCTAGTTATTTATTACTGATTATTTGAAGGATATAATAAAGGAAATTAGCTTACATCACTGGTTACATGGAGAAACTCTGCAGCCTTCTCATATTCTGGCTTCATTTTCTTACAATGCCCACACCCTGCCAAAAAAAAAAAAATACAATTAGGTTGTACACACCATGGTTATTCATTGACCGATTCAGCCATTATCAAAATCCAAAACCATGTAGCAAAGATTTACTAAAATTTTGTATGCATTTTACCTAATATATTTGTAAAGCCTTAGTATGATATAGGATTTTTTCCAAAATGGCCACAACAGTTTAAACAAAAAATTTAATCTATTAAAAAAAATAATATTAATACACCCCCGCTTTCACACCACACCTCTTTCCTTACAAAAAGTACTATAAACATTAGTCAAGCCCATTGCTTCTAGCATGCTCTTGGGCAGAGCACAACCTCACCCATTTCAGTTTCCAAATCTTTATCTGATTTAAAAAAATAACCAACAGTGCTCCTCACGTGACTTTGTGACTTTCAGTGGAGGCTTACACTAGCACAGCTTAATGGAGTAATATAATTTGAATTCAACTGCACTGATAATAAGCCCTGCTTTTCGGTGGTGCAGCATGTCCCTCTAGCAAGGATTTGCACTGATTTAATCACATCAGTGTAATTACACCACCACATATGTTCCCAACATAAGCAGGATCTGTAAAAGCGAGATAATGGTGCTTTCTCGCTTGTGCGAACTTCTCCAGAGATCTGCCATTACTTCACTGCTAAGTGCTGACATTACAATAAAGTAAAATGAATGCATGAGTGAGAAAAGCAGACTTAGAATAAATTATTTGGGTGTAAATTAAACTGCTTTCAGTGGTGCAGTTGCTTGCAGACAGGCTGAACTTTCAGGCCCAGGTGAGGGTCCTGCCATGATGTGAAGTTACACTTTGGCACCTCCAGTGTGCTGCTGGGCCTCAGTGACAGCCCCTTCCCTGTCCCCAAGGGACTGGCACAAACAGCAGCCCCCCTGGGACAGTGCACAGGGACAGAGGGGCTGGGGTGAACACCCACAGGTGAGGCTCAGGTCTGACTGGAGGTGCAGGCAGCAGGGACAAGGCGCTGGCACGGCCCCGGGGCGCTGCAACCCCCGTGCAGTGCCCTGCTGCACCTCTCCCTCTCCTCTGCAGCAGCAGCCAGCTCGCTTTCCTGAGCTGTTATTGTTGGAAGGGGCACTTGAAAGCCCAGACTTTGCTGAGCTTTTGGAAGTTGTATCAGAAGATATGGCTAGAAATGTGTTTCAACGCATGCCAGCAAAGCTGACTCTGAGGTGTTCGGGTAACAGGGCTGGGGCTATTTTTACACCATTGTCCAAAAGAAAATAAACCAAAGGCTCTGAACCTCAGTGCTGCTTTGTTTCCCTCTGATGGGATGATGGCTGAAGCCAGCAGACACAAACCTGGGTCTGAACTGAACCAGACAAGCATGTTTTATATAGCCTAAGTCAAAGAGTGTTTGCAGCCAAGAAGCAGTAAGACATCCAGGTGTAAGTAGCTTCACCAGAGCAAACAGAGCTTCAGCTACCACAGCACACCATGGAAAACTTTCAGGGCATGTTGATGGAACAGGGTGAACACATTTGAACAACAACTGCAAATCTCACCTAAGAATTACAGCAAATACCAAAGCAGTTGATCTCAGACCAGCTCCTGTTCAAACACTAGCTACAGTCCATATCACTGAGTCATCTGCACAGAGACCACAGCACTAAAGAGCCCCATGCCATTCTTTTGAGCAAAAACCAGTAATGTGGTAGGAGCAGCAGAACAAGGGGAGCTCAGCTGGTGGAGAAAGCTTTGCTTTGATTTTACACCATGGTGTGAGAATGCTGGGAACCTGATGCGATAGCTTCACAGAAGAATTCAGGAGAAGCTGGAACAAGCTGAGGAAGAGTTACTGTCTCAGCACTGCTTATCTTGGTTAAAAGAACAAAAGAGGCTAGAAAATGATTTATTTGCCACCCACAGAAAACTTGCAGGCATATGGCTTTGTGTAAGGGGCTGACAGATCCCTCTGACACCTGCCCAATTTGATTTATTTATCCTTTTAAGAGCAGGGAACTTAATTCATTTTGTGCTCTTCCTCACTTTTAACCAAAGGGCATCTCAACTCCCAGTTCAGATACCTGGAAACCTCTCTGAATTAGGTAGCTTAAATTTGTACAAACAATGATTTTCTGCAGGGCTAACTTTACCTTGAAGGGCTTTACACAGTGCGTCCCTTAGCCACAGCAAGGTTCATACTGTGCTTTAGCTACAGTATCCACATAATCTACACTATATTCAATTATATTACAATCATTAAATAGATCTGATCAACCAAAGGCATTAAAGAACCAGAGTTTTCACAAAGCTATGCAGAGGGGGAAAAACCCAAACCAGTAATGCAGGCACATTTTGCCCAGGAAATGAAAAAATATCCAAAGCATCTGAAGATCATGTAAGTAATATTTTGGATCAAGATATCCAGACCATGAAATGTCACTGTTCCTGGTTCTTTCGTGAACATCACACAGACACAGCACTACTGACTGCCACAAAGCTAACTCACTCAAGCTTGAAATAAAGGGAAGCAACATCAGATCTTTAAAAGGCACTTAAATGCAAACTGAAGTCTTCAAATCTTTACTGTGAATGCTTGTTCTACCCCTGACAGAGGACAGCATGCTGTATCAGCCTGGAAAAAAGTCACAACATTAAACTGAATCTGAGAGAGGGACAACAAATTTTAAGAGCTTCTCCCACAATAAACAATGCTTTTCTGGCTGTCTTCATGAGAATTTTGCTATTGTGAGCTACAGCCTGCTTTCACCTACCATTGCAGAAAAGGGGAGATATGAATTACAAGTCAGACCTACAAACTGCAAACCAATTAATCTCTCCCATGATTATTTATCCTATCTTTGAATAATCCTGAGAAGATTGCCATTAAATTTTTGAGGCCAATGAAAAGTTATTCAAATTAATTCCAAGGTCACTGCCTCTCCTTTGATTGCTACATTAGGTTGTTCAGCAGCAGCTTCATCCCTCTGTGCTAAGCTCCTCTAGTTTTAGATGTTTTCTGTTCATAAAATGAGTGGGGAAAATAACAACTCCAGAGGCCCTGAGCCCAGATGCTCCTGTGTGCTGCTGGGACAATGGAAGGAGCCCACAGGTCTGCAGTGGGCATCTGTGACAGATGTGCTTCTAGAAAAAGCACTGTCTTGTTAAGTGTTTACTGACATTAAAACTGAAAGTCTAAGCAAGGGAAGCGACTCGTTGGATCCCAGGTGAGAAGAAAGGCTGCACCCAATACAAGGATGTCCTGTGCCTACTCCAAGCACTGCCACCCTCTGAGCCTCTGTGGGACATGGTTGCTGGGAACACCCAAGGTGTCTATCCAAGAGGACTCCCACAGACTCAGTCTTTTCTTACAGAAGACAAGCAGCTGCTCTGGGGGTGCAAGATAGAGTTACTCTCCATCCAGCAGCAGAAACCAGTCCAGGTTCAGTGCCTGGTTCTGCTGACCAGTTCAGGACAACTCCTCTGACCTCTAAACCTCATCTTGCTCCTCTTGCACAAAAGGAGTCCCAGGCTACTAGGGCCAAGGCTCAGATAGAAACAGTACATGGATAAGCAAAAATGAAGTGTTACAAGACAGGGAAAAGAAGTCAAAACTTACAACAATCAGTGCTAGGACATCTGGTAGGCACCCTTGCAAACCATTTTTAAAACAGATGTCTAAATGAAGCAAGAATTCTGCTTTCCCAGTTTATTTATAATCAATCTTCTCATTTGCACTGTGCAGATGGGCAGATAAGCAGCTCCTTCCTTTGGTGCAGTTACTGTCACACAGCTTAGCTCAGCTGCACCCCAGACAATGGTGATCAAAGGTCCCCATGTCACCTCAGTGCAGACAAGTCACCTCCCTCCAGGATCCCACTGCAGGGCAGAGGACAATACTTGCTCAGCACTTTGTTCTCTGTAGAGTGTGACCATATGCAAATGTAGAGGCAAAGGCCAAGTGCGGACAGAGCAATGCTGAAGTGAAAGGGTGAGCAGCACATGGACAAAGGAAAGCCTAACAAACATACCAAGCAACTCTTTCTCCAAGGAAATATCTGTATTTGTTTATAGCAGCCTGTTTGGCACCATGGCAAAGACTCACAACACAGTTGCTCCAAACCTTTTCAGTAATGAACTAATACAAGTACTTCTACTGTTAAAACCAAGTCTCACAGGCAGAAAACCAGTCAAGCAGCTCCAGCTAAGCTCTTGCATATGCTGTCTTAGTGATGTCCCACGAATATAAATCTCTGTTTCTCTCTGTCATTCACTGTTTGTTTCTTTCAGGTTATGACTATATAAATAAATGCCATGCTTTTGGCCATGTCCTCTCATTTCAAGACAACATTGTCTGAGGATCTGAAGTGTGCGTGACAAGCAAGAGATAAAAGACAACATCCAGGCAGTTGTGAAGAAGCTATTTCTGACATCAAGAACCCTAGAGGTAAACTAAATTGCAAATAAAGATTTTAAAGAATCATTACATTTCTTTCATCAACAGACTGCTCGAATACTGTTAGAATACTGTTATCATGTACCAGCTATTTATTGTACAATGCCAGCTCCATATCCATCTATAGCTGCACACCAAAAATACCTCCATTAGCCTGACGAGAAATGAATTTGAAGCACAAAACATGTCCTGCTTTCAGCAAGTGGGCCACTGGCAGTTCAGAATACACTCATAGAAGATTTACAGACAACTTCAATAAAAGAAAAAAAAAGTAAGAAAATTCAGATGCACCTTCAGTCTCTAAACATTTAACACCTGGGGATAACACCATTGGTTTCTCTATTCTTTATCCCAGAGGAGCAGTGACCTTTGAAAAGGTCAGAAAACCAGCAGAATAGCCAGTTCTTACAAGTTAACCTTGTTAACTTTGAACTCGCATCCCTACATATAAAAGTAGAAGTATCCCTACAAGTAGGAGTACCTACATGGAGCAGGAAGACACAGTCCTTGCAGCCACAGCAAGGACACACAAATCCACCCTCTTATTACCCATGCAAGAACACAAATGGGTGTGTCTTCTGCCATGCAAGTCTGTAACATGCAAAGACTTCTTATGCATCAGGTAAAAGAGGATCTCTCAGGTCTGACATGAGGCAGTTCACAGTTCCTTCACCGGTGTAGGAGAGCATAAACTACAACAGCTGCAGACTCCCTTGCATAATTTAGCCATCTGCATTGCAGACATCTGATGGAAAATCATCCACAAATTTGGCAGGGAGGGAGGATGACAAAAGCAGCTGTTTCTCCCTGTAATCACAGGTAGGAATTTGCAATCGTGTTGGCTGCATGTTCACTTAATGGTCACAATGGTCAGAGCAGTCAGGCCATGCCACGATCTCCATGCAAAAAACCGGCAAACAAAAACCAAACCAAACCAAACCCAAAAAAAACAAACCAAAACAAAAAAACCACAACAAAACCAAACCAAAAAAAA